>OX438925.1:8163938-8570656 GCA_949316025.1 Lapara coniferarum
AGCTAAACATCTACTGGTTGTTGTTTTATGCATATTAGGCATTCTGAAATAATAAAATGGATTTGTATTACTTTAAAATATAAAGAAAACGCTACAAAATGTGCTTTAAGATACCACACCATAAACGGGATGAAAGTAACAGATTGTTACTTTCATCCCTAGATTTAAAATTTCCCGAATACGACAATCATATGCCTGTTACCTAAGAACCACTTTAGAAAGAAACCATTTCAAACACTAAAATAAAGAGATGAATAGTTATGCTACTTCACTGACAACTAACACGCAAAACTGAACCTACCATAATAAAAACAAACGCACTTAAAAAAATGGTGCAAAACTTACTTTGGAGGTATTTTTCACTTACTGACTCGCTACGTCCACAACCTGACGATACAGCGCCATGAGCTCAACTGAGGTGAATTGGGATCCAAAACGGCGCATATAGGTGAATCAACCATCAATGCAAGCAACATAATTCATTCAAAAATTCATTTGTTACGATCATCCCGTGTTACTTTTATACCTGGTCTCCCCTATATTATTTTTGCGCTCAAAAAAAGAACTGCAACGTTCATGATGATAAGGTCAGTATAATAAAAAATGGCCGACGAAAAGCTCTCATCAGATTAAAATGCTATGGCGGACTGTTAACTGGTTGCACACTAATGGTATCCAAATGGTTCAGCAATTATGAGTCACTATGGTTTCATATTAGAAGAAATGGTAGATATCCAAGGGGTTCGAGTAGGTACTCAACGTGACATTGGAGACGAAGTCAGTAACTTCAGAGTTTTTCATTGTTCGTTGGCGAAGCGGGGAAGAGTTTTTTTTTATTGCACCGACGACACGAGCATGCTGTTCGCCTGGTGGTAAGCGATACGACAGCCCATAAACAGTAGCAACACCATCGAGCACCTTGAGTTACAAAGTACTGTGCCGTATTCCATTGCGCTCGTCATCCTGCGACATAAGATGTGAAGTCTCATTATGTCCAGTAGTTACACTGGCAACAATATCCTTCAAACCGAAACACAACATTACATGCACACTGCTGCTTGGCGGTAGAAATAGACATTGCGGTGGTACCCGCCCAGACGGACTCTTACAAATGAGAGACCTACCACCTGTAAACCACCTGTATTTTTTTACATTGGCTTTGCATACCAGCAATAGGATTCAATCTTCAGCCAGGCTTACCTAATATAAATTTATAAATAAAAAGACTAGTCAAATTCTATGACATGACACGAAAGATTGGCAGATGTTACGAATTTTACCGTCTTTATTTGTGTGTGTTTGTTTTGCTAGCACAATTGTGTGTAACGAGTATGAGACCTGTTCAATGTAACCGTGAATCAGTTTAGTGGTTGGAGGGTTATTTTCGGTCCGCTAAATATATTCAAGATTTTATCTATCTAATTGGTTATCTCAACGCCTGGTCGAACACGGAAATTTCCAATCTTTACCCGGTTGTTATTATAGACTGAACGTGAGAATAATTTTTAATTTATTAGTAGGTTTTCTTGCATCCGCGTGGCTCTTGATCCTGTGGAAATGCAATAAAGCGAAATATATTTTATCAGTTATCGGCGGGAATACTAGTTACTTGTGGGTTTTTCACAAGTTCCAATTTTCGTTTGACAGATATATTAGGCCTTTACCTATGAAATCGCCATTTAGTATACAGAAAGTTAGTAATTATTTATGTAAATATTACTAACTTTCTTTCTTCTATTCTTTATTTTCTTTATATCTATCAATCAAAATATGCACCCATGCTATCGATGCATCTCTGCCAGCGCCGTGGTAATTCAACAATGCCTTTCTTGAAGAAGTCATGTGTACGGGAGTCTACACACTCTAAAGCCATTTTTTACTGTCTCGGATATTAGTCAGAAATCTAAGACGGTTTCTAAGCTACAAAAGTTAGGGTTGGAAGTTTTGCGTCATCCACCGTACTCACCAGGTCTTGCGGCGACAGAATTCTAATTATTCAAAAATTTAGACAAATTTTTGGCAGGAAAAAATTGAATACCCGAGAGGCAGTACAAAATGAGTTTGTAGGCTCTCGTATACCTGACTTCTTCCAGAAGGGATTGAAAAATTACCACTACGCTGGCAGAGATGCATCGATAGCATGGGTGTACATTTTGATTGAAAGAAATAATTTTTTTTTATTAAAAGATGTCTTTAACCTTCTGTATACTAAACGGCAAGTTCATAGGTAAAGTGGTACAATTAACTCTGATAAGCTTTATAATTATAGGTCATGGATTCAATCTATACTAATATTATAAAGCTGAAGAGTTTGTTTGTTTGTTTGTTTGAACGCGCTAATCTCAGGAACTACTGGTTCGAATTGAAAAATTCTTTTTGTGTTGAATAGCCCATTTATCGAGGAAGGCTATAGGCTATATAACATCACGATGCAACAATTAGAAGCGAAGAAATAATGGAAAATGTGAAAGAAAACGGGGAAAATTATTCATCCTTGAGGGCTTCCATTGCGTGCACTGCGAAAACGGTTCAAGATACCAAAAATATATGTATGAAAGAATTATTCCTCTTGAAATGTTCTTTAAAAAATGTCCGCGACAGTATATATCTATCTTTTAAGATTAACTCACTAGAACCGTTTTTATGGTAATCAAATTTGGTCGAAATTAATGCATTATTTGTTAAGAGTTGTATCAACGTCATAGTCATAGAGTAATTCAACGGGAAGGTTTTTATGTACTTTTAGCCCGAAAAACTTAATAACGCGGGCGAAGCCGTGGGCAAAAGCTAGTATATAATAAAAATCTACATTGGTTTTTATAAAAATCAACACACAATAAAAAAAAACAAACTTTCTTCGACCCGTAAATCTCATATCTGACAGCACTGCGAAATAAATGCACTTTTAAAAAATCAATTTATTTTAACATTAATCTTGGCAAAGTTTAATGTGAGTTAACAAATTCGATTTATGAAAACATTGAATAAGAAGGGTCTTGAGTGATTTCGAAAGAGAAAATATTATTCGTGTCAAATCCGGGAACGAGTTCGCCGAAGCAAGTGAAATTGTCAACTAGCCTTCGCCCACGAGTTTGTTCAAGTCGGACTAATGCTTAGGAATTAAGTATATCGATATTGCTCTATTCGAGATGAATACACTAAATACTAATATGGCTTAAACTATCAAAATTATCGTTCATATCAAAAGGTGCCTCGGGGGCGTAGTTGTATCAAGGTACGACTGCATTGCTGAGGTCTCGGATTCGATCCCCGGGTCGGGTAAAGCGATAGTGGGTATTTCTACTCAGTATCAGTGCGTAATCTGGAAATTGTACCCGATATGGTATTAGGCTCGCCCCCTATCACATCATGGGACGGAATACGCACGGCGAAAAGTGAGTGCACTAGTTGCGTCTCAGCCTACCCATTTGGGTGATAAAAGGCGTGAATATGTATATTAAAAATGTAACAACACAAAAACTTCGAAACATTTATACTAAAATGACGGTACATTTAAAACTGTGCTGTGAATCTCACCAATAGCATAACTACCAACACAACTGAATTAAATAACCCAATTACATGTAATTTAATCAATTAAGACAAATATGGAGAAGACTGATGATTCTATAGGGAGCATGCCTAGAGCGCTTAGTCTTTGAGGAGCTAAACTTAGAACAATTTAAGTTTTTCTTAGAAACAAATCAGACAGCTTGCATCGGGACTACGTCTGTGCAAAGCTACCGCTATGGCCGTGGGGAATGGACTAATGCAATTAGGTTTTCGTACGGCACTTAATATCTTGTTGTAACTTAATATTATTGTGACCTCAATTGTTTAAAATTTGAATTTGGAATGCCTTTTCAAATCAAAATAGAATTATCTATAACAGTGCAATTTTGAGCTCTATCGTCTTTGTTACTTGTATACACTCCCTGGTATTTGGAATCACTCTCTTATTTATACGTCTATAATTCTCTCTCTTATTTAAACGGCTCGTCCGATTTGGATGAAATTTTGGATTTGGATAGTAGGAGCTCTAAAGACTGCCTCGGTGGCGTAGTTGTATTACGGTACGACTGCAATCCTGAGGTCTCGGGTTCGATCCCCGGGTCGGCAAAGTAATATTGGATTTTTCTATTCGGCATCAGTCCGGAGTCTGGAATTAGTGCCCGATATAGCGATAGGCTCGCCCCCTATCACATCATAGGACGGATACGCACGACGAAAAGTGTGTGCATTAGTTGCGCCCCTGACTATCCCTTTGGGGATAAAAGGCGTGAGTGTGTGTGCGTGTGTGTGTGAGCTCTAAAAAATGAAATAGGGGTCTTCAGTTTTTTTATTAGCCCCAAACTTGTGTGGTTAGAATGAAGTAGATGCTAAACCGTTGAACCGATTGTAATTAAACTCGATATTGGGATATCTTGAACGTTTAAAGCAAATATAGGATATTCATTTCATTAATATAAATATAGAATTTTTTCACTAACCCCATAATGCAAGAGATAAAAGGGGATAGAAATTAAACCGCTGAACCAATTCTATTTAAATTTGGTTTGGGCATCTTTTAAAACTTAAAAATAAATATGACATATTCCGTTTTTTATTAACCCCATAATTAGAAGGTTAAAAGGTACAGAAAATAAACCGTTGAATCGATTATGGTGAAATTTGATATAGACGTACCTTGAGTATAATATAAATATGGGATATTCATATTTATTAGCTACTAACTTGGGGCAGATAAACGAGAGAAAAACTAAACCGCGAAACAAATTGTTATGATCAAATTTGGTGCCGATATACTTATCTTAAACCATGAAAATTGGAAGTCTTGTCTTGGCCTTGATTTGTTTTGCGAGTTCATTATTGTCTCGTCGCTGTAATGACACCACAAACCGATAGACATGCAACATTCGCCGGCGGGGCAGTAAAACTGATTGTCTGATACAAATTGCTTTGATGAGTTTTATGTGCGTAATGCTTAAGTAACCGGCATAATAAACATTTTATTAGTGTTTATTATGGTTGGTTATAAACGTAGGAAGCCCTAAATACCCGGAAATAATGTTCCGTTGAGTCTTTTCCGCTGGTTACTTAAATATTGCGTCATTTTTGTAGGAAATGTAGTTGAGTGGTAATTATTGCTCAGCAATTAATATTTTTGATAATAAAATCTTCACAAGTGAATAGAACTAGAAATTATTTTTGAACTGTGTCACGTTAAAGAAAAACACCTCGACTTTTGAAAGAAGACCGATTGAAATTTGTGTGTTCAATATTAACTTACAAATTAATTCAAAACCTTGTGAAAAATATATTAATTTAACGTAAAGATGAAATAGGTAACTAAACCCCGTAGCAAGCGATACCTTTGCCATTTCGAGGTAGAACAAGGTACTATTAAAATTAGGCGTTTGGCGATTCTATCCTACGCGAGGGCTCATTTTCATTATGTTGGTAGAGGTACTAGCATCTTATTTACCAACATTAATAGGGGAAAATTGCCTACAACATGTCAGTAATAAAAGCTAACATTTTATTAATGTTGTAAATAACAACCGTAAAGTTGCTGGAGTGTGTTAATATTAGATTAAACTGTTTGCCAGTAATAAATACATTGTAAACTCGTGCAAAGTTTGAGTAACCACTAATATACCAAGAGATATTTTACAATTGCAATTAGCTAAATAATTTTACACATGCAGCAGTAGGTACTGCCTAAGAATGCTATTGGAATGCTAATGGAATTATTAAGTCGCATATTTGACTAATAGACAACGTAAAGAGGAAATCATTGGGTCTAAAAATATGACAAACACGAATTTCTAGTACCACGCAGGGGAGCACTATGAAAAAGATTTCTGAAAATACATTTCCTCATGGCATACGTATGCCATAGGGGCGATGGACCCATACGGCTTTGTTACATATGCCATATGGGTACAAGAGTAGGAATATTATGACAAATTAATTTAATTTGACGAAAGTGATAAATATTTGAATGTTTTGAGCAAATGATGCACATAAACGTCTTTTGAGTTCTACTTCACCTATTACATAGCCTTATTAGATAGAATGTCTAAAATTATTTTACATAATCGCCTATAAATTACCTATTATAAAAGTCCGAATTGATTATTTAGTGTCCATAAACATTTATGCTCGTTGATTATGAATTTGGGACATAATAACTGTAATAGATGGCATTAAGTCATTATTAAAGAAAATAATTGTACTCCAAACACATTCCAATTTGTTCATACTAATTACGTCAATTATTAGATTCAACTACATCAAAGGCCAACCAATAACAATTAAAATAGATATACTATCAAATTAAGAGTAACTAAAACAAACCTTTGAAATACAGATTCTAATGTTTACCAACTGGATTTTGTACTGTTGCCAAGAGAAGGGAGCAAATAAAACAGAGTATAAGAGTCACTTCTTTACTAATGCAACAGAAATTTAGAAGGTAATAAGAACAGCTAGAGAATACAGAAGAAGTCATTGCACTATCTTACTAATATGCTTACAACTCTGTGAAGATGTTGAAGCAACCAACCGGTTGCTTAGTAAAAGTAAACGTACAAACTGCTGAATTTATTTGGATTAAATTTAGTAAGATAGATCATGTCTATAGGCTTCTATTTATCCCTGGAAGGTTCATACACGGCGGGAGACTAATACGGGAATGATCTATGCTGGTAGAGCAGCAGCGAGCAGCATTAGCTAGTATTAAATAAGGTTAAGGATATTAAACAAAGACGTTGATCTCAGACTATTTAACAAATACAATTTTTTCTGCCAATTCTGAAGGGGGGGCGAGGTAGACACGGATAGCACATATTTAACAAACAAACAAAATCCCCACGTGCAGGGCAGAATGAGGGTCGCTTTTTACACAATAACACAACAAAAACCACAATTTCTGTGGAGCACCGCTTAATGTCATTATCGTAGAATGTAATGACAGCGATCACAAGTTTAGTCACATAGGTTTTAATAAAAGTTTATGACCAGCTGCGCATGTATGAGCAACGAAGGGTTCGCCTGGTCATCCCATCTCGTTTGCATTGCTAGATACTCAAAGTTGTTGATATGTGAACAGATAATATCACATCGGCTTATAATTAAAATGTTCCTAAGTCCTTTTTGTACGGTCACGGGAAATTGACCCTTCTGGATCTGATGGTAAGCATCCAGATAGAGTGTCGACGAACGAGCGATGATTATCCCTCTTCAGATGATACAATTATGCAAGGCCTGTTTGAACGAGATAGACATATTACACAGGCTCATCCCGGAACTCGGCACAATTACGTAGGCCACTGTGGCGGGTTATAGCACCCAATACAGGGTCATTTATTACTTATATCCTTGGAAAAAACTGTTCCCATTAAGTAATTTTAACCATAGATGTAAATTAAAGTGTAAGTTTCGAACAAAATAAATATCAATCCTACTATATAATAATAATAATATCCTACTAATATTATAAAGGCGAAAGTTTGTAAGAATGTATGGATGTTTGGATGTATGGATGTTTGTTCCTCTTTTACGCAAAAACTACTGAACGGATTTCGATGAAATTTGGCACACGAGTAGATCATGTTCTGGATTAACACATAGGCTACTTTTTATCCCGGAAAACATTAAAGCGGGACTTTAATCCCGGAAAAACTTTTTAACGCGGGCGGAGCTGCGGGCAAAAGCTAGTAAAAACTAATTTTAAGTTTACACGCCCCAGTGCGACAATTACTAATCCAAGAGGATTCGGCGCAGTGCAGCGGCAACATTACACTTTTAGTCAGAAAAACACTCACGCGCACGCTATATTCACACTAAACGACTAAATAATAAAATAATCAGGAAAGTAAAACTGAAATTTCTATTCAGTATTAGCCCGGAGCCCAGAATTTGTGCCCGATATGGCGATAGGCTCGCCTCCTATCACATCATGGGATGGAATAACGGCGAAAAGTGGGTGCACTAGTTGCGCCTCTGCCTACTAGTGATGTGATTAATGGTTAAAAATTATTAATGATTAAAAGTTAAACATTAAAAAAAAATAACGTGTTAAATTAATAGTTAAGTTATAACGGTCAAGAAGAAAGGAGTTACGTGAAAAGCATTAGCGATAACATGTTCAACACGTGTCTTGCGTCGTTTATTTTAATTATGTTAATTTTTTTTACCATTGAACCAATAACCAACAGGTAAATTTTTTTTCACAATAACAGTCACATCGAAATAAACATTTTCTAATTATTACGTATTCATGAACATTGGTGTAAATGATGCTTGCGTGCCGTTCATACAATTGAAAAAATCTGCTTTGAGGTGTAATGACTGTTCAATTTTTTACACCTTAAAATTATGTTAGTATGTATCTTTATATTACTTATTTATTTATTTACTATGGACATTAGCACTATAGTATTCAGAACCAATGTTAGAATTGGTATACACGGCCGCCATTATGAATTTGTATGTTTTAAGGCCAATTGACTTCAAAATCGGTATCTGGGTACAACTTTAATTACTAAAAACTGATCCAATGTCGGAATTGAAAAAAGTGGCCGCCATTTTGAATTTCTTTGTTTTAAGGCCTATCGACCTCAAAATCGATATCTGGGCAGGCCTGTAGGTACTAAAGACGGATCCAATGTTAGAATTGAAAAAGTGGCCGCCATTTTGAATTCCTTTGTTTTAAGGCCAATTGACCTCAAATTCGACATCTGAGTATAACTTTAGTTACCAAAGAACATTCCAATGTCGGAATGGAAAAAAGTGGCCGTCATTTTGAATTTCTTTGTTTTAAGGCCTATCGACCTCAAAATCGATATCTGGACAGGCCTGTAGGTACAAAAGACGGATCCAATGTTAGATTTGAAAAAAGTGGCCGCCATTTTGAATTTCTTTGTTTTAAGGCCTATCGACCTCAAAATCGATATCTGGGCAGGCCTGTAGGTACAAAAGATGGATCCAATGTTAGAATTGAAAAAAGTGGCCGCCATTTTGAATTCCTTTGTTTTAAGGCCAATTGACCTCAAATTCGACATCTGAGTATAACTTTAGTTACCAAAGAACATTCCAATGTCGGAATGGAAAAAAGTGGCCGCCATTTTGAATTTCTTTGTTTTAAGGCCTATCGACCTCAAAATCGATATCTGGACAGGCCTGTAGGTACAAAAGACGGATCCAATGTTAGAATTGAAAAAAGTGGCCGCCATTTTGAATTTCTTTGTTTTAAGGCCTATCGACCTCAAAATCGATATCTGGGCAGGCCTGTAGGTACAAAAGACGGATCCAATGTTAGAATTGAAAAAAGTGGCCACTATTTCGAATTTATTTGTTTTAAGAACAATTGACGTCAAAATGGATACTTGGGCATGCCATCGTTAGTAAAAAAAACAGATCTAATGGTAGACTCAAGAAAAGTGGTCACCATTTTGAACTTCTTTGTTTTAAGACTAATTGGATTTAAGATAGATATTTGGGCTTGTCTTTAGCCAAATAGAATAAATCGAGGTTGTAATTTTACTAATTTAACAATTTAAATACGCAGTCACATCAAAATTAAATACTTTAAAAAATTAATAAGGTAATCAACGTGAGTAGCCTTTTAAGTGTGGTGAAGGGGGGTAAATAAAAAAAAGATACATTAATTGAATAGTCAACCAACAGGGCATAACGATGTGGGGGAAGAAAAATATAGTAAGATAATTTCTACTACGCGGCTAATTATTCTTATAGCAATAGTTGAATTGTTAGCGACTCCCTGATTTTTAACCGATTTTGATGCTTTCACAGAAGAATTTACTTTATTTGCTGTTTGCTGCCACGGGCCACTTCTTTGTTCTTCAATTCTTTATTTTGCGACATAACAAACCTGCGATATCGTTATTGAAGAGAATTGAATAAGCATTGATGGTGGCCATATTATTTAAAAGTTCTATAACCTACTATAGTTTGTGGCCATGTCCAGCGGAGTTTGATTTTAAAACCAATAGCCCTTAAAACAAGAACATTTAACATGGAATGCAGTTCTTGAAATACCAACCTCGATATATTCTATTTGTCTAAAGACAAGCCCAAATATCTATCTTAAATCCAATCATTCTTAAAACAAAGAAGTTCAAAATGGCGACCACTTTTCTTAAGTCTAACATTAAATATGACTTTTACTATCAATGTCATGCCCAGTATCGATTTTGAGGTCAATTGGCCTTAAAACAAAGGAATTCAAAATGGCGGCCACTTTTTTCAATTTTAACATTGTATCCGTCTTTTGTACCTAAAGCCATGCCCAGATATCGATTTTGAGGTCGATTGGCCTTAAAACAAAAAAATTCAAAATGACGGCCACTTTTTTCAATTCTAACATTGGATCCGTCTTTTGTACATACAGCCTTGCCCAGATATCGATTTTGAGGTCGATTGGCCTTAAAACAAAGAAATTCAAAATGGCGGCCACTTTTTTCAATTCTAACATTGGATCCGTCTTCTGTACCTAAAGGCTTGCCCAGATATCGATTTTGAGGTCGATTGGCCTTAAAACAAAGAAATTCAAAATGGCGGCCACTTTTTTCAATTCTAACATTGGATCCGTCTTCTGTACCTAAAGGCTTGCCCAGATATCGATTTTGAGGTCGATTGGCCTTAAAACAAAGAAACTCAAAATGGCGGCCACTTTTTTAGATTCCGACATTGGATCAGTCTTTGGTAACTAAAGTTGTATCCAGATACCGATTTTGAGGTCAATTGGCCTTAAAACAAAGAATTCCAAAATGGCGGCCACTTTTTTCAATTCTAACATTGGATCCGTCGTTTGTACATACAGCCTTGCCCAGATATCGATTTTGAGGTCGATTGGCCTTAAAACAAAGAAATTCAAAATGGCGGCCATTTATTCAATTCTAACATTGGATCCGTCTTCTGTACCTAAAGGCTTGCCCAGATATCGATTTTGAGGTCAATTGGCCTTAAAACAAAGAAATTCAAAATGGCGGCCACTTTTTTCAATTCTAACATTGGATCCGTCTTTTGTACCTAAAGGCTTGCCCAGATATCGATTTTGAGGTCGATTGGCCTTAAAACAAAGAAATTCAAAATGGCGGCCACTTTTTTCAATTCTAACATTGGATCCGTCTTCTGTACCTAAAGGCTTGACCAGATATCGATTTTGAGGTCGATTGGCCTTAAAACAAAGAAATTCAAAATGGCGGCCACTTTTTTAGATTCTGACGTTACCTAAATAAAATTATTTTCGCAATCATTGCAAGTGGCGATTTTATTGTTCACAAATCACGACAAGGCATAATTTTAAGTCTTAGCTAAAGAAAAAATATCATTTTTGTGCTTATTAGTAGTATTAAATTTCATTTAATAAATAACCTATAGAGGCGTTATTAGCATTTTTCTATGATTAACAGTTATCAAGTTTAGTTGAATGATAAATTAACAGATGGCATTAACTGCCTCCGCAGTCCGTTCATTAGTTTAAACGTTTAATGAATATTGCAATAGTAGTTAATAGAATTAACAGCTATTTTTTTATAATGAGTTAAATTAACAGTTATAACGTTTAATGATCACCTCTACTGCCTACCCCTTCGGGGATAACAGGCGTGAGTGTGTGTGTGTGTGTAAAACTGAAATTTTGGCCCGGGTCGGGCAAAGTGATATTGAGTTTTTCTATTCAGTATCAGCTCGGAGTCTGGACTATGTGCCTGATATGGCGATAGGCTCGCCCATAGGGGGCGGAATAACGGCGAAAAGTGGGTGCAAAAGGCGTGAGTGAGTGAGTATTATGTGAGTATTAACAGACCAATGTTTGCAGCTGTTTCACCGAGCTTGGTAAGTTGGCATCGATAGTTGACGTGGTTGTAAGACATATTTAGTATGTCGATGACATCTTTATAGTTTTGATTAACAATAGTTGCTAAACGGCGATCCTTTATAGTTTAACTATCGATACATTTGATATTAATAGACTGAGAATACAACATTGTCGCAGACAGGTGCCTACATTCTTCACAGAATTATATTACTCAATAAAATTATCATAGTATTAGTGATTTTAAGATTTTTTTCCCTCTATATCGATACCTCCCACGTAAGTTGTTGTATGCCACAAAAATGCCGTTTAGCGTTTTTACCGAAAACTATCCTAATATGCATTATTTCATGCATTCAAAGTGAAAAAATAACAAAAACACGATTTTTTCAAGGATTTTCCAGACGTATTTTGTTGTATCTTTTGAACGAGAACGAACTACAATGGTGTATCGACCTTTGCAATGGTTTACGTGGGGTGTGGGACGCGAAGAATCACGCGCTCGCGTATCGTATTGGTCACATACAACAGACCACGCCGGACTTTCAACCGGCCGCACGCGGAAGGAAGGAAGCGGTTAAGTTCTCTCAAAATTTACTCACGTATTTGAATTACTCAAAATATATTATAGCAATGAAACGTAAACTATAACAAGAGGGCGTAGACTATTTGATTTGGCCAATAATGCGAGTACACAAAATAGAAACTTCGAGACACCCATTCAAAATAATAATGTTTCAATGGATGAAATAGAACTAAACAGTTTTCGTGATTCCAGCCTCCGAAATATCACAGATATGTTTCATTTTGTAATATTTTATTGAGATTTAACAGGTTAATGTTACTTTTTGGTAATGATGCCAATCTAAAATGTTGTACAGATTAGTTACAATATTATACGTCGTTGAGCATTCATTAAAAATGTTGTAAGTAATGCATACAATATTTTACGTTTACATTGAAATTAAAATATTGTAGTATGTGATAAATACAACACTTTACTTCGGGAGTGGTTATTCTAAACTTTGTTGTATAGTAAAATGCTATATTATACGTTGCTATTACTCTTTTTTTTACTCAAATTCAATGTTGTATGTTAAAAATCGAATCTAAAATTGGGTCTTAAAAGTAATACATAAAATGATTTCTTCTGACTGACTGACTTAGTGAGCGATCTATGAACGCAGAGCCTAAACGGCTGGTCCGAGAGACGTGAAGTTTGGTGGATTTGTCCTTATACCCCTTAAACATTCGATTAAAATTACTGTTTCAGAATCTCCATTACCAATAAGTTTAATTTTTTTTATGGCATTGAATGACGAGACGAGCATGCCATTTTCCTGATGGCAAACGATACGACCGCCTATGAACAGTAGTAACACCATACAGCACCTTGAGTTACAAAGCAATGTGACATTCCACTGCGACCGTCATCCTGACACATAAGATGTTAAGTCTTATTATGTTCAGTAGTTACACTGGCTACAATGTCCTTCAAACGGAAATACAACAGTACATGCACTCTGCTGCTTGGCGATAGAAATAGACATCGCAGTGGTACCCACCCAGACGAACTCTTACATATGAGAGACCTACCACCAGTAATAAGTAATTAATCGGAAATGAATGAGTTAGCAAATAATATAATAGATGGATACGTCTTTGACAATAACTTCTGACTAGCAATAGATTCTGATACTGGAAATCTTGTTGATAATTGTGCTGGTCAGAACCACAATCGCATAGTGTTTTAGTTTTATGTGTATATTGTTCATAAACTTAACATTACTACATTACAACATTACATACCTTTCTCGAAGAAGGCCATACCCAAACAGAGGGTGACAGTGCCCATGCTTTAATAGAACCTTCATCTAAAAATAAACTTATTATACGCCTTTGGAATGGTTTAGCTTGGTTAGATGGGATAAACAGGATATAAAACCATAAAACGCAATAGAAATGAAGCATATCATTTTCATTAAACTATAAAAAGCTTTTGAATGGGCGTAATTGGTCAAAAAATATAAGTGGAGACGTCTTTAAATGTAACAAATCAAAAGAAGTGCAGGTATGTGGAGAAGACCCTTTTACAATTTAATATCGGTACGATTTGGCATACACTAATGCTATGACGATTGCATTAGTGTATGCACTAATACAATGTATGGCTGAGCTATGACCTCTCTATTCCAACCAACTCCAATTAACAAAGGCAAAATATGATGACTTATTGAGTCTCTGTCACAGTGGAATCATTCCAGCTATAAATCAAGACTTTTTCAAGTGTCTATCTTTTCTTGCTGGCTCTCATAATGATGATTTTTATGAGAGTACATAAATTAGTCTTTTCTTTTTTTACATATTTCAATTTCTTGTTATTATTTATCAAGACCGGGATGGTTGGCGTTCATTTGGGGAGGCCAATGTTCAGCAGTGGACAGCGACAGGCTAATTGGTTGATAAATTTAGCTCAAATTAAAAAGAAAAATTAGGTTTATCTGATTAAAAGTAACTCAACTGTTTTTAATTATGATTTTGACAATTCTCGACTGCTCTGCTGTACTAGACGTCCTCGGTGGCATAGTTTTATTACGGTACGGCCGCTGAGGGTTCAATCCCCGGGTCGGGCAGTGATGTTGGGTTTTTCTAATTAGTATCAGCCCGGAGTCTGGTAGGTATTAGGGCCCAATATGGCGATAGGCTCGCCCATAAGGGGAATCATACGGACATCGCATATCATGGAACGGAATACGCACGGCGAAAGGTGGGTGCATTAGTTGCGCATCTGCCTACCCCTTCGGGGATAAAAGGTGTCAGTATGTGTGAGTGTGATTTTTTTTAACTTCGAATAAAATCATGTACAGTTACAATGACAATAATAATTACAAACGGTTACCTAATTTGTTGTTATCCTGATTTTAAGTTGATCTCTTAGAAATAAGTAACTTATATTTTTCGATAATTCCATAGTGTTGATTTTTTTATTCTATTTTAATAAGAATTTGTGATGTTTTTAAAATATCATGGAGATTGAGTTATGTTTTCTTTTCTATTATGTTTCTAAGTAAGTGTCTTTACTATGACTGTTTTATTTTCATTTTTTGTTATTACCTAGCAATGGAAGACATTACCTGTTACCTAAATGTATGTAATGTATACCTAAAGGTACATTATTTAATTTTTTCAAAGAAGTTTAATATCTAGTATGTGTTATTTCTATCAAAATATCAAAAAAATTATCCTTTATAATATTTCTTTCTTATTTTTTAACCTACAATTTGTTCACATATAATTATACACCCATAATTTTTAACCGATGTATATTATTATTGCCACATACGGTGGAAAGAGGCTTATATTTTTCAGTGTATACTGTGGTAACTATTACATACAACAATTGTAGACACCTAAAGTCCGCGGTATAATGTTGTAATTATGAGATACAACATCTGGCGTAGTCTGTACTCCGCAGTAAAATGTTGTAAGAACGATATCTCAGAAAATATACATATTTTTTAAAATTATCTTTCAACATAGTCAAGAATACTATAACTCACATACGTATACCAAATTTCAGAAAGATAAAATGATAAATGAAGTTTTTAGTCCTATTTGAATCTTTAAAATGCTCTACTGTAAAATTGTGATTTTGGGGATACAACAACTTACGTGGGAGGTATCGATATATTCCCTTAGATAACGATGCGGCGTATTCTAAGCTAGGTTTTATCCGCGGCTCCACCCGCGTTAAGAAGTTTTTTCGGGATAAAAGTCTTGCTTTATATTTTCCCGAGATAAAAAGTAGCCTGAGACTAGACTATCTGTGTACAAAATTT
Source organism: Lapara coniferarum (assembly GCA_949316025.1). Lineage (NCBI taxonomy): Eukaryota > Metazoa > Arthropoda > Insecta > Lepidoptera > Sphingidae > Lapara > Lapara coniferarum. Next base: position 8,179,623 of record OX438925.1, read on the forward strand.
TATTTAAACCGGTTCAGTAGATTTGGCGTGAAAGCGCAACAAACAGACAGAGTTATTTCGCATTTATATAGTGAGGATACTTGTAATTTACATAAAGACTAGTTTTTTTATCGGATAAGTAATCTAGAAAGCTTTGTAATTTAATGTTAGATTTATACCCGATAAAACATTAAATATTTTTCACTATTCGAGACTATTCGAGACGAAACCGCAGTTTTTGATCTGCTAGATGTTTAATTGACAACCGAATACCGATTTATAAAACAATTAAAGTATGTGATCTTGATTGACCTGACCTTTGTCCCTTGCGCTGGTTCCGTACAATTAAATAACAAGCGTCAAGAATTAGATCAAGGCTAGATTGAAAGTTTATCTTCTTCTTTTTAAAATATTCAGGCCGCGAATTTTAATGTGAAGTGTTTTTTCGTACATTTGATCGTTTACTATTTTTCTTTATGGATTACTAGCTTTTACCCGCGGCTCCGCCCGCGTTAAAGAGTTTCTCCGAGATAAGTAGTAGTTTAGGTACTTCCCAGGGTCTTAAACTATCTACCTACCAAATTTCATCGAAAACTTTCAGTGGTTTAGCCATAACGACACGTGAGAAAAAAAATCCGGGATAAAAGTCCCGCTTTATTATTTCCCGGAATAAAAAGTATGTACATAAAGCCCATGTGTTATTCCAGGGCATGATCTACCTGTGTGCTAAATTTCATCGGAATCCGATCAGTAGTTTATGCGTGAAAGAGGAACAAACATCCATACATTCTTACAAACTTTCGCGTTTATAATATTAGTAGGATAATTAATGCTTTGTTTACTTTTTAGACTTGGATTTTTAAGCTTTTGTGATTCATTAAATATGTACAGCTTATATTGTATTCATATATAAGACTAGCTTTTGCCCGCGGCTCCACCCACGTTAAAAAGTTTTTCCGGGATAAAAGTCCCGCTTTATGTTTTCTCGGGATGAAAAGTAGCCTATGTGTTAATCCAGGACATGATCTACCTGTGTGCCAAATTTCATCGAAATCCGTTCAGTAGTTTTTGCGTGAAAGAGTAACAAACATCCATATATCCATACATCCAGACATTCTTACAAACTTTCGCCTTTATAATATTAGTAAGATATTAGTAAGATAGTAAGATATGCTAATCGCAATTGATTTTATCTTTTTTATTTATTCCAAAATTACCCACAACTACGGTCTATAATATTCAATCCTTAATATTTTATCGCGTGGAAAAATGCTTTAATGGTACCACCACTGTGAGGTGAGTGGAAAGGTTATGTATACTAAATTTTCGATGACTAACATCTTTTTATACTTACAAAATTCCAAATCCAGCAGTTTTTATCAAGTTCCATCTAACCCGTATAGCAACATAACATTCTATAGATTTTCAAGGAATCAGCTATTGCAAAGATTATGTTAACTATATAGACTGTTCAGTGCAAACTGTATCTAGAAATAGAAGCGACGACATAATAATGCAAATGAATGCGCCGGATTCTGTAAACCGTTTAGAGTTAGCCGAGTTCCTTTGCGCCGGCCAGCGGAGCTCGTCATTAACTGTCTCGCCATGTTCCCCTACCACGGGGCTGGATGTGAGTTAATTACAATTTGGCAGAAGAAATCTTAAGTATTTTTACTGGTGGTAGGTATTTTATATGTAAGAGTCCGTCTGGGTGGGTGCCACCGCAATGTCTATTTCTAGCGCCAAGCAGCAGTGTGCATGCACTGTTGTCTTTCAGTTTTAAGGAAATTGTAGCCAGTGTAACTACTGGACATAATGAGACTTCACATCTTATGTGTCAGGATGACGTGCGCAGTGGAATACCACACAGTACTTTGTAACTCAAGGTGCTGGATGGTGTTGCTACTGTTTATAGGTGGTCTTATCGCTTCCATCAGGTGAATGGCATGCTGGCCTCGTCATTCAATGTCATAAATAGCTGTAGGCTCGTCCCGTATCACATCATGGAACGGAATACGGACGGCGAAAAGTGGGTGCACTTAGGTGCGCCTCTGCCTACCCCTTCGGGGATAAAAAGGCTGAGTGTGTGTGTGTGTGTGTATTTAAAGATATTTTTATTAAAATGGTAGAAGGTAAATATCATGTGCAGTATTAAGAATATCCGTTTACACATTTAAAAGCTTTTGTATATTAGTAAGAAATTCTCATTTCGCAGTTCATGCCCAACAAGCAATAGAAAATCATACAGTGACAGTGTAAATATAAACGTAGACGTGAAAGTTAAGAAAAATTATTTTACCGTGTTCCTTGATTATGTTCCGGTAATGCTCAAACATAACGCAACATCGGCGGCGCCGCATATAGCGAATACGCCGCACTGTAGTAGGCGCCAGCCCCCAGACTAGTTTGTAGAGAGTCAATTAGCATCCTCAGTGCGACCGGATTGTTAACATTCTTCCTGATGTATCCGTTCCCACATTCGCAAAGAAAAATGCTAAACGCACGCCAAGTGAAATACTTAAATAAACATAAGCGCTTACTACTTTTTCGTGCGAAGGAATTTCGCAGTTTGACACGAAGTATCGCATTTGATACTTCGCAGAACAACTTATTTGTAATTTCGCTTAAGTAATTTAAATGATGTTACATTTCAAATATGGATCTTTGTAACAAATCTTTAAAGCCACAGCAGAGAGAAATTAATAGTTTCCAATTTTAATAGCGCACAACCTATTGATTCATTTTAAACTAACGGCCCTTATAAAATGCGACTGCGAAGGCCAATTGGCGCGTCTGTATCGCATTTGTTGGCCGGCGAAAGTGTCGTCTACGCGAGCAGGCGACAATGGCAGTGAAAGCACTGCACGCGCGTTGCACTGGTCCACGTTTGTCGCCAATATTCATATGTTGCATTGATATGTTCACACCTTATCGTCTGCTACTGTCTAACTTGACAGCTCTGAACCAACAGTGATACCAAAAGTATTTCTGTAACCGGTAGCTAAAGGTGCCTTTACAGACGGCTGCTAATTTGCATTTGATAATAAATGTTTGGCAAATTGAATTGTGAACGCAAATATTGATGCATTTGATCAACTTTACGTCTTGTTTTGATATCTCGTTGGTAGATGGTTGTAAATTGTTGTCGTTTGTTGCAGATTATCCCAGATCTAATAATTATTGGATATTTCGTCATGTGTACGACTTTACTTTTGGTAAAAATATAGGTGTAAATATTCTGTCAAATGTTCGCTAGGAGTCGCTAATTATTTATTTTGTGAGAACCCTTTCATATTCAGTGATCAAATAGAACGTTAAATTCATAGATAAAAATTTGGTATCATCTTTTGTATAGCGTGTACATTACATAATACGGCACATGTCTAAAATTTAATGAGATATGAAAATAGCTAATTTCAAGATATCCTAAAAAGAAACGCTTTCGCTAATTAGGATGTGATGAATTACAAAGAACCATGTTTTTGCTGCGATCCATCTTAATCAACGATGACAGATGGTAAACCTTCTTTGGGCCCTGACGTATTGTCTAATTCGGCCACTGGTAACAATATCGAAATTTACACAGCGTGACCTTAATTCATTACGCGATTGACTACTTGACTGGTGCTGATTATGAAAGAGATATTTATTTGGAAATAATGTGACCTGTGTAAAACCTTATTTGGATCAAAATATATGGGATGGGTTTAAAGTGGTGTTCTTCCGATGTTTACGACTAAGGTTTATGAGAAGGTTTGTTGTCTACTTGTGTCTGAGGTTTAATCTATTTATTGTGTTATTTCTGTACCGCAAACGTTGTTTAATTATTATTCAAAAGTAATTTTCAATTTACACAGAATACCATAACAAAAACTATCAATCTCACGCCTAATTCTTCAAAAGATTGCATCAAATAAAAGACGAACAATTATATAACGAAGCAATTACTTGTGATGAAATGAACAATAAAATTAAAAGTATTATCTGGATATCTTCGATGCTAAGGCTCTTGTGAAATGATGCATCTGTAGATAGCATTGGAGACGGCGCAGGGCGTTTGTCTCTGAACTCTGAGCCAACCTATTTTAATTAATTTTGAAATGGCTGCATAATTGGTATGAACGGCGTATTTAAGATGTGAAATGGTTTGGTGTATACCTAACAAAATTTCATTATTATATTATAATAGAAGGAACCTCAACAATTAGTGTCGAATCAATATTTTGGGCGCATCCCTTATCTGATAAATCATAGGTCTACCAATGCATAGTTAATATGATTGTATGTTATAAACTATCAAGGAATTACGGTAAATATTTACTTAAAAGTACTTGATACAAATACTTGCGTTCAGTAATTTAAAATAATAATAGTATTATTTGTGCCTCTAATTTATAGTTTTAAAGGCAATTAGTTCATTGTAAAGGAAACAAAATAAATTGCAAATAAATCGAGTAGCAACGCAATATAACATGATAATGCTTTATCAATAATCTGTTTAAGTAATTGGTTTATATAACTAACATTTGTCACACAAACATGGCTTTTGCAACAGTTCCTTTATCAATTCAGTTGCAGTATTGGAATTCCTCCGCTGGCTTTCGTCGGTGACGGACGTGTGTGACGGACCTCAAGTGTAATCGAATATTTTTGTTGTGTTCTGCTGAGTTCTTATTGGTGAAACATCGAAATTTCAATTCCTTGTCACACAAGCCGGGCTCTTATGCGTGGACTCCACCCACTGGGAGTGGCTAGAGCAGGACAACTAATTTCTGTGAGTCATTTCAATAATTAAAATTTCTTCCATCGAAAATCGCAAATTTTAAAAACCAAAATTTGTTGAATGTTGGAAGCGTGATTCGAACCGTCGCCGATTGCACTGCAGCCCTGGCGTTGGAAGTGGAGCTACGAACACCTGCTTCGCGTGTAACAAATTACCGACCTATATTCACTGAGAGTGTTTCATACGTACTGCATATTTTTTACCAATTCACCTACAAACGAAATGCCACGCATTCAACGATCTCCTCAACAGTCAGTAAACATAAGCGAGGCTCATTCAGATCCAAATATGGCTTCTACTCAAGCAAATGAAAGTGCAATGGATCGTCCGAACCCAAGCTCCAGAGCAAAACGTCTCCGTCGTGAAGAACCGCACTTGCTAACAATTGAAATTGAACAGCTAAAAGAAATGTTAGTCTCATGGAAAAATGAGCAAACCGCCGCTTTGATTGACCACTCCAAAACTCTCAAAACAATCATGACTGATATTGCAGACTTGAAAACACAATCACTTCAAATTCAAAAGACAAACACAGATATCGAAAAGTCTATAGAATTCTTTAATACGAGATTTGAAGATGTGCAACGTCGAATAGATGAACTGGAAAGGGAGCGTACGTTTTACAAGAAGGCCCTCGAAAATCTAGAATCCAAACTCCAAGATATGGAACTTCGCTCCCGTATAGCTAGCATTGAAATCAGGAACATACCGTACAAGGAAAAAGAATCTACTGAGGACTTGTCACAAATCATAGTACAAATTGGATCAAAACTGCAAATCGACCTGCAGTCAAATGTTATAAGGGATATATACAGGCTTCCAGGAAAACCAAATACCAACAGGCCAATAATCGCAGAATTTTCATCAGTTCCAGTAAAAACCAGCTTTCTCTCTTCTGTGCGGTCGTACAACAAAAACCGTGTAAAAGCAGAGAAGTTAAACTCCGCTCAACTTGGTCTCAAATGTGAAAACCGACCGATATACATTAGTGAGCATTTACCGCCATCTGTCAAAAAATTGTACTACCTTGCACGCGAGTTTGCTAAGCTAAATGACTATAAGTTTTGCTGGTGTATAAATAATAAGATATTTTTGCGCAAGATTGAGGGTGAGAAGCAGATTTGTATATTTTCAGAAAACTGTCTAATTCGTCTTAAAAATCAGATATGACTATGCGTTTTATTGTACAAAACTGCCTTCTGCCCACCAACTTGCAGCCTTTTCGATATTATTTACAGACAACTAACATTAATTATTTATTGTAACTATGGAATTCATTGTATCTCAGTTCACCAAAGTATTAATCACAAAGTAATCCACATACTCAATCAAACACACCCTACTTCACCCACTCTTTCACTCTCAATCAGAGCATCAAACACACCACGTACATATTCCAGCACTAAATTCACAACCCACAAATTACACTACATACATATAAAATTTTTACATATATCACACAAACGATGGAGAAGATATTTCGAATTATCACAAATCCCTAGACTTCTATTCCTAAGGTATCTCTTTAGTTTAAATTATCATATAACTTTATAATATGGCTAATAATACTTTAAATAATTTTGGATTAGACCTAGATGCTTTCCAGGTCTCTAAGTCATATAAAGTCACGTTAAACGAAAGTCATAAGTTAATAAACAAATGCCAAAAACAATTATCAACCCTACACCTAAATATTCGAAGCATAAACAAAAATTTTGACAACCTAGTGGTATTTTTACAGGAATTAAAAACAGAATGTGACATCATAGTACTAACAGAATGTTGGCTACACAAATTACCAGTAATTCCCAAACTCAATGGCTACAATGAGCATTATACAAAAAATAACGCTAATCAAAACGATGGTATAGTTATCTATACAAAATCTTCGTTACAGTGCTCCGTTTCAGAACCCATAATATTCGATGCAAGTTCCTTACTATGTAAAGTCGAAGATAATGTCGCTATTTTGGCCATTTATAGATCCCCATCACACAGTCATATTGAAAACTTTAAAAACAGCCTTGATGTCATTCTACGGTCTCTCTCAAAAATAGAACATCTTGCCTTAGTTGGTGATATCAACATTGATATTAAATTAAACAATAAAGACAAACATTCTTACGAATACCTTACATTCACAGCCTCTCATGGGCTACTACCAGCTCACACATATCCTACTAGGTTGAATAACTGTCTCGACCATGTGCTTTTAAGAACTAAACAGTCAGCGACCACCATGGTAATTGACACGCATATTACTGACCATCTACCCGTAATATTTTACTGTAACTTAAATAGCCATAAAACTAAATTAGTAAGTACCACCAAAACTGTTGATATAACTAGTATTCAAAGAGACATCAAAAACACAGATTTTACACCGGTACTTCTAGCAAATGATGCTAATGTTGCAACAAACCTTCTGGTGTCCTTACTCAAAAATATAATAGGCAAACACACTCGTTTCTTAAAAGTTTCAAGAAAAAACCGAAACATAAAGCCATGGATAACCCCAGGTTTGCTGCGATGTATACGTAATAGAGACAGAATGCATCAGAAGTCAAGATCACAAGAAGAAAATTCCATTTTAAAAATAACTTATACTAGGTATCGTAATTTTTGTAATTCTCTATTACGTAAACTTAAAACTAATTATGAAAAATCAGAATTTCTTAAACGGAAAAACGATCCTAAAGCCACCTGGGACTTCATAAAGTCTATAACACATACCAAGCATGTTCCTTCACCACCTGTGGAACTTTTAAACATTGATTCATGCCAATATAAATCGGCCAACTATGTTAATGACTTTTTTGTACGTGTGGGCAACAAATTAGCTAATAAAATATTGCAACAGAGCATAGCTTTACCAACCTCATCGAGTATAACTTCACTTTGCCATTCCATATGTATTTTAGAAACAGATGAATCTGAAGTAGAGCAAATTATAAAAAATCTAAAAGTAGATGCAGCAGTTGGGATTGACGGTATCTCTACTAAGATTGTGAAATTAGCATCCAAGACATTAGTCCCATTTATCACACACATCTGTAACCTTACCATTTCTACAGGCGTTTTTCCCGATGCATTTAAAATAGCTTTAGTTCATCCCATTCACAAGGCGGGTGGCAGGGACAGTGTCAACAACTACAGGCCAATATCGGTGTTACCATCGATGTCTAAAATTCTAGAAAAGATCTTAAATAAACGTTTACTTAGTTTTATTCGAACGAATAATCTTTTATCTAAAAACCAGTTCGGTTTCAGGACCGGTATTGCTACAGAAGATGCGGTTATTGCTTTGTCCGAGAAAATATCCAGGCTTATGGATAATAAGCAGAAATGTCTTGGAATTTTCTTAGATTTATCTAAAGCCTTTGACACTGTCTCCGTCCCCATCCTTTTATCCAAATTGGAACGTATTGGTATACGTGGTATTGCGCTCAACATCTTCACTAGCTATCTAAGGAATAGATACCAACATATTAAAATTGGTGAGGTAATAAGTAATAGAGCCAAAATCGAATATGGCGTTCCACAGGGGAGTATCTTGGGACCGACATTATTCCTTCTCTACATAAACGATCTTTGCTGTTTATCTCTTCCAAATTGCTCGGTCTTTACCTACGCCGATGACACAGCTCTCGTAATACATGGTAAAGACTGGAGAGAAACTCAACATTTTGCTCAGGCAGCAATAGATGCCGTGGCAGTATGGCTAACTAAAAATCTTTTAACATTAAACACAGAAAAGACTAAAATAATTCCATTTTACATAAGTGTCCAATCTCAACCACACATTCCTATTACAATTAAAGTTCACACATGTCCTGATCGCACTCAACATCCCAACTGTTCTTGTACTTCACTATCAATAACATCGCATATAAAATATTTGGGAATACTGATCGATAAACATTTAAATTGGCATGCTCAAATAGACAGCTTGGTGACTAGGCTTCGAAAGCTTATGTACATTTTTAAAAAACTACGTTTTTCAGCTGACTCAGAAACACTTTTATCTATATATTACGCGCTATGCCAATCCCTCTTAGTATATTGTTTGACAGCATGGGGCGGTGCTCACAAGACTTATTTACTCAAAATAGAGAGAGCACAAAGGGCCGTCCTTAAAGTTATTCTATGCAAGCCATACAGTTACTCTACAGCGGAACTATATAAAAACTGTAAAGTGCTATCGGTGAGAAAATTATATGTACTACAGTGTATACTAAGAAAACACAGAGAACCATTAATAACATCCGAAAAGCGTCGAGCTGACATTGTTTTCCCTCCTATTATACATCATACCAACTTTATGGAACACCAGTTTTACTATCGTAGTTCTAAGCTATACAATAAAATTAATAAAATTCTCTAAAACAAACACATTTCAAACACACACACACACACACACACACACACACACACACACACACACACACACACACACACACACACACACACAAACACATTCACACGCGCACACATTACCCATAATAAAACAAAAAAAAAAATTAGATTTCCATAGCAGATTAAAATGTTACTAATATAGATATAAATCCCAAATCATGTATACTTGCGGAGGAACACTGTCGCCCAAAATACAGGTTTAACCTAGTTTGGGTGCCAGGGGACCAAAACCTTATTATGTGAAATATATTTTTTGGGAATTAAATAAATAATAAAATAAAAAAAAAAAAAAAAAATTATAACTTTACTTATTTCAGAGAAATAGCGTTAAAAATAATTTGGTCAGACAATATGTGAAATAATTCTTTAGATTTGTGTTGTGTTTCATTGACATTATATAATAGATATATTTTATTTTTATGGTTTCAGATTCATTATTGTCCGACAATTTTAAGGTGCATCAACTGTCTGACGTCTAAAGCCAGGCTAAATCACACATTACAAAAAATAGTGGCTAACGTCTATTGAGATTCACTTAAAGGTCATATGGCCCATATTATGTATAACCAACACAATGGTCTGACGGTGAAATGTCGAAAGATGCCCGTGGACAAAATGGACAATGGGTCTTTGAGTGCTGTCAGTTGCACCGACCGATGGATGTATTGAAATGTTATGAAACATCGACGATTAGCCTCTGCGCATGTTAATGGCACGGTCATTTACTACCAGCAAAAGGTAAGTAAGGGCGTAAGAAATTTATCTAAGGCTGGATTATGCTTTGTTGATTTATCGCTTCTATTTCTGATGGTTGGTCTGGTGCTGGATAGGCAATTTTTTTAAGGAATTTCTGGGATAGTTGACTAGGAAACCGTAGATAAATATTTTCAATTACAGTTTTTGATTTACAACTCTGGATTCTTAGAAACAAATACATTTCAAATGCAGCCAAGAATTCTAGCAGTTGAAGATTTTACTTAGAATTTCTCAAGTGTTTACATTTGATGTTGATAAGATATTTAATAAGTCATAAACAATTCATTACGCGATTATATACTTCAATCAAACAGAATCACGAATTTACACAAGCAGGTGATTTAAAACTGTTAATAGGTCAAACATTGCTAAAACGTATAATGACCATGAACTATTTGCTTTGAACATAACGTGGTAATCAGTTTTAATTTACGATGAACGTCGTGTATAAGCGCCAAGAATGTTATACAGCAGAGACGCCAGGTGGCGTGAGTGAAGCATTTATTTTAATGGCGCACATTATAATCAAAACGTTTCTGTGTAATCTTCCAATTTATTAGAGATAAATACGCGTTTATCTGCAATATTTTTAATGGCTAATTGTCTGTTTGCTTGCTTAATATTTCCAAATTATTTGTAATGACTGCCTTGGAGGCGTAGCTATATTGCGTGCGCAGTACGAAACCGCTTTGGGTTCTCGAGTTTGATTCCCGGATGACGCACAGTGATATTCTGTTTTTCTGCACAGTATTAGTCTGCAATATGGAATTTGTGACCGATATAGAAATAGGCGCGCCCCCTATCTCATCATGGGACGGAATATATTTGGCGAGTATAGAATGCCCTGGCTGCACCTCCTAACCCAGGGATAAAAGCGAGATGTGTGTGTATGTTTTGTTTGTAATGGGTCTATATCTAAACTCAATGCTAAAACAAAAGTATGGCACTCCTATAACAACAAAACAGGGCTTCGGGCCAAGACGCCTTTCCGCAATCGTTGACACTATTTGAAAACGAAAAAACAAATATGAGAATGACATATCCCAGGAATAGACTAAGCGATCGTGTCGTCATTTCCTTATTGTTGAGGCGTATTGGCAATTGCCCTGGGTGTCTTTTCAAACGCGGAGCGGCACACGTCCGAAAGTACGTTTCTAGAAAAGTCTTACTTACTTGCCTTTATTGGTGGTAGGACTCTCATATGTAAGAGTCCGTCTGGGTGGGTACTACCGCATTGTGTATTTCTACCGCCAAGCAGCAATATGCATGCACTGTTGTGTTTCAGTTTGAAAGACATTATAGCTAGTGTAACTACGGGACATAATGGTATTTAACATCTTATGTCTCAGGATGACGAGCGCAATGGAATGCCACACAGTACTTTGTAAGTCACGGTGCTGGATGGTGTTTCTACTGTTTATCGGTGGTCGTATCGCTTACCATCAGGCGAATGGCATGCTCGTCTCGTCATTCGTTGCCACAATAAAAAATCGTTTATGATTTCTTTATCCATATTTCAACAAGACTATAAAATGCCGACCATGAGTACCTCCAGATAGTGTTGTCGCAGTCCATAAATTATCAAGCATTGCAAAATAATCAAGCATAAATTATGCATAAATTATCAAGCAATGTATAATTGCAGCATTGTATAATTGATGAGGAAAGTAATTGAGGTGATCTTGCTAGGCCAGTGTGGTGGACTAAAGCCGTAACCCTCTCAGTAGTAGAGGAGGCCCGTGCTCAGCAGTGGGCAGTAATAACACAGGGCTGATTGCATTGCATTGCTTCAGGATTTTTTTTGTTAGCTCCGTTTTTTAACGTCGGGATAAGTGCAGATGGACCTAATGTTATCAACTCCTAAAACCGAAAATACGATAAGACTCTTACTTCTAATTTGACTTATATTATAAACGCGAAAGCTATAAAAATGTTTGTATGTTTGTTAGAAGTACCTAAACGCAGAAAGTACTTAACGGATTTGGATAAACTTTGCACACAGGTGGATCATGTTCTGGATTAATGCATGGGGTAAAACAATGTCTATACGCTAATTCAGAACCTGGTTTTCCGTGTGTAAAATGTCATCTAAGTCCTCATCCTCTTTCATCCCCGAAGGTTTAGGCAGAGGCGTGACTAGTGATTCTACTTTTAGCTATGTGTATTCCGTCCCATGAAGTGATAAAATCAATCGTCATGTCATGCACAATGAAAAACTTCGCCCTGATACTGAACAGAAAAATCTAATATCACCTTGACCGACTCGGGATATAAACTCGAGCACACAATACAACCACGACATCTAGGCATATTAGTAAGAAGTAAGATTTTAAGGTGTGTTAAAAAATAGAAACCAACTGCTATTGAATATACAAAAACAAGGATAGTTAGATCATTGTTCGTAAAACAAAAATTATAAAACTCGACAGGTGCCTCCCACATAATCGCACAGTTTAAGCGAAATTAACAAACCGTAGGCCGTATATTTTTTGTTAGCGTGTCTGAATATGTCGGTGTATATTTTAGTACGGTCATTTTTCTTTTTGCGACAAGGGCCAATTAAGTGTGTCGGTTCAGATTTTTTTGATTCTGTTGGTGATTGCTGATTTGTCATCTGTCATTCGATAACCGTAAATCGAATATATTATAGTAAATATCTCAATTTATTTTATCGATAAGACGGACTAAGATTTAATGTTTAGGTTTTTTTACCTGATCTTCACAGGAACGTCTTTCTGAGGAATATAAACTCTTAATAGTCCATAATGATAATTAGATTACTAATAATAACTATTCTGGAAATGCATTTCTTCCGTTAATAGAATAACCACGTAAATTAGTACAAGTCAGTTTTACAGTATTTACTTTCTTATTGCTTCTTAATAATACAGCTCGGAATGCAGAAGAGCTTTGTACAGATTATAGAGGCATCATTTGTTAAGAATCCTCTGGCAATAATAAATGGTATTATAAAAAGCGATGTTACACAAATTACATAACATTAATCGTATCTCGTAATAATCCCATTTGTCAGGGAGATAGCATCACTCGTCCCGCTGGCCGCTGATCACTGACCGCTTCTACAACAACAATAAACTCACGTAACAGAAAGTGAAAACAATTAGGAGATTGGGAGATCATCACAGACTTTCGCGATCATATCGACAACGCGGCTAATGACGACAACCTTGTTGTCTTCTCAATAGCCAGGCTGAAAGCAGTCAATGCAGCACTAACAACTGAACAGTCAACTCGCCGAATTAAATCTACCAATTGTGCGATACTATCTCGCTTCAATCTAAATCCAATTCACCTGTAACAAACATCCGTTGCTTTTTAAAAAACCTTATTAAATTAAAAGGTGTCCACTTTCTAGATGAAATTTTCAGATGTAGCTGCAGAAATTTATTGAACATGATTGAGTAGTGTGTTATTCTACATAAATTAATTATTGATGTCGATAAAAAATATTTATTATTTATCTACGCCTTTATTGCTGACATTTGAACACATTTACCTATAATTTATGCATATACAATCATCGCATACAAGCCATAAATAACTTTTATTGCAGTCGTAAGAAATCCAAGGCAATTTTCGCGAGAAATCCAGCAAACATTTGTAATATATCGAGAGTCGCCCGAAGAAAATGCCTCATTATATAAGACCGCATGTTTCAAATAGCCGCGTAATTACCTATATGCGTATATAATATATCAAACTTCAGTATCGGAGAAGGTACAATCATTCTCGAGTTATTCCTTTTTTTCGCGAGCTCTAGAAACGTGTAAATGGCGTGCACTATCTAGTAATTGCGCTTAATGTCGTCCTAAAGGCTATTCAATCCCTTCTCAATACGATATTTATTTTATTTTAATTCGGGTTTCGCCCACAGTGTTTCTCTAGATTTTATCTTGTCATGGCTTTACTCATTGTGAGTACCTGGCCTTAATCGTTTATTCAAAAATAAATCTCATTTTTGTATTTTGGTTTCTTTTAATGCAATTATGATGTACTTACATTGAAGTCTTATTACAAAGTATGGTTTGCTGCCGAAAAATCGTTGCAAAATAGAGAGTCTTTTTCTTTTATTACATCTATTTCAATTGTAATTAATGTCTTAGTGCTTTGATGTGTTTTGAATGCTAGTATTCGATGTGGTATAGCTGTTAAATCGAATAGCCGTCATTTGTTTGTGGTCTGATTCCAGTTGGATTTTCAGTAGCTTTACTTTTATTTTTATTACGCAGTAGAAAATGGTCTTTAAACCTTATTTTTATCATGAGTTTTTTAATACTCTTTAAATCAATGGTGTTTTACGCCTATTTTAATAATCGGACTAGTCAATAATAAATATAAAAATAATATCAAAAATATGTGAGTCCATTACCTGTTAGCGTGGCTTTAACCTTAAATAGTACTTAAATTATAATTATCCCGAAAGACAATTTGTAACTAACTGTTTTTGTTTATAGTTTATGAAGAATAAAACAGTCTGTGCCGCATCGCTCTTGGTTTGATATCCCAACAACCAAGACCGCACTTTATTTTCGGCTGTTTCTACAGGGCTGTAAATATGAATACCGTTTGAATAAAAATAAAAAGTATAAATAAAATCGACTACCGAGTACGACATGGATCGTATTTCGAAGGCACAGTTGACGTTGAATTTAACATAATGTGATTGGAGTCCATTGTTGTACCTGTATTTATGATTGTGTAGAGCATAACGTTTGGTGTAAATCAGCTAACACGATTGTCTGCGTTGTTTGGGATGTCTTGTGTGAAGAATTATGTGTATGTACAATTTTTTATGTAAGTTACTGTTGCTTTTCTTTTAGCCGTTTATTCCATGTTACGTAACTTATGTATTCCGAAACTAGAACACTGCACCATTAGATTATTTAATTCATGTTTCATAATAATTGTATGAAAAGAAAATGTTTGGTGTTGGGTTCACTTGTGACGTTATTCTCGTACACGAAGTTCGCAGCATTTGTCGCAGCGTTTACAGTCCTTCAAGAAAAGAACTTATTCCTCTCATAAAGGCCGTCAACGCATTAATTACACTTCTTGATGTTTATCTACGACAGTAACTACTTACCACGATTACAGCCATTTGTTCGTTCGCCTCTTTTTGAAAAACTTATTACCTATTTAGTACTCGATTAGGCAATAACACCTATTCTTAAAATGCAACCTTAAGACGTAGCTATGTGACATGATAAGTTGCAGTAAATTATTTTGTCAATATTAAGTATTGCGGAAGTAATGTAATTCCTTCACGTAGAGTGCGCCCGATACGACTGTCATGAACAAAACGTCTTGAAATTTATGAACCCTTTTGTTTCGCATTAACATTACTTTCGGTCCCCTTGTCAATAGTTCCCATAGGATATCTACAAATATTACACGTCCCAGTGCTATGTTTAGACTTCTCTGTATAATTTCATACAAGCGAATGGCTGGACAATAATTTTTATTTCATCAAATGACGAGGCGAGCATGCCGTTTGCCTGAAGGTAAGCGATACGACCACCCATAAACAGAAGCAACACCACCAAGCACATTGGGTTACAAAGTACTGTGTGGCATTCCACTACGCTCGTCGCGTCGTCCTGAGACATAAGATGTTAAGTCTCATTATGTCCAGTAGTTGCACTGGCTACAATGTCCTTCAAACCGAAACATAACAGTGCATGCACACTGCTGCTTGCCGGTAGAAATAAACATTGCGGTGGTACCCACCCAGACGGACTCTTACATATGATAGATCTACCACCAGTAACAACTTAACAATTATCAAATAAGTAATTTTACAACAAAATTACTTTATTTATTACATACATACAGATACATATACACTCACGCCTGTTATCCCCGAAGGGGTAGGCAGAGGCGCAACTAGTGCACCCACTTTTCGCCGACATTCCGTCCCATGATGTGATAGGGGGCGAGCCAATCGCCATATCGGGCACAAATTCCAGACTCCGGACTGATACTGAATAGAAAAACTCAATATCACTTTGCCCGACCCGGGGATCGAACCCGAGACCTCAGCTTTGCAGTCGTACTGTAATACAACTACGCCACCTTTATTTATTAATCGTTTGATATTTAGCATGAAATCTTTGTACAGAATCAATATCAGACTGAACATAGAATTAAAAAGTACTACATTGGACGGCATGTCTCAATCGTCGAGGCAGTGTTTGTGCTTTGTGTTTGTGGGTGTTGTATCTGTTCTACCCAGGCCGCTTTTGATGGGTACGTCTGGAATATTTATGGGAGGCCTAAGTCCAGCAGTGGACTTTATATGACTGATGATGCTGTGTCCCGCAAACATGTGAAAACCCAAGGATAATAATAGAAAGGAATAAATGAGAGTGAAAACCTAGTAAACATTGTATAACACATGAAAGTAACTAGTAAAGTGTCGAACTTAATTAGTGAGCACAATTTTTGCCACTCATGGCACTGTCAGCCCGGTTTGACGTCAAGCCATCATAGCATTTACCTGTCAAAATATTTTGACACACTGCGCGTAACTATGCAAATACCATCTTGATCCACGTCATATATCACTTGTGCATTTCTATGTACGGTAGCCACTTGGATCTTATTAATTAACTGTCAATCTTGTCTGCTTTCCACTTGTCGATAAGAAAAATACTTATGCGAATTATGTAAAGTTTGATTGTGTTTTTGTTGTGTTGATGTCCTAAGACCCTTATTTAAATGTCAAGTTAGTTACTTAATATAATGTGGTAACAGATCGTAATAGAGATTTTTAATTTTGTTTTATTTTCAGCTTTTATTGTCAGCAATCGAACAAATGTAGTAATGGTTTGGTCTTGGCAAAACCCATATTTTCATCGAACATATAGTTATTCTAAAGAATGGTATTTGAGGATATGTTTGGTATTCAGAAGCGAGTCTCACTCAAATGCAGATTGTTTGTTGTATTTTATTTATTACACTGCATGTTTATCATAAAACGACGCCGGCATTCCTAAAACGTGGGAAATTAGTTTACTGCAATTCGAAGACTTGCATCCTATACGTTCAACATAGCCATTTAATCTATAGTTTAGACAAATCCATAATACTTTGTATTCATTCATTAAAACACATCATAGTCTATTATATGTTACCACATGTATGCTAACATTATCTAATTACCTAAAACTTATCCTTAAGTCATTGATCACGAAACCCGGCTTGTCAATGATGTAACGTTTAAAAAATTGACTGGTAAAAGTAGTTCGATTGCGAAGGAACGGTTCCATCTAATTAGCCACGTATTACGATTCGGAAATAAATCAAGTTTGTTTGTTCATCGTGTTGGTGATATTTAAATGAAGTAGGTGAACGATTGATTTAGGGTGTCATATGTTTAAGATATGGTAAATTTTTGACAGATTTAATTAGATCTTGATGTTTCGTAGTATTTCGTGCGAAGTCGGGGTAGTAGACTAGTGCATATGGATTGGATTTGCGCAACTGTAACAGTTTACAAATTAGCCTCTCGGTTTTATCTGCACATTAACTTATGTTAAGTGTAAGCATTTATGAACGCTTCTTATTGAATAGTACCGAGTACGGTTACTTCCTGATTTGTTTATAAATTATAATCAAATATATCGAGGGGCAATAATACAACATAACGTAACGAGTTATAAATTAATTGATAAATTTTCTTATAATAAATGATTCACATAATATATGAAAAGGTAAAGTGAAACCGAAACTTTTCAATAAATGGCATATATTATACTCTCATATTATCATAATAATTACCATTCTACAAAATAAATAATGGGATACACAAAGTATTCCATATAAAAAATCTCAATGGAATCCGGAATCGCGATGTATGGGGATGACTCACTGTGACTAACTTTATATGTCAGCAGTGATTGCTTGCCAGACGGGTGCAAGCTGCCTGTCACCAAACTGGATAAAGCTGTTTGTCGCATAGAATACCTCTGTTACATTTTAATAATCCTCCCATTCAAATTTATTCATAGGTCAATGATCATCCCCAAGGACGCCCGAGTACATGAAGGTCGAAGTACAATCAATGCATCCGCATTTGATATTTCGCCAAGCTTATTTTCTGTCCCATGATATAGTAAGTCTATCGTCATATTGTGCGCATATTCCATACCCTACCAATAGGGTGGTTGACTAGATTTTTTACATACATTCATTATATGTCATCCAAAATCCAACGGAAAAAGAATATTCAAAATCAACGCAATAATAAATAAATTATAAAGCTTTTAAATTTGATGGGAGGAGTAGCTGGCAAAAAACAGTAATATATAGCGCTATCTCTTTTAATGAGAAAGAGATAGCGCAATATCCCCACCACGACAATATTTCAAATATCGATAATTGCTTTATTTTTCCAACAATTTTTATGTTGATTTTATCGAAGAATTTCTTTTTTATAATATTTCCTGTTAACTATATAAAATTGTACAAATCAATCATAGGAAATTATTCAGGCCTATTTTGAAATACTCCCATAGATGTGGTTACCAGGGTCACGAATCGAGCCCAGAACCTCACCTTACCTGTTTCACAGCTCTCTGGTGCTACAAAAATAATGAGCCAAGTGCCAACTACGTAAATTTTGATTTGTTATACATAAATAAATTAAAAATATCTCAAAACAGCTGCGCCTTAACATAAATAGTGGCAAACTTGTCACTTTCTCCGCGGTGGTCGCAGACGGTCCTCGTCAGATGCTCTCCTCTGATTATTTCCATTAGTGTCCATTAACCATTTAACTCGATATGATTAGGACCCGTCACGACACACTAGAGGTTTGCCAATGCCATAAATCATAGCATCTTGGGGTCTACCCGATGTTACGAAAGCGTCGACCAATCTCTGTTTCGTCATTTAGCGACAACTCGCTTGCGGGGTGGCTATCTATTATAATCAAGTCATGTGTAATACTAATCTTTATGATAATTAGACGGCTTAATAATTTTTGCAAAACTATAGATGTGTGCGTTTTGTAACAGTGTTACATGATTTACATACTATTAATATTTGTATTGATCTTGTCGGTTACGTTTTAAAGACAGAATATTTGTAGAGGTTTTGGAAATCCTTTTTCTACTCACATATTTATTTGAGCATAAATTCAAATTCAAATCATTTATTCAGTAATTAGGCCCCTAAAGGCACTTTTACACGTCATTTTTCACAAAGTTTTACTTTAAGATTCTACCAGTGCTTCGGAAAAGCCCACTGACCTGAGAAGAAGCATACGTCATCATTGCCAATATTAGGTGCGCTATTTAATATTGGTATGTATTTCTATATAACATAGGTACACACTCACGCCTCTTTATCCCCGAAAGGGTAGGCAGAGGCGTAACTAGTGCATCCACTTTTTGCCGTGATGTGATAGGGGATGAGCCTATCGCCATATCGGGCACAAATTTCAGACTTCGGGCTGATACTGAATAGAAAAACTCAATATCACTTTGCCCGATTCGGGGATCGAACCCGAGGATTGAACTCGAGTCCTCAGCATTGAAGTCGTACCATAATACAACTACGCCACTGAGGCAGTCGTATTATATTTTTGTATAATTATTTTTATCAGCTGTTTTTCATATTTATATTTATAAATGCGATAGTAACTCTGTCTGTCCATCTTCTCTATCTTAATCTTTCACGGCTGAACCATTGAACAGATTTCGATACATTTTGGTATGTAGATAGTTGGGACACAAGCGAATTTTTATTAAAATATAAAGCGGTTGGGAAAACAAAATATAAAGCGGGATGCCTGGAAAAACTTAATTACGCGGATGGAACCGAGCGCAAAAGCTAATAATAAGCATAATATCTGTATTTTTACAGAAAATCATAAATAAACAATGCTAAGGTTCGTTGGCGCCGTTTGGTCCATGGAAAGTCTACATGTCATTTTTGAAAGATACACGAATACACGAATGCATTGTCCCTCTTAAGCTGTCAAAAGATCCGTTTTCCGGTTCGGTCATATACACTTACCGAAACTGCATCCATTGTTGTGAGATCGTTGACTTACTTATGTCGAGTCCAAAAATATTATCACGGTATTTTTTTTACATCAATGTCATAATTATCAATTTTGAATATGCAGTCTAAAAACAAGAATTAAGCATTAATAAGCCCTTTTAAGCTTAAAGTCGGTTAAAAACAAAATATTCTATAAGTATTGGTATCTATAACATTTTGACGGTTATCAGTATAAGTCTATGCGTGTTCTTATAAAAAATGACTATCTATTATACCACGAAGACAATACAGTTGTTATTAATCGACTACATTTCATCACTCTCTTTTCCCATAAATGTCATTGTAAATATAATTTATAGGATGTGTTAAACCCGAGGCACCGAATCAACAGCTTTCGTAGTGGGGGTCACAGGCCAAAAATTTGTTAAATTCGCACGAACATTATATAACGCACCTCGGTTTTGAATTACGAGCGCGTGAAATTTGTATTACGAGACAGCACGTTTATTTTTTATAATCTGTGGCCTATATTTTAGAGTACACCTACGAGGTTTATCTATAAATATAATTGCAAACCTACACACTAAATGAATACTATAACAATTTTATTAATCTCTAATTGTGAAATAATAATAGTACCATAAAAATTGTGTGGAGTTGTATCTTTGTGTGTCGTCAATCAGCGCGATAGCGCGGCGTTGCGAATTTAGCGATGGAAAAGGGATGAAGTGTAGAAGGAATCTCTATTTCTTCCCGTAGAGATCAATGGGAATGCTGAAAGTTACAGTGGCCCCTAACCTAGCGAATCAGGCAGTTCAATTTAGAGTTAAGAATTTCGAAGGTATGTGAAGTCTGCCAACCCACATTAAGCCAACGTGGTAGATTAAGGCTTAAAACCTTCTCAATATTAGAGAAAACCAGCAGGGAATTGTTTATAGAACAAGGTAAGTATTAAGTTTGATTTTTTAGAGGCAGTGGTAGCCACTTTAGGCACTCTGATTAATTCATGCTGTAGAATCTATAGACAAAACGAAGTGCAGCATTGATCTATCACTTTCTAACAAGTTAATAAATTACAAATAATTATTATCTTCAAGAAATAATTAATATGTATATATCACGCATCTATCCTGCAATGGGTCAGCTGAGGTTAAGAGTTGAGATAGCAAGCCTTCCGCCTTAAATTTAGTTTCAAGGCATGACGGTTTACGGAGCTCGTTCTAGACTGGGCACTGCATTGAAAATTATGAACTATGATAAATTTCCCACGATAGTTTTCCTTTGTATTAGGTTCTGTAACTAGCAATTTCCGGAGACCTGGCTGGCAAACTGCTTTCCCTAGACATTCATTTGTTTCACGTAGTCATTAGCTCGGCGCACTCGCTGGTCCTGAAATGTGTTTTGCAATAACTATGACAGGTCTTTTACTTTGTATGGTATTACTGTAAAACCCTGTAGATGGGTAAATCTTAGGCTAAACTAGTAAATCTTAAGATTGTCTCACATGAGGTGGTAAATGTAAGGATATTATAAACAAGAAGTATTTTATCTGACTTTAGCCATTGGAGTTTGGTTCAGGATAGATTTTACAATAATGGTTGGCAAATGTTAGTATCTCGAAAGAAACAATGCATTTATTTCGTAATCGTTTATTTTAATAACCGACCACAGCTCGTATTAAGCACATTTTGTAATAAAATTTAAACGAAATATTGTAGCCTCAAAATGTATTCAAAGGAGTTTTGCTTAAATATTTATCTCTGTTTAGATTTGGTAAATCTTAAGATATACCCTATTTTGAGGTTTTATAGTAACATATACATATACCCCTAGAGTCAACCACTCAGTGAAGATGGTTAATCATAATCTTTTGTCTGTTGTTTGTTTGTTTTAGAGTCTTCTTTTTCGTTGTTATTATTTTATATCACTGAACTACACTGTGAATAATTGTAAGAAGAAATAAATATATAATTGGCCGTTTATATTCGTGAATGACCATTTAAAATAATTGCAGTTTCAATCATACTTTGCAGTACTAACATTAAAATTAAAAACACGAGAGCAATTTGTGTGAACTTGACATTTACATTGTTCTGCAGATTTGCGCGTGACTGCTCCGACACACCATTTGTACTATTTATTTATTACCGATTCTCAAGATAAATTTGAAATATTGTTACTTGATATTAGCAATACTGTTTTGAGGGAGGAAGCAAGCGATGCTTTGCTAAGACTGGTTGCGGTACCTACTTAGATAATTTTAAACGAGACAATAAGAAACTAAGTAGGAATAAAGCTGAACGAAATATTTGTCAAATTTGTCTACTAAGGCGTGATACAATAAAATTAGAACTTATCGCAATTAAATCTTTTAACTAAAACAGAGACCACATAAATAAAAAATAAGTTTAAAATCAAGCTTTTATTTAAATGGCCTAAAAAGAAAAAAATATCTTAAAAATGAATCGAATCTTTGTTTAATACTATGTTGAGATAAAACCTTGTCACGAGATCAAGATCAAGTTACATAATTATTGTATTATCTACAGATGTAAATCTCGCGACAAGCTTTTATCTCTACATACTATTAAACGAAGTTTGATGCAATTTAAAGTATTTTTTGTCTTTTTAGAGCATTTAAATAAAACCTTGTTTTTTTTTTAAATCACACTTAATAATTTTTTTACTTTTTTGTTATTTTTCGAGTTATTCTTAGCTAGCCATTTCGTTATAAGAGTGTGTAAAAAATAACTAGTCCGCTATATTGGGTCGTCCGCCATATTAGATTTAAACACGTTATTTTACTTTTTGTATTCTTCTCAGCAAACCCTTTCATTTGATGCCCATATTAGGTATAGACATGCACAAAAAATAACTAGTCCATCATCTTCAGTCGTCCGCCATATTGGATTCAGAATGACGTCACTTAGCTATAATAAAATGCATTGTCACCAAACTGAACGTGTATGCAAAATTTCAACATAATCGGTTGAGGGTAACTGCTTCAAAATTTATTTGCAAGATTCCAGTCGAACAAACATACATACGTTACAAGTTAAATGAAAGCTTTTAAAAAAGCATTATGGTGACCTATCATCGTTTTACCAGCTTAAAAATTGTCGAGATAGTTTTAAAATTTTGAAATTATAACAGCTTAAGTAGGTAAGCGTTATATTTTTAATATTTTTCACGCTCAACGAGAGCTTCCGTCATCTGCTGCGCGTAAAAACCTGGTCGGAAGTTCACTGATTTTGATTAAAATTAACGTTCTTCCTGCCAGTTGGTGGATCTAGTTACTGAGTTTTCTACTTCCGAGTCCCGGTGGGAAAGTACCAAGATCGTTTCTATAGATTGTAGTACACGGCTTTATAAGGAAGTATTAAACAAAAATAGTATTTCTCATAGTTGGGTTTATTTACAAAGAAAAAAAAACAAAGAATGTTATAATGTTACAAATTGTCTTCATATCTAAATAATGATCGGCAAATAACAAAGTTCACTTTCAGATTCCTCATACAACAGATGTGACGCACAAAATTGTCTGTCAGGCATTCAACTATCAACTGTCACTGATGAATGAACAAGTGTGCGAGTGTAAAATTCACAAATCACATCCGTAATGTCAATGACACCAGACGGATGCGCTTACACAACGTGCACCTTGACAGATACTATGGCCATCATTGACGTAACGAATTTGACATAGATCGATCGATTTATATTGCAAATACTGACATGGAACAGTTGCTAACAGTCGATGTACGCAGTACTAATATTATGACAATTGCGTAGGCGGACACAGAAGATGAACGTGAAGATGAAATGCGAGTGATAGCATAATTATTGCACAATAAACTATTGTTCAGTAATCGTTATGAATGAACTATCGATGTTATCTTTTTTGATTCACTGATTGAAAATATGGTGACGTTCATTAAAGACGTTTTTATTGCTGTCATAAAATGTATTTATTGATTTAGAAATTGATTTCAAACCGAGCATTTAGCCCCGATATTAAAGAAAGCTGAGTGTAGGTGTTTTATTGATTCTTAGTAGCGGTAAGTTATAGTATATAAATTAAACAGGTAGGGACATTTTTAATATAGTGTTCCACTATTGTAATTAACGTTATAAGGTTTGATATATTTAACAGCTACCACCATTGTGTGGGCGAAATCCAAAGTGACTTCCTATGTTTACGAATGTTAGACATTGAAATAAAACTATTTTGCAGATTTTATCGCGGTTTTTTAATTTATACTTTCTCCCGACGTTTCGAAGGCTTTGCAGCGCTTCGTGGTCACGGGGCGGACTGAGGTGTTGGTTGTCCGAAAGTTGATGTTACAATATCTACCTTACCATTTCTTTCCTTAGTTAGGTATCTTAAAATTACTTTTTGTAAGGCAAATTAAGTTTTATAACACTAAATAACATTCTCCATTATTTTACATAAAACGAAGCACTCGATGTGCATTCACAATGCACGTATATTTTTTGCAATCGATGTTGTGCTTGGACAAATTTCCATAGATTAATATTCATAGTTATTTTACACGTACATATATTTTCATTAATCTTCTGGTGTAAGTTACACGAGAGGTCTTGTATCATGTTAATGAAATTGATGTAAAGGCACCAGATACACGACAAATTCCGACCGGTGTGGGTAGGTGGCGCCTGTGTCGACTTTACTCCGCTGCGCTAACTGTAGGGTTGGTATTTACTAGAATGTTCTTAAGAAGTTTGCCAAAATTATAAGTATAAAGAGATCTATAATTTATTCAAATTAAGAATGTACCGAAAATCCGAGCTAATTATTGAAATGCTTTTCCGAGGTTTTGGACGAAATCAATTTAGTTAGAAATGCTAGACATTATGTTGATGTAAGTACGTACGTAATGACCTAAGCGTTATATTTTAATGTTTATAGCATCCTTCGATCTCACGGTGTGAAAATACACACATTGCAAAACGTTAAAATACATTGTAAGAGGCAAATGAACATTCTAACATGGGTAATATTTTCATAAATTATTGTTATTCATATTATAACTAAGTATATTATTAAAGAATGGCTAAAAATGTTATATTAACTTATGGAATTTGTATTTAACACTACTTGGTACACACAGCGAATAACATAATATCCGGAATGCTTAAGCTATTAGAATACGTTATACGGATAAATAATTAATCTACAATATTATAATATCCTATAATTTAAAATAGTGTGCCAGCCCTATAATGTAGTACACTGTGTTGAATACTATTATTAGCATAATAACGTGGTATTGTGCCTTTAGAAATTTTATTATACCATTTATGAGAGAAATACAAGTATTTCACTTTACACAATGAATTTTAAAATCGTCCTCTATACGAAAACATAATAAGTACTACCGTTGTTTATAAATAGTTATGTAGGAATATTTGAAGGATTTTAATATAAACTTATACATAGAATATGAATGAATGAGATAAGATTATTGCAAAGCACTAGATAATACAATGTAACATCTACAATGTTTCACAGAAGTAGGTATTTGTGTTTCTTACATAAGTACAAAAAATTCTTGAAATATTACATTATATTTTGTTAGTAGCAAAGACATTAAACTGTATAATTATAGACCGGACATAAGAACCAAATTTTTCATCAAAAATTTATTAGCAATTGGTAATAAGTACCATGTACCACCGACTGCCTCGGTGGCGTAGTTGTATTATGGTACGACTGCAATGCTGAGGTCTCGGGTTCGATTCCCGGGTCGGGCAAAGTGAAATTGAGTTTTTGTATTCAATTTCAGCGCGGAGTCTGGAATTTGTGCCCGATATGGCGATAGGCTCGCCTCCTATCACATCATGGGATGGAATAACGGCGAAAAGTGGGTGCACTAGTTGCGCTTCTGCCTACCCCTTCAGGGATAATAGGTGTGAGTGTGCGCGTGCGGTAATAAGTAGCTGTCTTATCTGACACGTCCGTGTGACAAAAAGTCTCTGATACTTAAATTTTGTAAAGAAAACAATATTTTGGAAGAAAATATGCCAATTTGCGCATTACGATAATGTCAAAGTATGTTCTAATGCATTTTACATAGATGTTTTGCTATTTCACGGTAGATTGAGTTCGACGAATAGGCTCAAAGTTTTTGTAAGACAATTTTCCCAATGTCCGCTCTATGTAATTTTAAAACTCTTTGGTTAGTACAAATACGACTACTGTAGTACCTAAGTAAAAATTTTATTTCAAATTAATTTATCACAATACATCCACATGTATGAAAAAATAATTCTATTAATATCATAAAGGCGAAAGTTTGTAAGGATGTATGGATGTATGTTACTCTTTCACGCAAAAACTACTGAACGGATCTCGATGAAATTTGGCACACGGGTAGATCATGTCCTGGATTAACACATAGGATACTTTTATCCCGGGAAAATTTAAAGCGGGACTTTTATCCCGGAAAAACTCATTCACGCGGGCGGAGCCGCGGGCAAAAGCTATCTTTCATAATTTAAACCAACCAGGAGATAGGTTCCAACTTCCAGGAATGTTATTAAAAAAGAAGAACTTTAACCGAACGTATCATGTTACTTAAACAGGATACAAAAACGCCTTACTTTCACAAGGATAATATTGCCTGTCAGACAGCAGTAATTCGAAATTCGAGTCTCAGAGTTACTCTTTCAATCTTAAAACGTGTAAATATTAGCTCACTCAATTAATTCACTTATTTAACTGCAATGTTTATTACTGATTTATACCTTTTGTTCTTTGTAGATTTACTTAAATATCAGGGTCTGGCATTCGCATTAAGTTTACGTTTCTTTGTGCCACGGAATGTAATATCTACAAATCAGAAGGTAAATGTGTTGCTACTGAAAAGGCTATCGTAGATTTACTTGTCAAACTTGAAGAAAATAACGTTTTCCTTTCTAAGTGTAGTTTGTTATAGATTTTTTTTGCGAACGAGTTGTGGCCTTTGGGACTAGTGGCAGCGAATATGGGCTATCAATTGGGTAGTTTAACATCAGACTTCTTGTTATGCACATAGTGTCGCATGTTTTCCTACGAGATTATAACACACACACACACACACTCAAGCCTGTTATCCCCGAAGGGGTAGGCAGAGGCGCAACAAGTGCACCCACTTTTCGCCATTATTCCGCCTCATGATGTGATAGGGGGCGAGCCTATCGCCATATCGGGCACAAATTCCAGACTCCGGGCTGATACTCAATATCACTTTGCCCGACCCGGGGATCGAACCCGAGACCTCAGCATTGCAGTCGTACTGTAATACAACTACTCCACCGAGGCAGTCCGACACCGAGATTATAACCAAACGACAAATGTACCTGTAAAATGAAACATAGCAATAACGCACAATTCTCACGTTCCAGTATAAAAAATATCCAATGGTTATAATAATAAACAAACAAACCTGTTGAAACATCAAACAAAAAACGTGTACGGCTTTTCACTGATTTCGTAAAGCAAGCCGTGGAAGCGCAAACTTTTTGAAAAGACCAAAATGTTTGCGTAACGTTTAATGGCAGTGAGTCAGTGAGGCACGCGATTCGGTCCACTTACCTCGGCCACAGTTTAATGTACTGTCACGGGGATTATCCAACTAATGGCCTTGTACACCGTGGCCCACATACTGCGGGGGTATTTGTTCCGTAAACACAGTACAATAAACCAGTAACTAATCCCTAAGAATGTGGTATTTAATCACAGTACACGGCTTTAATTAGGTGACGGGGTTAGTTATACATAACAAAATCGTGATTAAAAAATTTCATTATAATATTGAGAATAAGATTTTTCGATTCCTAAAAATGAAAAATTCTAAACATAGATTTAATTAAATCACTATTTTAAACAAACAATTTCTATAATCTTTTATGAATGACATTCGAAAAAGATTTCTTTGAAGAATGCCGTCTTGCAAACGAGTGTGATGAAAGTATGACACATGGTGCAAGAATTCTAATTGCAAGTTGTGAAGTGGCGGATCTCTGGACAGCAGTCCATTCAGATAATGGATGACATAACCATTGACGTAGGCGCAAATCGACATACTTTTGGACTTTTTGCGAGCACGCAAACAAAGATCACATTCCACTGGTACTTTCTCCATGTGATTTGCAAATATGGATCTATGTATGTGTTAATGCGGAAACTAATTGGAATGTAACGTATGTACAACGTCATTTACTGTTAACTTGTGGGTTTCAAATGTATTAATTACCAAGATGACTCTACTTCTTCTTTTAAAAATGGTTTCACCGTTTCAAAATTTTGCCACCAAGATGTCTGAATTTAATGCGTATTATCGTTATATAGCTTCGTTAAGTTATTTTGCGTTTCTCAATTTTCTTCCTTAAATTCCCAAAGCACAACACAGATGTTGGTAAATTTTGGAATACAGTAATATTATTAATGTCAATGCTGGTATCAGTTTTGATTAATGCTGATCCGCTTTGTACTGCCTAAATAAGGCCTAAATGTTTAAATTCTGTTCAATTTCTTGATAAAGTCTGATCGGATTATACAAATTTCAAACTGACTGACCAATTTCGATTTATGTTGCAAACAAGTATTGCAACAGGAATTCGATCATAAAGATAACTAAGCCAGGATATTGGCCACACATGAGCCTTCAACCTTCACTCAAATCGATGTTGTAATATAAAATGCCTTCGTGATAAAAGCAAACAAGCAAAAAAAACTCGGTGGAGATATTGCACAGCAAAACATATTAAAGCAAGAAGCAGTAATATGATACGAGAGAAACAAAATGAATAGAACATTAATGATATTGGCTGGTGCAAATTGAGTGCTGACAGGCATGTCTACATCTACAGCCGTATGATTTATGGACCAATATGACCTTAGCAGTACACCTAATCTTATTACACTAATGATATAATCGCGCTATCATTACCCTAAATTCTTCACTATTTAAACAGACGGAATGTTGAAGATTTGTTTGAATTGAGGTAATGTTTAATCTGAGTGATGTATGTTTGTATATAATTTAGTTTGAGCTGTACCTATGTTGTTGAGCTAGATTATAAGCGATTTTGCTTACCCTTAAATTTCGATTATAAAATTGCTAATACTGCCTAAACCAGTTAGAAGATTAAAACGAACGGCTATAAAATTGTTTTAGGCAATGTTTCTTAATCAATGATAAAATATGGCAGACTTTCAAAATTGATTTATAGTGTTTCAGAAGACAATACAAAGTTACTTATTAGGTAAAACTGTGTCATCTGATTAGGAAGTCTTTAGAAACGTGAGATTATAACTTAAACTAATAGACGTATTCAAAAAGCCATTTCCTATTATACACTAAGTAAAAGATCATCAGATAAGATTCGTATCTGCTAACGATCGATAGTACAAATCGGAAGAACACTAGAAATCTGGATAAATCGTGCCTTTTTCCACTAATTATTAGCATTGCGTCACCCGTTACGGTAACTTGTCACCTTAATATTGCAAATCTGCGAAGATTTATATGAGTTAATCAGGCTATATTGGCTCAGTATGTATTTATTACGTGAGCCGTGTGATAAATAATAATGTGTTAATCTTGTGAAATATGTTGAGTAATGAACTTTGAAATGTTTTTTGTTAGTGAACTGTGTTTGTTTTTATTTGGCAACTGGATAAGACAAATGCTAGTTAAGCCATTGTAATATTTCATTAGGTTTTATGTGTGGCCTTAAAATCTGTGCCTATAAAAGTTTATCGGTGCCTTGGGCGAAAGAATGAACCATTAACCCGCAGGTACGGCCAATGACTGTAAATTTCAACACCACTTCTCATGACTTTGGAGAACAAAAAAGAGAAGAGTTTGGTTATAAATTTACAAGAAATGCCCTTTATTTAATGATCTTACTAATATTATAAACGCGAAGGTTTGTACGTATGGATGTATGGATGTTTGTTACTCTTTCACGCAATACTGAACGGATTTCGATGAAATTTGGCACACAGGTAGATCATGTCCTGAATTAACACAAGGGGTATTTTTATCCCGAGAAAATATAAAGCAGGACTTTTATCCTGGGAAAATTCATTCACGCCGCCGGAGCCGCGGGCAAAAGCTTGTCCTAAATAAATAAATTAGCGCTCATTCGTATTAACATTTATCTGCTGAATGTTGGTAAAGATATAAACATTAATTTATTATATTTATTACTGTAATAAACCTATTTATATAAAACAAATCACGTGTAAATTATAAGTCATATCTCCACGTCACTGCGTGATTTTAAATTCAAAATAACAACCCAACGCCTTATTACAAGCAGATAATTCTCCCATACATCCATGTTGGGTCAAAGAGTCAGGGAAAAAGCCGTCATAGCCATGGCGCGTTTCCGAGCTATTCTCTTCGTTGATACACAGATAATTCGCTCCATTGAATGCTAGTCTCAAAGAAATAACAATAATTGATGGTTCTAACGCCTAGAGAATAGCTGGGGTAAATTCATAAGGAATGCTGCTTTTGGAAGTTTAATAGAATAATGTAATTAATCATTCAGTTCATCTCATGGGTTTGTCATATTATGTAGAACAATGGTATCTGAAGTTATTCTGCGTATTATGTCCAATTATTGGCGCGCTTTTAATAATATTTGTAAAATCTAAACTAGAAGAATATTAATCGAAAAATCAAGATGTATTTATTTAGTATAATATTTTAGTGGGCTTTCTAATCTTTGTAATTAGCGGAGATTTAGGTTATTACTCACAACACCACGTTGGAGCGCTGTTTGTGATTTCGTATGTCACCAGTGACAACTTAGATAAATACGTTGATGTAATAGTATAGAAATAAATTTGAAAGGAACTACCGATAATTACCTACTTACAAGAAATGTTTAGAATCGTTGATCTAGCAAAATAATTTCACATGTCAAGCGACACTTCCTCATTTCATAAGTTCAATGAATGCACTTCGCATTGAATCAGTTTTAGACATACCATCCATTGAGGAGTTAAAAGGACAGGCGGCATTAGATTATGCGCCTGCATTAATGCAGATCGCAGATACTGACACTGGGATGATTTACGGACAAGACCCTTTTATACAGCCTATTCATAGTCGAGATGCGTTAAATGTTTTTGATTGTGCTGTAATAGACTAAAAGATTAGTGAAAATGAATGTTGTTGGAATATAATAAATTTTAACGCTACATTGGTACTAAAGTAGCATAAATAGCCAGCGAGCCCTGAGTTGCTGTTTGATTCCTAGTTAGGGTAAACAATGAAGTAAGGTTTAGACAATCATCCGAGATGTTCTTGATTAGAATTTGATGTAAGTATAAGATTTCACTCCCTAACCAATTATGAGACTAGCTTTCATTTTCATAAATTTTAAACTGATGAACAATAAATTAAACATCGAGCTGTTTTCGATATATTAATTACAGAAAAAAATCAATTTGAAACACTTAAGATTCAGCCAGCTACCAAATAAATCATTGGTATGTAGGACGTTAAATGGTTACAGATAAAAAAAAAACATGACTAGTTCCTCAATAAGGCATACTCATTGGTATCTCAGTAGTTATCCTCTTCACACCATTATCACAGCAGGAGATACGCATTACCCACTTGCTTTATACTCAGTTTTTATTTACATCGTACTAGTTTTTTTATTTATTGGTGTTTTTAGATCGCAATTTATCTGACATATTGTAATACTACTTTATTTGTTTAGAATTTATTTATCTAATATTGATTTATATTACAACAACGTAACTGTTTTTGACTGCACGTAACATTTTATACATTGTACCTTTTATTACTGCGTCTCACGATTCCAAGTGGCAGAGCTAACCATATTTCTTTGTAAATTAAAAATGAAATATTGAGGACGTCTAACATTATAGCGTTTTTTATTTTAGTCAGAGAGACTTCGTGAAAAATTTAGCATAGCTTAACCAGTTCACGTTGTTCTACGACAGCGGGCAGCACGTTCTTGTTCCATCTTTCTTGCTGAAATAAAAATGCAATTATAGCATGTAAGTATATAATATAAACGATGTTAAAGATTTAGGCTCAATGAACGGACTATTCCTACTTGCTATCATTAAAATGTTCTCATACTGTGTAGTACATGTTCCCACTGTTTGCGTTAAACCAATTTGCAAATATCCCTCGATCGCCGGCTATATTTTCATTCACTCTTCCTATGTTTTCGCAATGCAGTATTGTTCTCATGTAAATAAAGTAAGTTATTTTTACAAGCGTCCATATTTTTCACGTGGAATTTGCAAGTGGTGGTCGGAGCGTCAGCGCTGGCGCCACAAAACTGACATTTACGTCTCCGACCTTGCTGCAACAATTTGCGAACAATGAGTTCTGTTGTCACATGTTCCCGGAACCCATTGCGACGTCAACCGTATTGACCTCAACATGACAGCCTGCCAAGATTGATATTATGAATTGTTTCAGAAATATAAAATCCGTGTATTTTAATGAAAATATGATGTAGCGGTTTATGAGGGACAGTTCGTCTGGGTAGGTTTCATCGTATTTTCACACAAGTTTATTTTACAATTCATGATGGTGTGTCTATAGTGAGTATAATTTATGAGGGTTGGATATCATTACTCTCCCATCCTTAGAGAACAGGGATTAGTTAATATTCCTTTCCTTCTTTACGCAATTTACCTTCTGGTACTGTAGGTGTTCATGACCATAAGTGTAGATCACGTAGCATCGTTTGCTACGAAATAATTTGCTCGCATATTAGAGGGTATAAACAATTATAACATCAAAGTAACTTGCGTTTATATTAGAGTATTTATTTATTGAGTAGACGTTCGATCAAATACATTTATAATAGGACGTAGAACCATAAACTTGTAAGCTAGAAAGTATGTAAGGAAATACCTGTAAATGCGACATACAGTATGCGCTTTATCCCTGAATTTATTATACAAGAGACAAGATTGATGGAGTACGCCGAAGACCGAGGCTATCCGAACCAAAGATTTATATCTGGTGAGATAAAAGTGCTTGGAATGCAGATTGATAAGTGGCTAGTCGAAGAAATAGCGCCTTTCCTTACGACCTTTAAATAAAATAATTGGGAGGACAGTGAAACTTCATGGACATAACTTCTGTGATTCATACACTGACATTTAAAACAAAGAGAGTGAATGATGTCGGCCAAGTCCTGGTGCCACTCCTGCTGGTAGAAAAATGAGTCTTTAATTTGGTGTTTGCTGGTATATCGAGCTGTTTCTAATCCTTTTACTGAAATTGAAGGTAGAGGGGGAGCCTCTCAATACTAAAGGTTTGGGCTAATAGTAAATGGTATCCGGTTGATCGACAATACCAAGTAGGTAGCGGCCAATGCGATGCTATGAAACGATCAGAAAATCTTTTTTCCTACGAATGCATTTTGGAACCATAGGACCTATTATCATATCCAAGTCAATAATTTTGTAGGAAGGCCTAAGGGTGCAATGATCGGAAATAAGAGTTCATGGTTGCTCAAGTCCCAAGATAAAAAAATATTTGCGATATCAGATATGGCGATTGGAATAGGCACATTTTTTAAACAGTCACGTCAAAGTGAGCCTTCTGCGCGTGACGGTAAGTGGAGGGAGGTCCAGATAGAGGGTCGACTGAGGAGTGATGAGTATCCCTCCTCAGTGTACACAATTATGCCGGCATTTTTTTTATTGCATTGAGCGATACGACTACCCATAAACAGTAGCAATACCATCCAGCACCTTGAGTTGCAAAGTACTGCGTCGCATTCCATCGCGCCCGTCATCCTGAGACATAAGATGTTAAGTCTCATTATGTCCTGTAGTTACACTGGCTACAATGTCCTTCAAACCGAAACACAACAGTGCATGCATACTGCTGCTTGGCGGTAGAAATAGAAATTGTGGTGGTACCCACCCAGACGGACTCTTACATATAAGAGACCTACCACCAGTAATCATCACAAGGCATCTCCTCTATTCAACTCACTGTTGGATGATAATAAGCGTGGCGAGCTTCACTTCTGTCTGCACATGTGAGCATAAAAGCGTGGGCTTATAGATATATGCATAAATACCGTCTTAATAATATTGAATAGTTAACAACAATAAATGTTGGAACGATATTTCATTTTAACGATGACAAGGACGTCTATTAAACAAATCTCTTTGTTCGATCATTTTTTGCCAATGAGCGTCTTGTTTGGATCGGTAGTCGTTACATAAGTTCACCGTCCGCTATAATTAATGAGTCAAGTTAGGTTTCATTTCGCGGAACAACCGATCGCCCACGACTAAGATAAAGTTCTCATAAAAGAAATTGCTTCAGAAGTTCCCAAAACTGCGTCACGTTACCCGATTAGGTAACAATCAGCCGGATCTGCTGGCTCATTAAACAGAAAAAAAGATCATATCGCGTACAATAGAGCACTCGACGGCCGAAAGTGATAGTCCAATAGATATAGATGGTGATAGCAAATGGCCAGTGACCAGTCACTATTCTGGGTAAAGATAAGACCACCGTTATGTCTAAATGTGTCAGTTTTCCTCGTATCTTTCTAAACAATTAAATAGCGGTGTCGCAAATGGGAATGACTGTATGGAAGCGATGAGTTTGCATGTCATTTAGATTAGTGCTTCTCAGCTGGAGATCAGAGATTACATGCATGAGCGAGAATGGACTGGAATTCTACGGTAGTCATGTTCGAAGCGAATGGATCGATTATATCTTTTAAGACAATAAATTATGAAATTAAATCGATACTGCTATGGAATACTATTGATAATAAGATGGAAAACATCGAGAAAGTATTGTAGAATGCCAAGATGAGGTTCGGAATGTTGCTGAATAGAATTATAAAAGAGAACTTATTTTCATACAAAACACATTTAAATACGGTCGTGTTACGGCTATATTTAGCATTACCGTTTTTCAAAGGTCATGGACCACTGATTTAGCTTGATATGCTCTTTACCCTTTTCTAAAGCGTTGACATACAAGTATGTGTCAAACTTACGACCTCACCCGTCATACCTACTTCAAAAATGTTGTTCCTTAAACGCTAAAATGATATTTCATGAATGCAAATATGGCGTGTTTATTTTGAATTGCAAAATGTTTTGCTTGCATTTTTAACAAATAATTGCATAAAGGATTTGGTAGTTACGTCATTTTTCTGGTTATCTCGATGAGTGCATAATATTTGCTCGAAGCTTTTAAAACGAAAAACATCATTGAGGGATTTGCATTTAAAGAAGAGTTATTTTTACACATCCGGGATTTCCCGGCTTGTAGACAGATCAAATAAGTCTTCTTGTGCCAAAATTCATAAATCTCATAAAAGTATGATAAAAGTAGACACATAACTTTGTTTTCAGTTGTAGTCTATGGTATATTCAGTCCACCTTCGCGCAAAAAAAATAATTTCTACAACAATACGCTAAAATATTTGTCTTTCCTTTTTTCCTTTATAATTCAAATTTCGTTATCCAAGGCATTTTATTTAAATTAAACCCGCTTACAAACAAAATGGTCCTGTGCTAAGCATTCTTAATAAAGAGAGATAGAGCATAGAATGGTAAATAAAGTGTCGTATGTAACATCAAAGCCACAGTTCAGACAGAAAAACTCAAGAGCTTTCTTCGTTTAAATTTTAAAGGAATATATTTAACTATATCTAGGTACATTCACATTCAAAACAAAACCCTGATAAAGTACGATACGACAACGTACGATAGTACCTACGGTACGACCGCAATGTCAAGGTCTCAGGTTCGATCCCGGGTCGGACAAAGTGCTATTGGGTTTTTCTGCTCTGTATCAGCTCGGAGTCTGGAACTACCTATCACATCATGGGACGGAATATGCATGGCCAAAAGTGGGTGCACTAGTTATGCCTCTGGCTACGCCTTCGGGGATAAAAGGCGTGAGTGTATATGTATGTATGTACTGAATAAATACAATTTTGGGGGGCATAATTGCAATATCATGAACGCCAGTATATTGTTATTTGGTTGCTTCATAGTAGTATTTCATTTATATCTTAGGGCTACATTCATGTATGCATTAACCTGTGTAATAATCATACTGTAAAATATATATTTAAAAAAAATGCAGTATATCATGACAATTGATGACGAAAAAATTAAGCCTGGAGTTTCTTTCTGCCTTTCTTCTTCGGGTCGTCATCGCTTAGGTAGCTAGTGAAAGGCTGGTAGGTTAGCTAGGCTAGGACCTTTTTATCCTCGCCGGCGAGGACCGTGGCGTTTCCTTTCCTCGTAGTGTAAAGATACTCCTTTCCTTTCTTTTATATCAGCTCCACTTCTCCTTTCCCTAGCCCTATTCTCGTCCCCAATGTCCGTGTCCTCTGTACCTATCAGCCCGTGCTCGTTGTTCGTTATTTAACTATAAATTACTTCATTGGTTTATTATGTACCTTTGTTATTGTGTCTACCTTCATGTCATGACCTGTCATAAGTGCTTTTTTATAAGCCTATTTGATCAATAAATGATTTTATTTATTTTATAATATGCACGGAGAAATTAATATTGTAGATATGCATACCATTGAAACTTTCAGGAGAGGGATGGGGTAGGGATCACCTCCCGCAATCCCAATCCCTACGGTAGGGGTAATATACAGGGGTAATAAGGTATCCCAATCTCGAGGTTCACTCGAAATAATATTGGTCATATGAAATTTTCAGCATGACTGTATTAAAAGTCTATACATGGTTATCATTTACAATAAAAGATTCAGGCCCTATATTAAATTCTTTATGTTATTTTCAAAGTTAAAATCATCAATCAATAATAATTATAATTTACTTAATTTTGAAGTCACTAGAAATCATGCCTTGGAACAAACGCAGGGGCTCTATCCGCACTTACTTCAGCTACAGTTTTTAAGAGTCATTAAAGTTAAAAAATATCTCCTAGTTCTCATTTATCTCTTTAAATTGTTTCAACTCATATCGCTAATCACTTTTTATTACTGTATGTAATAGAATAGTACTGTACCTACCTACTCATGATTTATGCTGAAGAATATAAAATAGTAAATGTGTCCTTGAGCAGAGTTCCTTATGAAGGCGAAAGTAAACGAAACAAAGGCGCTGATAAGGCATCAGCGGCCAGTATTTATACAAAACATTAACATACAGAGGGCGAGATGAATCGTTTTGATAGAAGTTATCGTGGATTTAAGTAAAATAAATGAAGCTCTTAATGCATGAGATATTAAACCCACACTTGAAAGTATAAATAAATTTATGCGTGTAATCTAACATTGAGGAGACACAGTTATTAATTTTATTTCATGTGGTGAACAACAAAGAATCTATTGATTAATAGACAGCCTGCTATACAGAAATAAAATATATTTATCCTACTAATCCTACTAATATTATAAAGGCGAAAGTTTGTAAGAATGTTTGGATGTTTGGATGTATGGATGTTTGTTCCTCTTTCACGCAAAAACTACTGAACGGATTTCGATGAAATTTGGCACACGGGTACATCATGTCCTGGATTAACACATAGGCTACTTTTTATCCCGGGAAAACATAAAGCGGGACGTTTATCCCGGAAAACTTTTTAACGCGGGCGGAGCCGCGGGTAAAAGCTAGTTTATCATAAATATTAAACACACGGCATGATCATAAAATATTTTTTTTCCACGAAGTTGTCATAGCTGTGTGGCAAAGTATCATTTTAGTTTAAAATTTTTCGTTTCCATTTCAGACTTTGAATCGCAGCGAATTCTAATTTTAACCGTTTCCAATTTGGAATTAAAGTAAACAATCGCGTAAAATGTAAGTACCCATCACCAGACCGAATTAAGTTTGTGTGACTCGTAAATAAGCCGTCAGAAATTTGTTTACAACACACAGAAACCTGTCGTGGTGTTAAGCTATACTTACTTGTTGCAAGAGGAGACATGGGGCGATTCCCGCGCATGCGCACTTACCCACATTGATTTTTCTCACTTTGACAGTTCGACCTATGTTTTGAGCCACGGCTCGCGTACCAACAACAAAGTAAACAAAAAATGGCTTTAGATTTTTCTGCAACGTATAAGCTTTTGGTGCTTGGTGATTCTAATGTAGGAAAAACGTGCATCGTGCATAGATATTGCGACGAAAGGTACTACGATATTTATATATCCACAATAGGTGAGTTTACTTTTGATTTTACGAGCCTTTGTCAGACAGGTGATGCTGTATTTTAGTACTGCTTTGAAACATAAGAATCCAGAATTATGGTTTATATTGCGGATGTGAAGCCTGGAACAATGGGGCTATGGAGACGTGAAAGACCCTTTTAAATATTTATACTCTTTGCATTTCCTTTACCTGGAACGTTTTGCAGTTAGGGAGTAATGCACTATATTAACTGTTATTAAATTAGCACGAGTATTGATTATAAACTATCCCAATTGGTTGTACTTTACAAGGTGACTTGCATAATTTATGAACGTTAAAATACATCCAGACATTGTTAGTCCTCTGTTTGACTAACAGCAGTCTATTAATTTTAAATCGATATCAGTTGTATATGCATCAATTTATTCATATCAAGATGTAACTTCATTCGTATAGACGTTGGTTGTCAAGTTGTTTAGAATTTGGACTTGATCTTTATTCGATGGTTATCGTTATGGCTTACAATATAAGAAAAATTATTCTGCGAGCATAGTCTTGTAAACAGTTCAAACACTTCAAAGAACGTAAAAAATATAGATACTTAATCTGTAATCAGTTGTAAAAAGATTGATGACATTTCAAGTCAATAAGTTGTAACAAAATTGGCTAAGCACGTCATGTAAAAAACTTAATTTGATCTCGATTTTCAGGTATCGATTTCAAACAAAAGATAATAAACTTAGACGGAGTTCCCATCAAGCTGCAAATATGGGACACAGCGGGCCAGGAGAGGTTTCGGACTTTGACCACGGCGTACTACCGCGGTGCTATGGGCATCATTCTCATGTACGATATCACCAACTTGGAGTCTTTCAATCATTTGTCGTATTGGCTTAGGAATATTCAAGAGGTAAGTTTATTTTTATCTATGACCTAGTATCATGTTCTGGCGTTGGATTCGCCGATAATGTAGTGGTCTTCACCATACGAAACATTGAAAATCGTCCTAGTCAATTTCGGGCACGGCGGCCAATCTCAACGGAGATCAGCCAGGTACGCAGGAGATATTATAGTGCACAAGTGTGTGCGCAATACACAGGTGCACTCGCTATTCCTTCACTCTCATAGTTCGGTGAGACGGCAATCCGACATGACCGGAGAGAGATCAGGCGCAGGTCATCGACTTTACGTACTTTCCGAGGCACGGGGGTATCACATCGCCACCTTCACAGTGTTTTTTGATGAAACATTAAAAAGCACTTAACTGGTACTCTGTATGAAACACTACACCATACCAGTTGTTTTTATACACACACGCACGCCTTGTATCCCTGAAAGGTTAGGCAGCGGTGCAATTAGTGTACCCACTTTTCGCCATGCGTATTCCGTCCCATGATGTAACAGGGTGGCGAGCCTATCGCCATATCGGGCACAAATTCCAGATACCGGTTTGATAATGAGTAATAACCCCATATCCATTTGCCCTACTCGGGGATCGAGCCCGAGACCTTATTACTGTAAAACTTCGTAAGCGAGTCAGTCAGCAGTTTTTATCGACATCGAAAAAAGGCTTTTAATCGTATTGGTGTTGCTACATAAGTTCTTAATTTTTTAAGTACCTATCTTAAGTATGTGAACCGATATCTCAGCGAATGGTAAAAAAAGTAGGTTATTAAGTGTAAGTAGGTACGTACCTACGTACCAACTACAAAATGTATAAAAATGTAAATGAATTGAAACTAAAATATTTTACGGATTTTGTCGAGGTTATTTTTTATTTATATTTTCTCCCGACGTTTCAAAGACTTTACAGCTTTTATGGTCACGGGCCGGACTCAGGTGTTAGTTGCCCGTAAAGTTATCGTTACAATTTTTTGTTAAAAAATGAAGGCTGTAAAGTCTTCAAAACACCTGGAGAAAATCTAAATTAAAAACACCGACATAAAATCTGGAAAATAGTTTTATTTCAATGTCTAACATTCGCGTAAATATAAGAAATCATAATGTATACAGTTCATTTCAATTTATTATAATTCGTGTGCAAAATGAATCAAATATCATTATAAAAACATAATATACCTTACCAATCAATACCCTATATACATGTTGTAAATATACGAATACCTAAATCCTGAGATGTTGGATATCATTATAAAGATCTGACGGATGAATCATTTAAAGTAAACATGATAAATACTGAAAACTTAATTGAAGTATAAAAGAATGAAGAAGATAATGAAAACAGACAAGCTCTCAACGTCAAAATGGAGTCAGGGCAAAATGGTAGCAGAGATTTTATTTAATCGAACGCCTGGATGCTTTAAGCGTGTAAAATATTTACAGTGTCAAATCTAACCTGATACTTCATAGCTTAGAGCAGCCCACTTAGCAGACAAAGGCAATTATAGGATTATGTTGCTAAGACGAACATTTATAATGTCGATCACGCAGCTACGCGATGAAAATATTCCCAATAGACATTCCGTGCAAAGGTTGAAAGGCACTTTTACTTTGCCTTCAGTACGTGATATACGGCTCTTATATGCTATTGGAGGATATATATTAGGTAGGTACAGTACATAACAGAAGTACATAAAATGTACAGGATATTGTTACGCACTCACATTGTGTACTCACGAAGTACATAAGCGTAACTACATAGGAGTGACGAGGGTTTGATCTGAGCTTTATTGAAAGCTTTTTGAGCCTTGATACGTTGCTCTACGTTTGGATCTAGGTACTTTCCTATTTTGTGTGGACTTTGGAAAATTAGATTGAATTTTAGAAATGAAAGTGCC
Organism: Lapara coniferarum; assembly: GCA_949316025.1. NCBI lineage: Eukaryota > Metazoa > Arthropoda > Insecta > Lepidoptera > Sphingidae > Lapara > Lapara coniferarum. Next base: position 8,220,559 of record OX438925.1, read on the forward strand.
GATCATAAAATTTTTGAAGTTTTAAATTATTGAATTAATTTGCCTATCATCTATACTAATAAACTCTTTTGCAAAAAAAACGGGCACCTAAGCAATGAACCATTTCAAATGTTATTATTGGTTTGTTTGATAACTATAGGTAGTTTTACTTTCACAATTTTGTAAATTAATAAGCAAATAATCGTTTTCGTCAGTATTATCATAAAATTTTTATACAATTTATGGGTTTTAATGCTAAAGTTCTCTAGTAGTGTATGCTCGCTAGTAGTGCATATGCTCGTGAAGTAAAAGTTAACAAAGATTTTTGTTTGTTTTTTCTTTAATAAAGTAAAAGCAGATAAATGTTTAGTATCGCGTGTGACCCCCTCTAGCTGAGATCACAGCTTGGATTCGTCTGGGTATGCTAGCGAGGATATCCCGGATACTTGCTTGCGGAATACGTTCCCACTCCGCGGTAATCACATTCTTCAGCTCTCTGATGGTTTGCGGAGCCGGTTGTACTGATCTCACGCGTCGTTTCAGAACGTCCCAGACAAGCTCTATAGGATTGAGGTCGGGACTTCGAGCTGGCCAATCCAAACGACGAATGCCGACCTCTTGCACATACGCTTCCACATCGCCAGACCGGTGGGCGCGAGCGTTGTCGTCCATAAAAATTGAGTCTTCGCCTAAAGCGGCCAATGCGGGTTGTGCATGAGGAATAAGAACTTCCGTTATGTATCGATGTCCAGTCAGTGAGCCGTTTTCAATGAAGACTAACTCTGTACGATCAATTGAATGTATTCCTGCCCAAAACATAATAGAGCCCCCACCATAAGGTGTGATTTCTTCAAAACAAGCCTCTGCAAAGCGTTCTTCTCGTCTTCGTAGCACTCGCCGACGTCGATCTTCACCGAACAGAGATATCCTGGCTTCATCGGAGAACAATACCCTATTCCAGTCTTCTTGAGTCCATGACTCACAATTTCGAGCAAACCTAAGCCTGGCAACTCTGTGCTCACGGAGTAACTTAGGGCCGCGGGCCGGGCGATGACTGCGTATATTGGCCGCGAGCAGCCTCCTCCTGACCGTCCATAGACTAATATGCACATTTCTTACTTCTTCGAGGTTGTTCTTAAGGTCCACATACGAAGACTTGCGATTTCTCAATGCGCGACTCACGAGAAAACAATTATCCCGTGGTTGGGTACGTAGTTTTCTTCCAGAACCAGGCCTTCTCTCGACGGAACCGGTGTCTTGATACCGCTGCCAGGTCCTTTGAACCGTCGAGCGACTCACACTTAGCCTCTGAGCCACGAAGCATTGGCTGCAGCCCTCTTCGAGCAGCGCAATAATTTTGGTAGCTTTTACCACTTTCTCTAACATTATCGAGACAACTAAACAGCAATAAATGAAGCTTTGACAATTAAGAATATGAAATAAATTCATAAAAATTGACTAAAAGTTATGAAAACCGATATTATCTTTTGGAACTTCGCACCAAAAATGTAGGATAAAAAGTGGTTTTCTGTAAAAACGAGCATGAAACGAAAATTTTAATTTAGAACGTACTGTTTTAAACACCACGGCATTTTTAAAACCGGCCAGTAACATGTACAAATGATTGAAATCATTTTGGTACCGTTTTTTTTTTAAAAAGAATTAAAATCCAAACCGCCCGTTTTTTTTGCAAATGAGTGTATTATAAAGCTGAAGAGTTTGTTTTTTTGTTTTGTTGAACACGCTAATCTCAGGAACTACTAAACCGATTTGGAGAATTATTTCACTAATAGAATGTAACATTACTCCTGAGTGCTATTTATCCCGGGAAAATGTTTTTATCCTGGAAAAACTTTTCACGCGGGTGGAGTCGCGAGCAAAACTAGTTTAAAATAAAGTCACACATTCCGTTTAGAAGCGTTTAGATAGGTAACGAAAAGGATATATCAATACTTTGAGACCGCATACACACACACAGACACACACTCACGCCTGTTATCCTCGAAGGGGTAGGCAGTGGCGCAACTAGTGCACCCACTTTTCGCCATTATTCCGTCCCATGATGTGATTAGGGGGCGAGCCTATCGCCATATCGGGGACAAATTCCAGACTCCGGGCTGATACTGAATAGAAAAACTCGAATATCACTTTGCCCGACCCGGGGATCGAACCCGAGACCTCAGCTTTGCAATCGTACTATAATACACCTACACCACCGAGGCAGTCCGAGACCGCATACTAATTCCTTTTTGAAATTAACCTTTGTTAAGTATCGACATGTCTTCATTTTTGCATTGCACATTTCAGTATGCCTCGCCTGACGTAATTAAGGTGTTAGTGGGCAATAAATGCGATGTCCATGAGAACCACCGCGCTGTACCTAAAGAGAGAGGCCAGAAGGTATGATAAATATTATAAGTATTTGCATCTTAACCTGTGATTCCGCAGAAAGCGGCAGACGGCAGAAGTACTAAAATAACACCTATTATTAAGTTAGATGACTTCGGTATTTTCGCCGTGTCGGGGAAAAATGCCGCTCTGCGATCATAAATTTTCATATGACATATCTATTTAGAAATCTAATGTATAGGTACGCATGGAAGTAAATGCTTTTTACGTGTCGATTAAAATCGCTTTGTAAGTGGGCTCATGCCTCTAAAACCAACGTAACTTACTTAGTTTTGTCCGTTGCATCAAAGTGATACTTAAGTATATTTACCATTTACCTATTTATTATTGGTTTTATTTAGTTTCAAATTCATTATTTTCAGATAGCTGACGATTTCGACATGCCTTTTTTCGAAGTATCGTGTAAAAATAACATTAATATAGAAGAAGCTTTCCTGACATTGGCGCGGAAGATACGAGAATACAGGGAGACCAAGGTTAACCATTATTTCTGCTTTTAACCTCTTATCATCATTTGCGTTTACTACAAAAGGCATTACTCAGAACCAAAATTTTTTATTAATTAAGTAACACATTTTCCTAGCAAAATCATTATTTATTTATTTATTAGCACTGCCACATGTACATATTATAACATTTCAGGTAATTTTAACATTACAATGAATATAATGATATAGTAGCAATACCAAATAAATAAGTGAATATAATGATCACTGATTGTACGGCGTACAATCGCCATAGTACTCAACGAAATCATTAGACAATAATGATCAATCGTAAAGGTTTCATACAAATTGGGGTTTCTAAATTAGTTTTGACAAGAACATAACTACTTACATACCCACTTACGGACATACCTCTAACCTCGAAAAACAGGTAGAGACGCAACATCTCGATGGCGAGTCTATCGCAATTGATTTTGGTTAAAATAAAAATGTCGATTTTTTTTATTGCAGTGTATGACGAGACGAGCATCCCGTTCGCCTGATGGTAAGCGATACGACCACCCATAAACAGTGGCAACACCATCCAGCACCTTAAGTTACAAAATACTGTATGACATTCCACTGCACTCGTCATCCTGAGTCATAAGATGTTACAACAAAGGAAATAACAGTAAGTAAAATTTTATATGGCACAGCATGTTTATGTTATTTCTCATTTCCAGGCCGATGCCTTCGAGCTGAAGGAAAGAGACAACGTGATCAAGCCTTCTGAATCGGAGACGGACGTATCCAAGTGCAGCTGTTAGCCTATTTATCATTTAGCACTGGCACACCAAGTTCTAGTCTGTAATCAGTGAGCTTAGATTGAGGGAAAATAGATTACTTCCAATAAATACTTAAAGGCCAGACTTATACATCATTGTTTTTTCCGTTGCTGAATTAAGAATCGGTATTCCGAACGCTCCGGGTCCCGTACAAAATATATTCACTCACGGAAAAAATCACTAAGTGTGTGCGGTATCGCTGATTTGTAAGGGATATAGAGCGTTCTGAATTCTGTTTATTAATTCAGCAATGAAACAATCTGATGTGTGAGCCCAGCTAGTTTACCAAAAAAGCGTGTAGCCAGAGCCGACAATTTAATCGCCTGTTCCATGGACGCACTAGAAATCCACCGACCTTTATTGGTCCATATTAGATGCATAGAAGTGCGATTTTTATATTATCTATTGGGGGTAATCTTATTGAGTATACCTGCATCGCAGGTACGCTAACATAGTTGCTACAATAACTACTCGTAGCTTATACCATATTCAGGAAACGAAAAATGAGTTAATAGAAATATCTACCAACACACTTAAAAAAAAAATGAATAGGATTTTTGAAAGGAAGGTATTTTTTTTATTTCATTTTTCTTTCCCTGAATGCGGTATAGCACCTTGGATGTAACTCAGTCAGTGTCTTATTCATCGACCAGCGAAACAGTTTGATATTATTGTTGTGTTATAGGTTTTGTTCGTTGGTGATAATGTATTGTGGTGTAGAGTGAGCGACTAAGCTATAGATAGTTGTGTAGGGTAAATTAATGAATGATTTTGCGCGTTATAGCTCCAAGTCTCGGTTGAGAATACAGACCATAACGAAATATCTGCTCTGTTAAGATACTCGACGCCTCAATGTCCGTTTTTTTTATGAACGGTAAAGTACCTTCGATCTAAAATGGCGGTTTGTGTCATGAAATATCGGATTGAGTTGATTAGACCACCATCGAGGCTATGCTCTATATACGAAAGCAATTCAATTTGAATAATAAAATAATTTTTTTTAGGTATTCCTAGAAGATAAACATTTCATACAAATAGCGATAACATAAAATATCACATTGTAGTCCTAATTAGTTTAGTCGCTTGCTTGACACAGTTACCTATTTACATCAGTTATAACTGAACTTTGTCAAACTACTTACAATTCAATGTAAATTGTATTATAATCTGTGAATAATACAAACGTGATTCAATTCTCAACTTTATTGTCTATGGAATTTAATATTGCTTGCAACAAAACATCCTAAACGCGACCTCGGTTCGAGAGTGAAAATTAGCCAATCAGAATATTTTTTTTAATACGACTTATTTTGATTGGTTTATTCTTGGCGTTGATCCGTAGTAAGGGATTGGGATAGATCATCGCGATCGGCCGTGAAGTATTTACTGATGTAAAAAGGTAGTCAGAACTAGTTGCTTTATGCATTCTGTGTGCTATGCGGATACCAACTGTCGCAAATTTTGAACGCACTGCGTTTTGTATTAACTATTATTGTATCAATAAAAGGAACACTAGAAATGTATATCAATCATAGGTTACCTTGACCTCAGACCAAAAAAATATCAACATGGCTGTAAAATTAGCATACAGCATGAATTAATTAAAACTACAACATTAGTTGAACATTTATTGGTAGGGCAAACATAAAGCTCAAGTTTTTATACATAAAATAAACTCTTATGAGTGTATTCATTTTGGGTTGTCTTTGACATTTGTATTACTATTGATGTAATGGCGTAGAAAAGGCGAAATGCTGGAGATGTGAAATGGGAATTTAATCACCAATAATTTTCACCAAATTGTTAAAACTTAATAGTTAATATTTACAAAAATACAGATGGAATTACATACAATATATTGTATGCACAGATATCCCATTAACTAGTTACTAAGGCTGCACTTCCCTTCGCCTACGCAGACTTACGTTAAATACATTTTTGAAATACAAATATATAGAAAACATTTGGAATAAAATAAACATAGTTACAAACACTTTGTGTACGGTTCCAAGACGAAAAATGAATCATAAATAATAGAATAAAAATGATTTTCTTGTACAAGCCTTTGCTATGTCCAATTTGCTCAGCATTTAAAATCATAAAAAAAATACATTAATAAGCACATTATACCTAACGAATTTAAAAATATAATATATTAGAAGTTTTCGTAGAAGCAGTTGTTAGAAGTATGTTTGCATTTTCATAAAAAAAAAGTTACAAATAATGCGATTACATTGGAGATTGCGTTATACATAATCATTACCATTTCAATACACAAAAAAGGGCTGGTCCCATAACTGCAGGTCAGTATTCTAAAAAGCTTTAATATTTCATTGGATTGGTCGAGCGGCTATTACCATAGCATTGATGTTATTGCCTATTTTATTAATAAGTTTATGGAGTAATTTCATCACATCACAAAAGTCATTAAATAATAACAATGCTTGCATTATCAATGAAAAATGCTATCACAATTGTGTTTAAGCATTTTTCAAGGACAATCAATGTTAATTAAATTTTTCATGGTTATACATCCATTCAAAAAATTATTCAAATGAGTGTTATGGTATTTTTATTAGATACATGTTTTGTTTATACTCTTCAAGTATACTGGTATGTTACTTTCACAAGTGCTTTTTAAAGCATTTGATATTGGATTCTGTTTTATGAAGACAGCGCATGCCTGTCTTTATCAAACTATTTCATGTATCTTTATGTTTTTTAGTAATAATATGTATTAGCTCCAATTAATCACAATACTCGTAACATTGTTTTTAATTAGCACAACTAACCTTACATTAGTTCTTAATAGTTATATGTAATAAAGTTTTAACATAAAATTATGTGTAATTTATTTATATACACTTTTATTTTATAATTCAATATGTTTTTATTATTTCTTTTCACCTAACTAAATACCACTCTATAAAAATCTTTATGCTTGGTACTGGTCAACAATCCAAACATAATCAATTATATTTTTATCATAACCATCCTACTAATATTATAAACGCGAAAGTTTGTATGGATGTTTGTTACTCTTTCACGCAAAAACTAAGAACAGATTTCGATTAAATTTGGCACATGGGTAGATCATGTCGTTGATTAACACATAGGCTACTTTTTGTCCCGGGAAAACTTATTCACGCGGGCGGAGCCGCGGGCAAAAGCTAGTTTATATAAGTTTTAATTATGTAAAAGAATACCTCATAGGTTATTTGACGACAAATTTTACAGCACCATAAAACCTACCATATTAAACATATTGTATATTTTAGGTCCAAAGTACAAACCAGTATTATTGGCTTTCCAAAATACTTCTTTGGATTCTTTTTTTTCACTGATATCAATATAATTCATATATTCAACCTCCTGCGCTGTTTTTTAATAGCAATATTGCTTGATGGTGGTTCATTTTTAATATCTTCTTGTTTAATGGTCATGGAAACTATATTAGGAATAGCTGTAGTTCCATTGGTTTGTGACTGAGCTTCTCTCTTAATTGACGCAGGTTCTATTTTAACTGACACATTTGTGTCTTCTGTTGGTTTTGCACTGAAATAAAAAAATATACTATTTTGAATTCTAGGATTTTATAATACAATACTTAATTTCATACATTACAATAATAACTTTGACCAGTGACAAAAATATTGCAGATCCATTAATGAATTCTATTTCTTTGGGTTATAACAAACCATAGATATGATTTGATATTAAAGCAAATGTGAATTTAAATAAGGAAAAACATCAAATATAAAATTTAACAACGAAGTACTTTCTTAAGAGCACTATTTATGAATAAAAAAAGTATGTTCACAATTAAAATGTATAAGGAATTATTTTTATGCTGATGTTTCTGTATAGTATTACTTATAATTAGTTAATTTACCCAGATTTGTGCTTTATTAACAGACTCACCTTTGTACTTCTAATATTTTCAACACATTCTCAGGATCTAAATTTGCTCCAAATATTGTTTCATATTCTTTATGCACGCTCATATGTGCCTCATCATTAAACCTCACTTCATCAGACTTAAAGCGCCCTGGAAGTAACATAATTTTACACATCAACACTCACACTACATTAATGACTGTCTAGATAAGTACCAAATATCTAGTCCCTACACCAGACAGCTGTTTATAAAACACAAGACTTCTGCTCGCGACGCCGCTTGCTTGAATAAGTTTATCCGGGATAAAAGTCCCGCTTTATATTTCCCCAGGATAACAAGTAGCCTATATTACTTGCTGATAATGTAGCTTTATACTGGTGAAAGAATTATTCAAATCGGTCGAATAGTTGGGAGCCTATTCAATACAAACAACAAAATCTTTCCTCATTAGTATAGACATACATAGTACTTGCTTTGTCAGTACATAAGCTGCTTTGCAAGAATAACCACACAATCCAAAAAAAATGAATTTCCTTTTTTTAACACCATACAATCCATAAGTCTATATTTTATGTTAAATAAAACTCACAGTCATATCGGCAAAAACGGCGCAGTGGCATGACAAAATGTCTTTACATCATTGGTTGATTTTCGGTTATTAATTATGGTATTAAAAGCCAAGCCCATGACAATCAGGATTTCAGCAAAACATTGATAAATGCCCTTTTGATTAATACATTCTTTGATTATATATCTTCAATAAGTACAAAGTTGCAACACACAAAAAAAATAATTCAAATGGCTGTCCTGTAAAATTTGCTTTTTTGGGATTGTCAGGTTATTCATGCAAAGCATGCATAATTATTGTACTAAAATTGGAACGATATAGAGAAGATTAGCATGGCCCCTGTGCAAGGATGACACGCAAAATCGTGAAGCATTCCACATTTTTATTTATCTTTAATTTTATGCCTTTACACTCGTTTTGCTATCTACGCTGTACACTCCTGTCATCTGTGCTTGGTTCTAAATTTTATGTAGTGGTTACATTCTCTTTGCCATAACTAATGTCAAATGTTTTAGATATATTGGTCTTTGCTGCCATTGTTTCTTGGTTCTCCTCAGGCCAAAAGTTATTCTAAAAAGGTTATGATATTATTTTAATATCTACCCATTTGACATTGGCAAAATCACCGACGAAACGGTCGAGCTATTTTTAAAAGAAGAAGAAGAAGACATACATAATGCTGCTTTAATATTACATGGAAAAAACTTTCCCACTACAAAAATCTATAATATACATTAGATTTATAGCGCCACCCATAAAAACCTCCAGCACCATCTATTTAAAAAAAATATTAATAAATTTCATTATTTGCCATGAAAGCAAATTACCAGGATACAAAAGGATGTGACATGTCCAAAAACGGGCCTAAAATGCTAACTAAGTTTATAATATATATTTGGATAGAATAGAACTCCTAAAAACTAGCATTTTACAATAAACCATTCAATTTTAAAAACCTCAGATTTTGAGATTTATGTAATTTTATTTTGCTTAAAAATTTATTTATTTATTTATTTATTGAGAAACCAGTTACAATATAATTGAATTACAAAACTCCGTTAGGATGCGCACTAAGTTTAAAACTTGTGTCGCACATCCTTACAAATTTACAAACGAAATTACAAACATTTAACAGACTCGAGTTACAGATAAAAATAAAGACACTGTGAATTATACATAACGAAATTAAGAAAGCAAAATCTACTAAGATTATATACAAGAAACCAATACAATTTAAATAATATAAGACAGGGTTATACTGTGTGTGTGTGTGTATGTGTGTGTGTGTGTGTTTGTGTGTGTATTTGTGTGTGTGAGTTTAGTCACCCATAGTAATTAACAATTTTTCCGTGTCTTGGTATGAAAGTGACAAAAGCCACTGTGCAATTTTAGATTTAACCTTGCTCAAAGGAAGCATTTTGATGTTAGGTATCCGGCGACATACTTCATTGTAGATGTGAGGTAGCAAAAAGAACGGAAGTCGTTTGATAAACGTTGTGTGTATCAAAACAGTTGGAATACGAAAAATACGGCGCTGAGATAAGTGGTCAAAGTCCGCAGAATTAATTACTCTTTTATGTGAAGCAAGGACACTTTAATATGAACTTTTTAAAAAAGTTATAAATGGAGGGGTCTAAAAATGTATTTTAATGGATCCAAGATACATATTTCACCCCTTTAATATCCCTACCCATACAAAAAGTGGACTTCTCCTTTCACCCAAACCCGTTCAGTTGTCTCTGCATTTACTTTTAACAAACATTGACACATTTTCACAAACTATGGCATTTATATACATTTAGGCATGACTGCCTCGGTGGCATAGTTTTATTACAATACGACTGTTGGTCTTGGGTTTGATCTCCGGGTCGGGCAAAGTGATATTGTGTTTTTCTATTCAGTATCAGCCCGGAGTCAGGAATTTGTGCCCGATATGGCGATAGGATCGCCCCCTATCACATCATGGGACGGAATACCGGCGAAAAGTGGGTGCACTACTTGCACCTCTGCCTACCCCTTCGGGGATAACAGGCGAGAGTGTATGTATGTATGGCATTTATAATATTGTATTACGGTAAGGCACCTGATTCCAATGGAGCCTACACCAAGGCTGGGAATAAAAACAATCAAAGCATTCAGTGCTGTTCACCTTTACACTTTATACTATTAAATATAGTGTTAGCATTTGTGTAGTCCGACATAACCATTCTTCCCCTCCCCAGGTTTAAGAAAAGTATCCATAAGAAGGATTTTTCCTGTAGGATAAAAAAACACTTGTGTTCAGACTGCAATACTTACTTGCAGTTAACGAAACACCCTTGTCTTTGTAAGCTTTTATCACATTGTCCTTTCCCTTCAACTTTTTTCGTAGACTGGTCTGGCTGGTGCGAAGATCTTTGATTACTTTTATATGGGGTAAAGTTACCTTTTTGCAGAACTGTAAATAAAAAAAAAGATTGTATGAGTTACATTAAAATAATTAATAAAAATAATTTATTGCCTTTTGTATTAATAAAAAATGTGTAGCAGTGTACATTCACATGATACAAAAGACCTATGACAATTTATGAAAATCAACAAGAACAACACAAAACTATGTATACCTATACCGGGTGGAAGAGAAACGCTCTCGGAAACGAATACAGGTGATGGTATTGGTGATTCCTGACGTGATGGCACTAAAAAAATCGCGATCGCATTGTTACAATTTTAGTAGGATTTTCTCAAATTTCTGTACAGCTTCACGTATGGATAGATAAATCAAACTATTATTCTGAAAAACATAGTAAAAAAGGTCAATATTTCAAAAAAATCGTAATGAAACACGTACATCAGCTGACGGGTTAACAACCGCGGGCCGGTCCCGGCACAGCGCGACGGCCGCCCAGTTCTTTGTACGCTTTACATTGCGCGCGCATGAATTACGGAAATACTAAAATCGTAAGTATTATCGCTTAGCTTTGCAAATGAATATAGTTTTTCGTTAATGTTATGGTTCTTCTCTCTTCCCGTTCCGGTATAGAGAGCGTTTCCCTTCCACCCGGTATAAAAGTAATAAATAAATATAATATTTTTTTAAATCTTTAGCCAAAAGCTTGCAGAGATGGTAAAGTTTGGGCCGGTTTTAAAGTTAGAAGTCCCATTCAAAGGAACAGGACATTGAAATTCTTACATAAAAAAATATTATAGTGGAAATACTAACAAACTGCTCTGTTGTTTTTGCTAGCTTACACTCAAATTTAAAGGGATATCCAAACAAAATATGCATAGAAATAGACAAAGTTTTGTCTCCATCTTCCCTTTGCACTTGCAACTTCTTGATTTTATCAGGTTGTGTAAGCAAAGCAATTCCTTGTTGTACAAATTCATTGTCATTGTCAAATTCTAGGCCTTCATTGCACTCCTGAAAATTTGGAAGATATGACTGTTTATTATTGATGTTTAAATAATTTGAACTACTGGCTAGCACTTAAATTTGAAAAATAATTGACAAGATAGGTAGTCAACGACAAGACGACGATTTACAAGTCCATATTATTCTTTACACAGAGATGTTTCAATTTACGTGTAGCATCAATGAAAATTCTTTGAAAATGAGCGAAACCTTACCTTTAGTCGTGTAATGAAACTTTCCTTGGTAAAATTCACACACCATAAAGTAATATAATCAGTTACGAGAATTTCAAAATCACTAGATTCCTCAGTAAACGATAAATAAAACGGTGTATGGAAATCATGTAATTTTTTCCACATTTCGTTGTTTGTATTTTGTAAAGCAATAGGTATAATATGAGGCGATTTTTGCTTGTAAAACTTTCATGCAAACATCATTAGCTTAATAATAAAAAATAAATAAAATCAGCGACCATAATATAGCCCAAAGACATATTATAGCCTCTAGTCACTCAATAAAATATTAAAATACTATGACAAAAAATATAAATGAAAATATAATTGATGACATTTGAATTGGCTAGTGTTGGGTAGGACATACAAGAGGCGGTACACTTGTCCCATACATGACGTCAAAATGTAAGAGCGCGGCGGCTCAACATTATTTGTTGTACTACTTTAAATTTCATGTCGCGGTAGTCGCGAAGTCGTGTTACTCACTATCTATCTCAGTAAAACTCTAAGACGGGGATAGAGAAGGAGCGAAAGGCCTGCTACAAAATACAATAGTATGTTATTCTTCAATGAAAATATGTCATACTAGCTTTTGCCCGCGGCTCCGCACGCATTCAAAAGTTTTTCCGGGATTAAAGTCCCGGTTTATGTTTTCCCGGGATAAAAAGTAGCCTATGTGTTAATCCAGGACATGATCTACCCGTGTGCCAAATTTCATCGAAATCCGTTCAGCAGTTTTTGCGTGAAAGAGGAACAAACATCCATACATCCAGACATTCTTACAAACTTTCGCCTTTATAATATTAGTAGGATTTGTACTTGTTACTTAAAACGTATCGCCGAGCTTCATTACGCCTCGCCTCATTTGAAGTGGGACATTGTACTGGCTAAGTGAAAAAAGAGGCTACTCTTACAAACCCTTTTTTATGTCGTGTCCAACACTAGATACGGGTGCCATCGCTAGGGTGACCAACTTAAAAATGGCGAATCTGCCCGTCACTGGCAAAAAATCTGCCAAACCTGACTGCGGAGTATGCCTAAAATATCCCATCATACTATAGCATCCATGGAGATGGATATGAATAAATAAAATACTACGTATTCAAAGGGATTCCTTTATTCAACTTAAATGTTATAATATTTTTTTTTTATTTTCTACGCTATTTTTGACCGACCTCAAAAAAGGAGTTTCTGTATACGATCCGAACGTGTATACGGTCGGGCTCGAATACAGATGCATGTATGTATATAATACGTAAGTTTGTATGTCCGCAATTTTCTCAAAAACTACTGATCCGATTTGGATAGGGTTTTCGTTATTCAAATATTGTATATTTTTCAAGGAAGGTTTTAACATATTATATTTTATTAGTATTTGATGAAGATCATCGGAGATAGACAATTAATCTCTTCAATAAATAACAACAGACAACCCGCGAAAACTGCAATTGTATATCTATGATGTATTGTTTACACCATTCCATAATAAACTAACAAAAAAGCAACAAATAAAACCTTTTTAACAAAAATAAAACCACAACAAACAAAAAAAAACAACTTTTTATACGTATGTTTGGAGTCGGTGCTTAGATAATATTATAAACTTCTTGGTCGGTGCCCAATTTAAATTGCCAGCTAAGCAAATACACAAACAATATACGAAAATAATGTTGAATTTAAATTAGGCACCGACTCCAAATATACGTACATAGAGTTAAATTATGATTCGTTTTGTAGTGGTTTTATGTTAAATAAAAATCTAATATGTGTCAACATGTGCATCAAATTCGAAATTTTGGTCATTTTCATTGTACATTGATTTTAACGAAATCTTTTTAATCATTTCTTTCGTAGGCATAAATGAGATACAGTCTCCATGTTCCTTTACACCTTCTTTTGTTGTGATCACAGCGGATATATGTTTGTTTAGGAACCTGTTCCTTATTTTTGTTTTATTCAAGTTTAGTTGGGGGAATATCCATCGGCAAACATAAGACAGCTTTTGCAAAATTTGCAATATTAGGATATTTTGGAGTTCCATTTGCATCACGTATTTTCCCAATAGCTACACAGAATTCGTCCGCACTTAAAATTGTACTATTATTACTTTAACCAGATTCCAAAAAGATGCTTACACTATTGTCGAATTTAATTTGGCAAAATTCGTTGTTGACTTTCGAAGAATATATTTTCATCTACTATATTGGGAAATTTATTTGCAACTAGCTTTTGCCCGCGGCTCCACCCGCTTGAAAAGGTTTTCCGGGATAAAAGTACCGTTGTATGTTTTCCCGGGATAAAAAGTAGCCTATGTGTTAATCCAGGACATGATCTACCCATGTGTTAAATTTCATCGAAATCCGTTCATTAATTTTTGCGTGAAAGAGGAACAACATCCATACATCCAAACGTCCAAACATCTATACATTCTTACAAACTTTCGCCTTTATAATATTAGTAGGATGTATCTTTGTAAACAACATTTTGTGGGTCTAAAAGTAAAATATTAAAACGCAGAAAAATTATAAGTAGGTATTCTATTTGTGTTTTCAAAATAATAAAGATAATTTTGAAATCTGCAGAATTCTGCTACTTTTTTTTAAATCGTCAGCTTAGTCGCCATTATAAAAATTTTGGTGCCAAATCTGCCCAAATGGCAGAAATCTGCCTCAAATGGTCACACTGTCCATCGCTGTCAGGCTGACAGGTGATGATATTGGCAATACAACTGACAAATGACACTTGATAGTAGTGTTTCTATTCACGATTTTGATTTTACCCTATATTTAAAAAAGTATTCTAAAAAAAATAATGTCTTCTAAATACATCGAAAAAAATATAAAGAAAATAAAGAATTTTGACAGTGATTACGATTATAATATTATTTATTACTATAATATGATATATTATATTTGTTTGTTTTATATATTTTATTGGAGTTTGGAATAGGAAATGCTAATAAATCACATCACACTTCATCAATATAAATGCGTTTCTGTTAGTTTGTTACTTCTTCACGGTAAAACGGCTTGGCGGGCTAGGTTGAAATTTGGCACTCAGGTAGTTTATAAAAAAAAAAGAAAACTAACAAGATGGAAATGAAAAAAAAAAATTATAAAATAATAAATTAAAAAAGAACCGACTACGTCAATATTTGCCATCTTAATTAAATTCACCGAAGAACTGAAAAGATGAAAACAAGATTTTGATTTGAATATTATTTTATTTTTGAATAATCTTAGTTGACAGTGTTCATAAACGCTGTCGGAGCTGAACACCTCAGAATAAGGACTTGATTTAGTCTTGGTCTTTATTTTCCGGAGTATTATAATAATGCTCTTTGGTCTTTATTCTATACGTAACACGCTCACTGCCATTTATGCAGACATTTATGTATTAGGGTTGTTTAATACATCAATGCTCACTTCTTATAATTTGGTTGGTGACATAGAATAAAGACTAAAGCAAGTCCTTATTATAAGGTTGGTGATATAGGCAAAAAATTTCGGAGTGAGCTAATGCCTCCGATTGCATTTGATTGCTATTGGATAAATGTCAAAATCAGAGGACTTTAAAAATTAAACGATTTATTGTAAAAGGCTAGTTTTAGGAGTTCTATCCCAATATATATAAACTGGCTTGGTTACAATTTTAGGCCCGTTTTTGGACACGTTCTTTATTAGAATCGCTAAATTGATGCCGTTGTGACATAAGAAATATGGTGGAAATATTTGGGAGCTTAGATTATTCTATGTTTGGGTGTTTAGATATTTGTTAGTAGATATAGGTATGCGGCACATTTTTTTTCAGTTGAAAACTAAAACTTAAAGATATTAGGGCCGATTTCACCGTTTTTTTATGGCATCGAATGACGAGACGAGCATGCCGTTCGCCTGATGGTATGCCATACGACCACCCATAAACAGCATCCAGCACCTCGAGTTACCAAGTACCTACTGAGTGGCATTCCACTGCGCTCGTCATCCTGAGACATAAGATGTTATGTCTCATTATGTCCTGTAGTTACACTGGCTACAATGTCTTTCAAAGCGAAACACAACAGCACATGCACACTGCTGCTTGGCGGTAGAAATAGACATGGCGGTGGTACCCACCCACACGGACCCTTACATGTGAGAGTCCTACCACCAGTAAAGCGTTTGCTGATAAACGCTATTCGTCACATAAATGTAGGAGCATAGATTATAGTGAGACTTTTGTATTTCGACTTAAACGCTATTTGTCACATAAAATATGTATAAGTCGAAATACAAACATCTCACTATAATCTATGCTTCTACATTTATGTGACGAATAACGTTTATAAGGAAACGGTTTACTATCAGCCAGCAGTGAAATCAACCCTAAATGTTTATTATTCGACTGACACCATTGATATAAAAAAACCGTATTCTCAAACAATATTATGAGAACGCACAGTGCGCCCGCACGCTTAGTGTCGGCAATTTCGTGGTTTTCTTTGGTTTTGTTTATCTTAGGATAACTTTTTACTGATATTCGGTTTTAATGAACTAAAGCCTATAATATTAAACTGCTATTAATATTCTATCTGATTGTCAAAACTACATGAAAATCTTCAAGTAGTTTCGGAGATGTTTGCTAAACAATACAAACAGAAAAGAATTTTAATAGTCGCTAATTTGTGTTCTTTTGCTTTTCTTTATTCACCCATTTATTCTTATTACTTGCCTTTCAATTTACATAGCTACAGTGACACTGGGTTCTGCTTATTACCTTTTGTGTACCAATTACTTAAAATACAACGGAGAAGACCTCTCGCTGCCGGCCGTGGTCGCTTCCATGGTCGGCGGCCGGGAGGCCTGGCAGGCGGTGGCTCACTTCTGCGAGGTGGTCCTCTCGCGGAAGGAGAGTGCCGAGAGGGATCACCAGCGCAGTGGTGATCCCTCCCGCCGCCAGACGAGACGTAGGAGGCGTCGGGTGGACGATTAACCGACGTCTCCCGCCCTGTGGGTTGGGGGCGTTTGGAGAATTCCACCACGGTATCCCCTGCCTGTCGTAAAAGGCGACTAATAGGGGCCTCCGGGGGTCACGGGTGGGCGGAAGGGGCCGTCCACCTATTAGTCTAGCCAACTTTTGTGACCCCCGTGATGGACGGCAGCGTGGCGGTTAGGCCTCACGCTGCCTATGACGCCGAGGGCGTCCTTCGGTGTACGGGGGCTTCTGAACCCCCCAACAATAGGAGACGGACCGCAATAGCGGTACGCGCAGGGGCGGTTGCGGACGACAACTTAGACGTGAGTCGGAGGAAGCCCGCAGCCGTCCCTAATGCGCCGAAGATGGCCACCGCGGAGTTTTGGTTGGTATGCCGTGCGGTGTACATAGGTTAGGGACTCGGTCTGGCGGTCGCCCGACGTTTTCCATCTCTCCGGGCGGCTCAACGTCGGGTCGTAAGGCACGGTGAACCCAACATAACCGCTCAGTCGTTCCCCTTGAACACTGGGCGGTAATAATAATTCACTTTCTCCGCGTGAACAAAAAAAAAACAGTTTGTCTACATTATTTAAAGGTTTGTCTACATTACTTACATCAATACCTACCAATCTTCTGTGCTACCCGTAGCGTAGGTACCTATATAACGTCATTTGTTTCTCTGAGTTGGGACCAATGTGTTGAAATGACGAGCTGACAGGATTATTCGTCAAAACCTTTTTTCTGATGAGTGCGTTGGATCCTAAATTATGACCGCAATTTTGCCTCTTGATATGCCAAATTTTTCACACTTTTTCATAGTTATATATTTTGCTTTGTATTCCCGGAAATAAGTAGATGGAATTAATATATCATGAAATATATTGTAAACCTTAAAAAGTAGTGTTTTTAACATAAGTAACTCAATGGCAATGTTGTAACAAGTAGGTACCTATACGAAGATGCAATAATATTGTGGTTATGATGATGATAGGATTTTAAAACATGATTTCGGTACAACTAGACAACAAAAATATTAGTAAGAAATTAGTGGGTAACTAATTTCTTACTAATGACTTCCTACTAATAAAATAAATGTGAAAGTAGTGTTGATACGTTATAACTTTGGATATTTGTCGCAAGTTAACACATAAACATTGAATAAAGTTTGCAAAGAATTTGGTACACAAATGGACCAAATTTAGATTTGCGCAAATGTAGGGCGTTACATACTTTTTGCAGACAATCTGTCGTAGGACTTTTATACAGGACCAGATACATTTAGCCTGGCGGAGCCGCCCTCAAAACTATGTAAAATATTATCTTGAAAAGCAGGGACGCATAAGCATTGGCATAAAAATAAATCTCAAATTATTATTTAAATAATTTATTATGTGCTACACGAGTGTCAGAGAAACATGCAGGCAGGTAGGTAAGCTTACTAAGATTTAACAAAGAAAATAATAAATATGTATGTACCTACACTGTTAACAATTATGTTTTGCTATGAATCTGTCTCAGGGTGCGAGTCCTGGTCAAGATTTTTGCCAATTGGCTACGAATAGGAACCTATTATAAAAGAAAAAAAATTAAGGAAAGTTTTACCTTTAAATTAATTTAAGTTCTCTAGTTTTCATTGCATAGTTAATCATGTAAAAGTTTATTAGGTAGTCTGTTCCTTCTTATAATAATAATAATACCAGCCCTGTATTATTATACTGTCCACTGCTGAGCACGGGCCTCCTCTACTGAGGGGGTTTAGGCCTTAGTCCACCACGCTGGCCTAGTGCGGGTTGGTAAACTTCACATACCTTCGAAATTCTTATAAGAAACTTCTTAGGTATGCCGGTTTCCTCACGATGTTTTCCTTCACCGTTAAAGCGAACGATAATTGATAAACAATACACACGTAACTTCGAAAAGTCAGAGGTGTGTGCCTTGGGTTTCGAACCTCCGGACATTGTCTCGGCAAACCGTTCCATTCCCAACCAGGCTATCGTCCACTTTTCCTGCTTATGTATTGTTTATTGTTGAATCTGATAATATGCCACAACAAAATATTTAATTGTGTTTACTAAACGGCCATGCTGTTCGGTTGATAGACGCATAGGGTCATCAAAAATCTGATTGTTGCCCAGATTTAATTTGAACTTTGTAATTGCTGATTTTGTGGTAGATGAGGATTGAGATATCATGAAAGTTTATTAGGAAGATGTCGCAAAAAATGATTACATAAGTAGATCTTCATTACTATAAAATTCTATAATATAGCACATGCCAAAATGCCAAGTAAATTTATAGTACCTATCTGGATCATGATAGATAAAACTCTTCCTTCACCATGACTCTAGACTTCGCAATTTTGTATATTGTGTTAACCCTACAATGCATGGCTTATGCATCATTACACTATTGTTCCAATATCAGAGGATTGGATTAATACATCACGGTTTGGACACATGGGTAATATGGGTATTATGTAGAAGCGTGGACTGGGAATAAGTGATATCATTTATCAAGAGCATGTACTGCAACATGACGTAACAAAAACAGAAACAGGTGTCGTTAACAGATGTATTGCTTGTTTGTGACAGTGAAAAAAGGATTGCAACCTTTTTCATGCAACTGGTCTTCGGCGGTGAACCAGTATACCTATTTACAATTAATGTGTTGTTCGTTAATAATTGTTAGGGATATATCAACAGCTGATTTTTAGAAATCTTGGTCGGTTTCTTTGAACTGATATTGAAGGAGCAACGTTTTAAAATGCCTACCATATAACATATTATACAATATGTATAGCGACTATGAATATTTAAATAAAATTATTGATTTCGCATAAATTCATATTTTGGAATACGTTATCGAGGC
This sequence comes from Lapara coniferarum, assembly GCA_949316025.1. NCBI lineage: Eukaryota > Metazoa > Arthropoda > Insecta > Lepidoptera > Sphingidae > Lapara > Lapara coniferarum. The sequence continues at coordinate 8,240,131 of OX438925.1, forward strand.
GACAAACGAAAATGGCCGTAAGCGCTACACCATTGATTAATACATCAATGCGCTACACATACTTTTAGTGTTATTAGGTAAGTATGGACTTGTATACAACCTTATGATGAGCAAATATGGTAATATTCATTCAAATTAGTTATACGCTCATATGCCAATTATCGTTTGCCTGTAAGTTGTAGACAAACAACTCAAACAAACACAAACATGACTATCATACTCTAAACAATATGCAAGAAGTTCTCTCTGTGAGCGTGCAACTTATAATTAGTCGTACCAATTCAATTCGTTTATGGTTTCTGAGTGAAAACGTGATCACGTTTTGAGTTTTTTGTTCTTATGCGCATTGCTTTTTGGGCATTTCAAAATGCAACTAGACGATGTTAGTAATGATTTGATATCGTCGCGATGTCCCAGCTGAATAACTTGGTTATACGGGGCCAACCTTTATACATTGAAGGTAATTATGGCTGTCTTTTGCCGATGTGAAAGGACCACAAACTATGTTTTATTCTATTTGTGTCCGGTATCGTTTTTCTGTTATACATATTATATACAGAGTACTTTCACGTAGGTACATATACTAAAACTCATTAATAAACGCCTTTACTTTGTATAAACTGTAAATAAATAAATCATGTTCCTTGAGTACTTCATACACGAATTCCAAAAAAAAATCTTCATAAAAATAATAGTCTATAATAGACTGCATCGGTGGCGTAGTTGTATTACGGTACGACCGCAATGCTGAGGTCTCGGGTTCTATCCCCGGGTCGGGCAAAGTGATATTGGATTTTTCTATTCAGTATCAGCCCGGAGTCTGGAATTTGTGCCCGATATGGCGATAGGTTCGCCCCCTATCACATCATGGGACGGAATACGCACGACGAAAAGTGGGTGCATTAGGTCGCCTCTGCCTACCCCTTAGGGAATAAAAGGCGTGAATGTGTGTGCGTGTACTAATTGTCTGTGCCTGCGGTGGCGTCATGTGCTGGGTCGGCCACTTCCCTGCAACATGGTTGAGGAGGCCGATGGCTGGCACATGCGTCATACTCGTGAACGGGTGCTGCTTGTGTGGACTGGTCTGCCCATTTCGCTTACTATGTCTCAGAACTAATAGTTAATAATAACTGTATTGGACAAGTATAGATCATCAAATAATTTCGTGATTCCTGAGAGGGTTGTACACTCGGATGGGAATTGAGAATTTATTTATTTTTATGCAAGTAAATATATGAACTGCTCTAAACAAAATAAAATTCTGTATGTTATATATTTTTTTGTGTATTATACAGTGTACCTAATTTGTACCGTTGAACTGATTTTGAAAAGAGCAACCCTAGAGTTTCTTGCCTGTTCTTCTCTGGTGGAAACTGCTTTCCGAGCTGGTGGTAGAGTAAAAATTGACTGAATCTAAGTAATGTTAAAGATTTTATGGATTCGCATAAATGATTTCATTTCATGTAAAAATAATAGTCTTCAAACCGTCTCTCTGCAAGTAAAACAAGAAGAACATTTAATCCAAACATCTGCTTCGATACCAGAGAAATATTAAAATTAATAGTATCGTAAAGCGAAATATTAAAGTTAATTTGTGTTAACTCTCCTAATACCCAAAGATTTTTATGAGCGACTGTGAAATTAATTCTTAAAACGACGACGTTGAATATTAAGTCCGAGGTAATATTCATTGGTGTTTGAAAACTCAATGAAAGAAAAGACCAGGGTAATAATATTTATTTATATAGCATATGACTTTTATTTCTTTCGGCTATAGCACATTTTTTATATTAATCCACTATGTAGTATTTTTCTCCTCAAAAGGTTCTGAAAGTTGAGTCGATAGTCATAAAAGAAGATTCAATTACTTATTTTGATTCAATTAAATCTATTAAATCTAAATGTATCAATATCATTGATTTGTATTACTCGAAAAAACGGTTTCACTCACGTATTATTGGTCTGAATCGCCGACCAGTTTCAACCAAGTAATATAATATGTCTCGCGTAAGTTTTAATAATATTATCATTGATTTGATTTTCTATTCGCTCAAAATTCAAATTCCATTAACAAATAGTACAAATATGAAAAGTACATTTAAATAAAAGCATTACCTGGTTAAAATGCCATGGTAAAACATAAAGCAGAGCTTTGAAAGGCCGAGAATCGAATAGAAAGACAATCATACGACATTTCAGAAATGAAAGAAATTCCGAAATCGCAGCGAAATTCGTTGATGCCCAAAGACCAACGATGCTTGCTAACTCAACCTTTCCGCTATATGGAAATGCGCTAGCAATGACTGTTCTTATAGGTTCAAACGATAAATCGCTTGTGTAAGCTCACGGTTGGAATTCATCGCACCTTTTTAAATCAACTAGGAAACTAAGTGTTTTTTTCGTCATAATATTATTTCGGTCAGCGTTTTATAAAAGGAGGACGAGATTGTAAAGTTGTGTATTAAAAGTCTGTTTGGAACTTGAAATTGTTTCACCGTAGATGTTTCGAGAGACATTTATTTTTAGTTATTTTGTCTTCTCGGATGATCGTAATCTCGTATTGATAAAAACGTCTCATCGCGTTGAAATTGTTGCTTAGTAACTAGTTAAAAAAAAATCTCTACGGATCAATAATTGATTAGATTTGCAATTATATAAAGCAACGTTCTATTTTAAAGTTACTGTATATAAATGGAATATTAAGGTCACTTTTTGCCGATATTTGTGTCGTGTCTCTGGTAAAAAATGTTGAGAGCGTTTGCGCGGGGCCTAAGTGAAACAAGTATAATAGAAAACCATTACTACACGAACACGCTCACTCACGCCTATTATCCCCGAAGGGGTAGGCAGAGGTGCACTTAGTGCACCCACTTTTCGCCGTTATTCCGTCCCATGATGTGATAGGGGGCGAGCCTATCGCCATGTCGGGCACAAATTCCAGACTCCAAACTGATATTGAATAGAAAACTCAATATCACTTTGCCCGACCCGGGAATCGAACCCGAGACCTCAGCATTGCAATCGTACCATAATACAACCACGCCACCGAGGCAGTCACCTATTTGCTAAAACCATTACTATTTGCTATTTAATTGTTGTATACGATATAAAACATTGCAACGGATAACATATTTGAAAAGCCCGCATAATAAAAATGAATCAGCAATATTTACCTCATACAAATACACTATCTTATTCGATTCGCAGATAGTTCTGTAATTGCATGATGCAGTCGTTTAATTTCAGCTGAAAAAGCTATTGAGAGTCATGCCAATATGGAAGTTACATTATCTATCATAGGTCACATCGCGTGGATACGTCATTTACCTCGGTCATGTGTTAAACATGTGTGTTCTTGAGTGGAGACCGCGACTGGGCAAACGTAGTGTAGGACGCCCTCCGGCCAGGTGGGATGACGATCTGCGAAAGACTGCAGGCAGATGTTGGATGCGGCAAGCTGAAGACAGGGCGCTATGGCGCTCATTAGGGGGGGCCTATGTCCAGCAGTGGACTAATAAAGGCTGATGATGATGATGATGATGTGTTAAACATTGTGAGATTTCAAACAATTCCTTTTGAATGGTTTTTTCTTGCTAAACACAGACTTTTATAGTTTTGAAGCAAAAGGAGAGTGATGTCTATGATTTAACGACAGAGAAATGTCAGTGTGATAATAGGCATCTTCAATGTAGGTATAGTGTCCCAGACTTTGAGATAGTAGGGGAGTTTTGGACCCTATAATTAATTTGGAATTATTATGACGGCACGACGTAGCGAGATTTCTCTAGAGTACGATAAAAAATTACGGACCCCAATAATACCGAAGGTAATAAAAATTATGATACAAAAGTCTTTTAAGTTATAAAAGGAGCAAATCGGTCGAGTAATAGGGCAACAGGAAAGGAGGATCTTTTAATTCCCAGCCATTTATCAAAGTCGCGTAGGCCGGGCCGCGTAAACAAAATGTTTTAATTAAATGAGCTAAGTGATTGCTTAATCGTATCTGAAATGCTTCTTACACAATTTTAGTTTATTTAGCTCAGTTCAAGCGGCGATAGCCTAGTTGGGAGTGGAACGGACTGCCGAGACGAATGTCCGCAGGTTTGAAACCCAAGGGCACACACCTCTGACTTTTCTAAAAGTTATGTGTGTATTCTTTGTGAATTATCGCTCGCTTTAACGGTGAAGGAAAACATCGTGAGGAAACCTGCATACCTGAGAAGTACTCTGAATTTCGAAGGTATGTGAAGTCTGCCAACCCGCACTAGGCCAGCGTGGTGGACTAAGGCCTTAACCCTCTCAGTTGTAGAGGAGGCCCGTGCTCAGCAGTGGGCAGTATTACACGGCTGGTATGGTATGGTATAGTATAGCTCAGTTCACCAATGAAATGTTTGCACCTTAGAGTAAGTATAAGTACCTATAGAGTGCTAATATCGCACCGTGCGCCCACTACCCAGCGTAGGCAGGTGAACTATAGCTACTTATATAGAAATGTTGGCGACTGCTAGGGATGGGCACGCGAGCAGCACCAACGCAACAGTTATCGATAAGTACAGGTCCGGCGGCGCGGTACATATTATTGTTAAAAAATTGTGGTTCTACAAAATATGGCCTTGTGAGTAATTTTAAGCGTATTGCTTTAATATAGATAAAAGCTATGCTGCGAATTGGTGTAGTGCCATGCGTAATGATTTATAAACACGGTACCTCAAGAGCAGTTTTTACAAGCAATAAGAACCAATAATATTAATGGATATCCATTATAATTGAACCAATGGATATAAACCGAGCATCGCATCATGGATTTCTTAGCTAGTCTCCCCAAGCCTAAAATAGTCACGTCTAGTTTTTGAAACATTAATTACCAATGTTAAAAAAATGTCAAAAAAATATATCTAAATGATTGCTAACTTATACTGTCAAGACCCGCGATAAAAGCTATGCAATAGCTTAAAAATATTATCGTAATCGGTCAATTTTTAGGAACAGTAATTATTTCTTTCATTTCATAAACAAAAACGCAATTATTAATTGGCTTAAAAATCACACACAGACAAAAACAGGTACCTAAGCTACATTATATTAAGCATCGCCTTCGATAGTAATAAATACGTATGCTATAATATGAAAATATTACATCGATTCTGGTATCGACGCGTAACATCACTATCTAAAAAGCGGGATGCGGGGCAGTGCGGGGAGTACAAGTGTTCGCCTCCCGTGCACCTTTCATACCGCGACGCGTGATTTCAATTTTACCTAAAAATATACTCAAATATGGCTTGCCTGTGAAACGTGATATTAGAATTCTGTTAAGTGTGTTTCCGAGTGTCGTTTTTACAAGATTCCACAGAACATTTAACCATTTTGCAGTATTAATAATCAAATATTCGCATAGATCTCACTCGCGTGTGCTCACACCGTTCGTACTCGAGTGACTACAAGCGCTTGCGGCCGGCGCAGGACGATGTTCCCACGCGTGCCTATTGTTCCCACTTGCATACACGCGCTCTATAAGTAGTTATACTTACTCTAAGGTTTGCACTCACACGAAACTTACGCCTTTATCCCTAAATGGTTACGCAGAAATAGCGCCCCTATATGTTGTTAAAAGTTTTATATGTCATTGTATCAATTTCGCTGGCTGGTATTGAGCTGTCATATAGGTTTCCATAACGATGGAAAATGACACGAAAAAAATTGTTCTACTTTGGTTCTACAATATAATTCTATGTAGCGTAATCTCTGCTAATACCAAATAAGTATTTCCATACGACATTTCTAACATATTTCGTATCACGGGCGTAGAGCTATTCACTATAGCTTTCACATTTGGGATTTACGATATAAAAATCTTAGTGGCTGGGGTTCTTGCCCTGTATGACACCGTATACACTCCCCTCCCCCGGTCACGGCATTAGAGTGTAAACAGGTCTTGTAGCCCGATCATTTTGGAAGCTAAGGGGGGTTCAGATCCGCAAAATGTGTTTACTGGTGGTAGGTCTCAAATGTAAGAGTCCATCTGGGTGGGTATCACCGTAATGTCTTATCTATTGCCAAGCAGCAGTGTGCATTCACTGTTGTGTTTCGGTTTGAAGGACATTGTAGCCAATGTAATTACTAGACATTATGAGACTTCACATCTTATGTCTCAGGATGACGAGCGCAGTGGAATGCCACACAGTACTTTGCAACTCAAGTTGCTGGATGGTGTTGCTACTTGCTACTGTTCAAGGGTGGTCGTATCGCTTACCATCAGGCGAATGGCATGCTCGTCTCGTCATTCAATGCCATAAATAAAATAACAGCGGTCAGTGGCGTAGCGTGGTTTATTGAGAGCTAAAGGGGGGGGGGGGTCCGGACCCCCTGAAAACTAAAATTTTATTATTGAGGGCGTAATAATAATCCCGTCAAAAACATAAATGTGAAATGTGGAAGCCAAGTCTAACATTAAGAATATGCGTGCTGGTCGACTTCACCGACAAAAGAATCGAAATCTTAATGGTTGCCAAGCCCTGTAGATTATCCTGAAAATTATTTATAGGAACACAATCCATTCTAAAATAAATTTAAACTAATGTTTCTTTGTTTTTCTGCTACGACAATGTATGATGTTTAAAAATATAATTTCCTGAATTTGAAAAGTCGAATTATTTACACAAAGCAGATAACTTAGTATAAATTTAAGCTCAAGATTTGACTTGGCTAGTCTTCACATACAGTTTTTCTTATATTTAGCGAATAAACTTATCTTTATGTTACTGTTTTTATATTGTAAATTCAACATATCCTACTCTTCGATAAAAATGTTTTCTGATAAAACTAGCCAAGACAAATCTTGAGCTTAAATTTATACTAAGTTATCTGCTTTGTGTAAATAATTCGACTTTTCAAATTTAAGAAATTATATTTTTAAACATCATACATTGTCGTAGCAGAAAAACAAAGAAACATTAGTTTAAATTTATTTTAGAATGGATTGTGTTCTTATAAATAATTTTCAGGATAATCTACAGGGCTTGGCAACCATTAAGATTTCGATTCTTTTGTCGGTGAAGTCGACCAGCACGCATATTCTTAATGTTAGACTTGGCTTCCACATTTCACATTTATGTTTTTGACGGGATATCATTACTTTTTGTAAAGATGTTATTTATTAAAATATTGAGTTAAGTAATTAAAACAATTACGTAAGAAGTTACCTTTGATCAATATTCATGAAGTTACTTATTTTAGGAAGAAAATAAACAATGTATTAAAAGCCGTAAACCACTTCATCGCTCGGCTATGTGCACGCGATGAAGTCCTCTTGGTATAAAAACCTCTATTTAATAAATACTTAAACTCTATGATTCGCAAGTATTATGATAGAACGTCCAATGTCATATCATGTCAAAATAATAAACGTCTTAAGATGTAAATAAACATTGTAGAAATCAGAAATTTTTAATTCGAGCTCGAAACAGAAGTAAATATATAATTTAAAAGACTGAAGAGTGGGAACGAGTTGCTGATGCCTATAACGTATCTATAGGAACCTATCGCCGTGTCCCACAACAGCTCTGTCTAGTAGGAAAATTTTTAGAAAAATTCAAGCAAAAGTGATGCCCTAATACGGAGGGAACGTAATTAACGGGTCAAGGTAAATAGTATTTAATGTAAAATAAAGCATCAATGGACGTGTACGCCTAAACGTTCATTATTCAGAAGATAATTTATAGATAGTATGCAGATTTTCCGATTGCTTGGAAAATGTTTCAAATCTTAAAAATGTATTGTTTTCAGATTTTTTCCTTTGTATACATACAATTACCTAGCTGGACACCAAATTTCAACTTTCTAGGTCATCTGGAAGTGGGTTAGGTTTTTGATCTATATGTCAGTCAGTGATAAAAATGCCGATTTTTAGATGTTAGTATCTCAATAACCGTTTGAGCTATATTTATGAAATGTGGGATTCTGGTTAACTTGAGGGGGTTGAATACATAAAACAAATCTCAGGTATTTACGTTAAATAGATTTTGAGTTATAGAGGCGTCAAAAGTCGCTCCAAATGGTTCGGGTGAAACTACACTAGGCAGCTTTGACAAGTTTTTTTTTTTTTTGCTTGGCTTGACACGCTGCCGCGTGTCTCGATTGATTGTATAAATATCGTAGTTGTATTGTATGTTGTTGTTGATATATTTTGTACAGCAGAAATTAAGTCTGTGTTAGTTTCTTCTTAAATATTCCTTTATTTGATACGAACCAAAACAGACTACGGATAAGTTTTCCTTAATGCGTCTGTAACTCAATATCGAAGACTCAATAATGGTACCCCAGGAAAACGGTCTCGTTTGTTTTAATTTATTGAATTTGGTAAACAACTTCCAATAATACAGCTAGGTATTTGTTGTAACTTAATATACCTACATGTTTTTTCACAAGTAGCGATAATCATTAAATAAGGACGACGTTTTTTGAATACCGAACACTCATTTTTACACGCGAAGCATGTGTCCCCATTGACGCTAAAGTATTCGCTACGCGAGATAACATAGCAGCACCTCTAGAATGTCGAAAGGCGACACACACCTCCGTGTCGCTTAATTGTGATTGGCGGAGAGATCAACGTCTTACGTTACGCTTATAAATTACTACAATGCAATTTTTTTTTCAAAAGAAGAAGAGAAAGAAGAGTGAAGAGACAGACGTGTAATGGCGAGCCGCAAGAGTAGATTAATCGATTGTTTTGACACCAAAGCAAAGTTATGCGTTGTCTGTCAGTCAATATTGAGTACTTAATCTATATCTATACAATAATAAAGCAGTAGAACCGGTGTGTCTGTACATTTAAAGAAATGTGATAAAAAAGAAAGGTGACTAAAGAAGGGTAATGGAACATAAATCAGCGATTTTTATATTTCTTTTCTGTCTGTATGTTTTTCTGTTTGTTACTGCACATCTACACCGATTTGACACAATGCCTTGTTTATTTGTAATCAAACGTGCGACAGTGTGAGTGACGGTTTATTCCAACTTACCAGAGCTTATCTTTTGTAAGCGGCTGACAGGCGGACGGACCGACGCTGTAACGAGATTAATAAGCCTCCTTTAGGGACTTTGGGAGCCACACCTAAAAAGATAATTATGAAAATTATGCATTACTTCTTTGTATAACATCGTGTTTTCCTGTTTCGAACATTTAATTGAGTTTGTGCGATAATTAGTTTTTTTTTTGTTTAGATACCTACCTCTGTACTTTATACTAATATAATAAAGAGGAAAGATTTTATTGTTTGTTTGCATTGAATAGGCTCCGAAACTAGGTACTGGACCGATTTGAAAAAATCTCACCAGTATTGAGCTACATTATCAGCGAGTAAAATAGGCTACTTTTTATCCCGGGAAAATATAAAGCGGGACTTTTATCCCGGAAAAAGTCATTCACGCGGGCGGAACCGCGAGCAGAAGTATAAGTATAATAAAAGTAAAATGAAATTATCATTGGAGTCATGTGTAAAACTGTTATCGTAGTCACAAGCACTCCGAAATCGTATGCATTTAAGGCATTAACGTTATCACATTCGGCCAAATATTATAAAATGTGACTGGAGCCATTAGAGCCGCAATCACAGCTTTGCCTTCGCAATGCGATATGTAGCACTTAAGTACCTGGTAATAAGGCTTAAGGTATACCTGGAATTTGAAAATTTTAATCACCGTTGACTCTCTAGTATTGGTAGACAATCAAATGACAGCATTTCATCGAAAGATATGTACTGCGTTATTAACTCAATTGACCCACATTTGAATCTAAATAATAGTCAAATATCTTCGAGAATAGGTAAACGTAATAAAATCTTTGTTTACAGAATTTTATTTATTTGACGTTGGAATGGTTGCTTTTATAGTGCTTCCGCATAGGGAATGAATGTTGCCGGTGATTATGGCTCGAAGCCAGTGCATTGTGAAACAGTTGGCGTATCCCTATTTTATAACTGTGTAGCTAAAGTTCTTTATCGTATTTCTGCCGTCCTTTTATTTCAATCAGCGAAACTAAACGTATCTTAAATTAGTTTTTAACTTTGCCCAATATGTATAAAGCTACAATCAGCGTCCATCATAGGAATAATTAATTCTAGTGTCTCAGTAATTTATGACCGTGATGGCGGAACCTAAAATTAAGACGGTGTGGAATTATTTCAGGCAAAGTTTGCTCCTTTAACGTCTTTGTGGAATTAAAGAGTTGGGAAATGCCTAATTATGATTAATGACTTAAAAATATGAGGGAAGTTGTTTCTCTCGGTTTTTAATCACTAATTTTCTCGTTCCAAAATTATATTCGATTTGCCGTATCTCCCGTAACAAAGTTTTGTGATGTTAATTTGAATTATAATGATGATAATTATTAGTTAACAGAAAAGTAATTTTGAATCTGAGTAGTTATAATGGTCCTTTCCTTACCGGAACGCCGACATGAGAGCAAAATATACCGTGTGAAAAAATGCACAAGGCTATTATAAAATGGCAAGCTGAGCGTCTATTTTCCGACTATCCAAGTACTGGGACCATTTGTAAAATTCTATTATGGTTGCCACGTTGCATGTTGCAGAACATATATTACGCTTGCTTTTTTTCGTTTGCTGTCAGCGTTTTATAAACAGCTTAAACTATCTGGATTCGTTTAACACTTTCTAAGCATTTGATTTCCCTTACAAGCGTGCAGACAAATTGATTTTATTCTAATACTTAACATCAATGAGAAATGTTTTGATTATTCCGAGATTGTTCTACTATGCTAGAAGGTTATCAATCACGATGAAAACATGAAAATGTCTGCCATTTATTTTGAGTGTTTCGTACATTTACCGGTCATTTTGTATTTCTTTGCCTCGGTATTTATTTTATAACTGATATTTATTCATCTGATTATCCGTAATCCAAACGTAAATTACTAACAAAATATAACATACAGCATATGATTAAGGAAGCCCTAGCATTGTTACAGATTCAGGCATATTTATTTTACAACTGGGCAATATTTGGCGCAGTAAATACAATTCCGAATATTTTTCTTCGGTGCCGTCCGAGTGTCTGATTAAATGGTACGCTCTTAATTGCTCCAGTTGGTTGCAAGTCCCCGTTGTAATGGCGGGCTTTCACGGAGATTCACTGAGATAAAATTTTCAATTAACATCTTACCATTAATTCAAGGTTTAGTTTATCCACGTCACAGCTTGAGGCTCGGTGAATCTTACACTAAAACGCCCTGTGAGTTTTGGAAGGTTTTTGTCATAATTTTCGTTTAAAATGGTTTTGAGAGAAAATATTATCGACAGGAAAGGAAGCATATTTTATGAAAATTTGGCAAAAATGAATGAAAATAGACTTGACACTGTACTGAAAGAACATTGCTGATGTCTATGTTTTTTACAAATTTATATTTAACTTACAATGTATGTATATTTGTTAGGGTGGAATCCAAGTCAATGTTGAAGCACTTACTCTCAACTGGTTGTGTTGAAATTTGCATGCACGTTTAGTTTGGGTGACAATGCATTGTTAGCTAAGTGACGTCAATCTAAACACAATATGGCGGACGGCCCAAGATGACGGAGTAGCTATTTTTATGCACTCCTATAATATGGGTATCAAATGAAAGGGCTTGCTGAGAATAACTCGAAAAATAACTAAAAAGTAAAAAACAAAAGGAAAATAAAAGGTAAGTGAAGTTCAAGATCAAGTTACATAATTATTGTATTATCTACACAAGTAAATATCGCGACAAGTTTTTATCTCTTCATAGTATTAAACAAAGTTTGATTCAATAATTTAATGTTATTTTTTTCTTTTTAGAGCATTTAAATTAAATTTTATTGTTGATTCAAGTTGTAAAAGTTAAAGACGTAATTAATGATATTACAATAGCAGCATTGATCATTAAGATTTATGAGACGTCTGAAATATATCGCACTAACTCCACCCTGCAAAATGTTGGCTCTCCATTTTCACATTGACCCAAAAATATAGAATATGGGCTTCGTTTAATTCGGTATAACAACATAATGCCATTCGACTGGTCGCGGCCGCTGTTCGTGATATATGCCTCGCAATCTGCCTACACACAAACAAAACAAACTGTTACTCTGCACACAACAGCTAAACTAGATTTATGTTCACTTCACGCTCTATGTAATGGAAATGAAAACGCATCGTCAGTTTTATTGCTGATAATGGAATGCTGCTTGGTTATGTCATTATTTCTTTCAACGTTGTTAGTGAATTAGCTGTGTCCACGACTTCGTCTGCGTCTGCGATTTATGTTGTCTCAGTCAGTTTCCCCCCTCATGATACACCTCCCATGACAAAACAAAGGTGCAACGCGGCGTGGTAGCGTACCATACCATACCATATCAGCCCTGTAATACTGCCCACTGCTGAGCACGGGCCTCCTCTACAACTGAGAGGATTCAGGCCCACCACGCTGGCCTAGTGCGGGTTGGCAGACTTCACATACCTTCGAAATTCAGAGAACTTCTCAGGTATGCAGGTTTCCTCACGATGTTTTCCTTCACCGTTAAAGCGAGCGATAATTCACAAAGAATACACACATAATTTTTTAGAAAAATCAGAGGTGTGTGCCCTTGGGTTTCGAACCTGCGGACATTGAAACGGCAGTCCGTTCCACTCCCAACTAGGCTGTCGCCGCGTGGTAGCGTGGTGCTGTGAAATTTCTAAGTAAAATTGATAATTTAATATCAAAATAACAGATCTTCATTTTCATGCGTTTTTTGCAAAAATAGTTAATATGCAGACATGAAAGACACAATTTTATTATATGCGTAGATTTCCATTGTTTTATTCTTAATTTTATAGAGTACCTGGGTGAGTTAATGTTAAGTGATCTTGGCCACCTATAAACATTAATGATTCCGAGGATGCGCAGTTGTTCTTAATGGATTGGAATAGGCATTACGTAGGAGATTATTTGGGCTTCCGGAAATCTTAGGCCCTATTCCCACGGAGATATCCACAAACTACGCAACTGAGATGCGAAACATAGGTCGCCTATTGGTATGTAACTCTATTAGTTTGGTTTCCGAACACGTTCTACCCAAAGTGGACTCAAAGTAGACTTGTAAAGTTGCTAAGAACGTTAACGCTCTTTCATAACCAATCTGTGGTTTTGGATTGAATGATTAGCGTTTACACAGTTTTAACTTCCAACAGAATAACTGTTGTTTCGTATTGGTCGATAGGTTGCCAATTGTTTTGACGTTCGACTGAATAGCGCATACGCGTGCAATGTAACGCGCGCCTTCTTTTTGAGATTGTTTTCGTCATGGCACTAAAAATCTAACTGGGTGTTGCCACGCACACTCGTTTTCCCGCTCATTACTAACCACTTCCAGTTCATTCTGTGAACTGTTACGAGTCGCTCCGGAATGCGAGTCTAGTTTACATTCCGACCCGCTGAGATACTGATTCCAGGTTCACGGTACGGCGTGCAGACTTCCGTTCTTTCCGGTACGGACTGATTCGCTGGCGCTGGGAGTGCTGACTCCCGATCCTGTTCACATGCGCACCATCGTCGTCGGGTATGCTGACCCCGGCCACGTGCTCACCATAGCCGTCAGAGTGCTGACTCCGCCATGTGCTCACCATCATCTTCGCAGTCGGGTTATGCTGACCCCGACCACCTCACCACCTCTGCGCAGACTAGGTGGCTGTCGTGTTCTTCGCCTGATTCGGAGTCCCGCAGGCCAGTGACTCTCGGTTGCATACCATCACCAAACAGTACCGAGTGTAACGCGGAGATGCAAAAATAAAGCTCTTACCACGTACTAGACCCTGAGTTTTTCTTTTCTCTCTACTGCTATCTGTCGAACCCGCCGCATCGGCGCCCAAAATGGGACCCCACATTTTTATTGGACCTAGTCTCTGAGGACTACTGCGGGTCAATAGTAGTATCTATACACACACACACACACACACTCACGCCTGTTATCCCCGAAGGGGTAGTCAGAGGCGCAACTAGTGCACCCACTTTTCGCCGTTATTCCGTCCCATGATGCGATAAGGGGCGAGCCTATCGCCATATCGGGCACAAATTCCAGAATCCGAGCTGATACTGAATAGAAAAACTCAATATCACTTTGCCCGACCCGGGGATCGAACCCGAGTCCTCAGCTTTGCAGTTGTACTGTAATACAACTACGCCACCGAGGCAGTCTGTAGTAGAAGTAGTAGTATCTATGTTCTGAATAATGTAAGTTAGTTTATGTAATAGTAGTTTTGGTAATTTATCACCGGCTGACTTTTGCTTCTCGTAATGAAGTAAGGCAACACAAATAACAAACCTAATTACTACTCTAACGGTTTCAATTAAATCTCAAATGAAAACTAATTTAAATAAAGTTTCATCTTACACAAACATCTTATGTTAAAACAATTTACCTTATTATTGTTTGCTTCTTTAAACATTTCACTGATGATTAGTTGAAGGTTGTCTAGAGTAAATAAATAGAGTGCAATTGCGGGCAGATACTTTCACATTGATCTATTTAAATAGCGTACGTAGGAGCTTGATCGAAATAACACATGGTTTCAATGAATTTTGTGTGAAAAGAGTATTTTCTATCAAAGGGTTTATTTTAACTAGACTAGACTAGTTTATTTAGAGACTTTATTTGAGTTTGAAAAACAAGTAGGTATGTGCAATAAATTATTTATAACAAGCATGAAAAGACGGGCTATTTTTTGTTGAGCTTTTGTGATGAGCTGCAGGTATTCGAGTATACACTGAATGTGGTTATTTTTTTCATGTTTTTAGAATCATTTGCCCATGAGAATAATATAAAAGGATGAAAAAACGCGCACAAGTTCAACATCCATACATTATACTGTAACATAGATTATTCCGAAGGTATCTAGGTATATTCCACAATTAATATCATCATCATCATCATCATCATCATCATCATCAGCCTTTATCAGTCCACTGCTGGACATAGGCCTCCCCTAATGAGCGCCATAGCTCCCTGTCTTCAGCTTGCCGCATCCAGCATCTGCCTGCAGTTTTTCGCAGATCGTCATCCCACCTGGCCGGAGGGCGTCCTACACTACGTTTGCCCAGTCGCGGTCTCCACTCAAGAACAAACGTGTTCTTCCCAGCGGTTGTCGGTTCTTCGCGAGATATGGCCAGCCCACTGCCACTTCAGCTTGCTAATTCTTTGAGCTATGTCGATAACTTTGGTTCTCTGTCGGATGTATTCGTTGCGAATCCTATCCTTCAGAAAAACTCCGAGCATAGCTCTCGCCATAGCCCGCTGAGCGACTCTAAACTGGTGGACCAACCCTACCGTGAGTGTCCATGTCTCGGCTCCGTAGGTCATGACGGGTAGGACGCACTGATTGAAAACTTTCGTTTTCAAACATTGCGGTATGGATGATGAAAAAACTCGACGTAGTTTTCCAAACGCTGCCCAGCCTAGCTGGATCCTCCTCTTGGCCTCCTTCTCAAAACTGTTTTTACCCAACTGCAGAATCTGCCCGAGGTAAGTATACTCGGAAACAATTTCAAGAAGGTGGCCATGTACGACCACCGGTCCCGGATCAATGTGGCCATTGATCATGACTTTGGTTTTATCCAAATTCATGCCAAGACCGATGCGTCGCGAGGCTGAAGCTAGGCCACCCAGCATCCGGTTCAGCTCCTCCAGCGACTCCGCCATTAGGACTATGTTATCTGCGAATCGAAGGTGTGAGATGTGATCGCCGTTTATGTTAATGCCCATACCTTTCCAGTCCAGCGTCTTGAACATATCTTCCAACGCGCTCGTGAACAGTTTCGGCGATATCACATCACCCTGTCTCACTCCCCTGCGTAGTTGGATGGGTTTAGACTGCTGGCCCTGTACTTGGACACTCATGGTGGCGGCGTCATAGAGGCATCTCAACACCTCGATATAACGATAGTCGACTTGGCATCGCTGTAAGGATTCCAGAACAGCCCAGGTTTCGACAGAGTCAAAGGCTTTCTCATAGTCCACAAACGCCAGACACAGGGGCTGATTATACTCTTCGGACTTCTGTATAATCTGCCTCACTGTGTGAATGTGGTCTATGGTGCCATATCCTCCGCGGAACCCGGCCTGTTCCGGTGGCTGGAACTCGTCGAGTCTCCTGACGAGACGGTTCGTAACAACGCGTGAGAACAGCTTATAGACGTGGCTCAGGAGTGTGATGGGTCTGTAGTTTTTAAGAAGGGTTTTATCTCCCTTCTTAAAAAAGAGCACAACCAAACTCCTGCTCCACGCCTTTGGAGTTCTCCCACTGTGAAGGACGGAATTGAAGAGTTTCTTTAGCTCCTGTATAACAGGGGCTCCTCCGCGCTTCAGAAGCTCTGAGGTAATTCCGTCCTCACCTGGGGCTTTCCCATTTTTAAGCTGCCTCAAAGCTCGTCTTGACTGATGTCAGGCAGTTCGTCACTGAAGTGGCGCGTCAGGGTGGCTCTGGAATCATAGTCTTCTCGTTGAGGAGGGAGGGCATGTGCAGCGTACAATCGGCCATAGAAATCCTCTATCTCTGCAGAGATCTCTGGTTTTGACAATACGGTCCTCGCGTCGTGCGTTTTAAGCTTCGTCAGGTGGCTCCTGCCAAGCTGCTGAGTGAATACTTTGGACCCACGGTTTCGCTCTATCGCCTCTTCAATGAGGCGAGTGTTGGAGCTCCGAAGGTCGCGCCGTACCATCTTCGCAATTTGCTTATTCAGGTTTGACTTCTCTGACGAAGTCGCTTGGGTGGTTTCCCGTCTTTTTGCCATCAACCCGAAAGTCTCATCCGAGAGTTTAGACTTCTTACCCGTACGCTCCTTTTGGCAGAACTTGATGCCCTCGTCCCTCAACGTTTCGACCAGATTGTGTAGAGTCTCGTCAGCGTCATCAGTGGATTCCAAGGCAACAAATCTATTCCCGAGAAGCTGCTGAAACTTCTCGGTGCCCGCCATGATTTGGATTGGGTTAGGTCGGAGCGTTGACTTCATCAGACGGTTTCTCTCAAGCTTCAAATTAATATTCAGAGAGCCCCGGAGAAGTCGGTGATCGGATCCGGTATTGAACCTGTTGATCACTGAGACATCATCATATGTGCTTACTATCCGTCATGATGAAGTCGATCTCATTTTTTGTCACAGTGTCGGGGCTTTGCCATGTCCACTTCCTCTGAGGTTTTTTCTTGAAGAAAGACTTCATCAAGAATAACTCCTCTTTCTCAAGGAAGTTGACAAGCATTTGCCCCCTGTGATTCCTGACTCCATAACCATGCGGGCCTATTCGGGATTCGTTTCCACTCCGGGTTCCCACCTTGCCGTTAAAGTCTCCCATAACAACGTTGAAGTGAGCCTTAGTGGTGTTGTGTAAGGCTTTGGATATGTCTTCATACATATCCTCAACTTCATCATCCGAGTGTGTCGAGGTCGGTGCGTAAACCTGAATGACCTTCATACTGTAACGCTTGGACAGCCGAAGGATCAGGTACGCTACCCTGGTCGACACACTGGAGATTTCTTCAACGTTGTTAGAGAGGGCCTTATTGATGAGAAAACCTACGCCACCCTGGGATGTTTTATCACCCTCGCGAAAGTAGAGAAGATGGCCTGAGTCTAGGGTTACGGTGTCCTTCCCCTCTCTACGGACTTCACATAGCCTTAGAACATGCCATTTAATATTCTCTAACTCCACTCCCAACTGCGCTAGATGATGGTCAAGCCTCAGAGTGCGTCCGTTAAACGTAGCCAGGGTCAGTTTATGTCATGATTGGTAGCCTGAGGTAGCCCGGCGATTCTTAGCACCCCCACCCAATTAATATAGTAATCATTTATTCCTCTTCATAATATTAAATATTGTCTTACTTAACTACCGATAAATGTTATCATTATTAAACATTAGCTTATCAGTTTCATTACTTTTTTTCCGACGTCAAACATGATAAATCCCACAGAAAAACACTGATATAAAATTTTAAATAGCGTAAATAGATACGTTTATATAATTGAATACAACCTGCACCTTTTCACATACCTGATATTGGTCAATAATGTGAGCCGTTAACGAGCGGTCGCGGATTGTGTTAAAACGATATCATTTGTTATCCCCATGTACGGAGTATTGGGCCCATTTATCGTTTGTTACGTGAAACAAGAGAGTTGCGCCATAATTCGGCTTTATGTCGGTGCGAAATGACATTTGGAAAAGCAATTCAACGTATATCGAGATATGATACCTTTGTTCAGGCGATTCATGTTTTCAACAGGTGTATTACAAACAATATGGATGCATTGTCAGAGATGCTCATAAGCAATGTTTTAATTAGTTGCTTAAGTTGTTAACTTTGCATCAGACACACGACACAAAATGCAATAAGCTGTTGTTATATTATATTCAAATCACTTCAAATTGCCCTCAACTAATTGTCATATCAGACATTTAACATTAAAGTTAGTTATTAACAAAATTTTAATGGACAAAACTTTAGTAATTAAAATTAACGATAGTCACTTTCGAGTACGTTTAGATAATAGTGAACTCAGGCACTCGGGATAAGCTCAAACATAAAGCTTCTTTACTAAGTAAAAAGCCGGAAGGGTCGGATTAGGCTTTATGTCGTAAAATATTATGAGGAATGTCGCCAAAGTATTTGAATGTAAGTAGCTTTCTTTATTACCCGCCTCTGCTTGGTCTCCTTACGAATATCTTTTTTCGGTGTTGTTTCAGCGTTTATCCGGCAAAACAGACAATGTGAGAAAAGGCATAAGACGTTGCTTTTGCATTATTAATGTGGAGTCCGTTATGTTGTAATTGAATTGACGGCTCTTAATTGTACTCTTGGAATTAGATACTCCCGTTCATTATTGTAATTTTTATAGTGAAAATTAATGAACTGCTTTTGTTTGTGCTCGCTAATTAGTACTTTTTTATGTTCTATTTTCTTTTCAATTTCATAAACCTTTACACGTAATTTTTTAAATATTTTCAATAATTAAGTTTGTTCCAATTAATTACACAGCTGCCTTGAAACTTCCATAAGGTAAATGAAGATCTATGTATAAATATTTTAGGCCTTTAATCAAAGGACTTTAATAAATTCTGGTGAAACTGGGCGATACAAAGGAATAAAAATAGAAGTACAAACTTCTTTAATTTCGTTTACCTCTGCGCTAATACTTGCATCGATCGATTCCCCTTACATAAAATTGAGTACGTATTTCCACCATGTGTTGAAGCAGATTTGGAACTAAACGCGATTCGAGCGCAATTAGTATAAATAGAATCGTCACTTACCCCGGTTGCAGTTTATTCGCAACAAACATAATATTAAATTATTCAAAGCTAATGTCTATTAGTTCATGCATACTATAGAGATCAGTTATATGTAAAGTCACTAGCGCAAGTAGCTGAAAAAATTCAAAATTTCAAATTGCCTACATACTTTTGTGTTCTTACTAATCTTTTTTTCTCTTCACAAAAACAAAATATAATTGTGATATAACAAACGTAGCAGCTACAGCTTATAAGTAAATGTAATTGTCTATAAATCTATTCCATGAAAAATAATGCCTTCTATACCGCTAGCAGCTGATTACCGTGCAAGCTGGGGCAGGGTTTGCATCGTCGCGATAGGATGCCGCATTATAGTTAATAGCGCGACAAGCCGGCGCCTATCAGGGAACATTTTATGATCGAGGTTCATACTGTTCTCATAAAATTTAACTATGTTGTCAGAAGTGACAACCGTGGTTAGCTAATTTGACTTTTACTAACTTATAACCGCGATTTTGCCTATGTAAAAGGACTTTTCGTGAACAAAAGCCTCTATTGTGCACTGTCCGAGATAAATAACCCTCCTTCTTTCGCAGTCGGGTAAAAAGAACACATACGGGTGAAATTGAAATCATAGGCATTAGGTAAACCTTATATTAACCTACTTAATTGAAATGCTTAGAAGTCCTCTAGAATGTAAACAGAACCATATTACTCTTACGGGCGGCTTTGTTCCGCTCCGCACGAAACAGCGCAAAATGCTTTTCGACTTAAATATAATTGAAGATTTATTGGCGCTTATTATGTGTTTTGATTGATTTTTTTTGGTGTATTTATTTGCACTAGTAAGTAATCTATTGCAATAATCTTTAAGCTACTTCTGGGATTTTTTACATTACATTATCTATCAAGATAATTTATCTTGATTCGTGAAATTTTACTATCATTTAGAAGAGTATCATGAATAATGTCTTAGGTTCAAAGGATGCTCATGAATATAATTTTACCCTGTATATTGATTCTGAGCATGGTCATTCTATTTGCCAAATTTCATCTATTTTTGTTTTTTTTTATGGCATCGATTGACGAGACGAGCATGCTGTTCACCTGATGCTAAGCAATACGACCACCCATAAACAGTAGAAACACCACCCAGCACCTTGAGCTACAAAGCACCGTATGGCACTTCACTGCGCTCGTCATCCTGAGACGTAAGATGTTAAGTCTCATTATGTCCTTAGTTACACTGGCTATATGGCCTTTCAAACCGAAACACAACAGTGCATGAACACTGCTGCTTGGCGGTAGAAATAAACATTGCGGTGGTACCCACCCAGACGGACTCTTACATATGAGAGTCCTACCACCAGTGATCATCTAAATCCATTCAACGGTTTATGCGTCTATTTCTCATAAACTTCTTTTACGTGTGCGGTACGACTAATGCTAGCAATATTGAGTTTTCTGCTTATTATCAGCCCGGATTCTGGATTTTGTGCACGACATGGCTATATAAATTCTCATAAAATTTTCGTAGGTATGTGAAGTCTGTCAACTCGAACTAGGCCAGCGTGGTGGCCTAAGGCCTAAACATAAGGCGGCGAACTACATGATAAATTATCATCTTTGTCTAACACCTTTATGCTAGATGAGTTTTATAGTATAGTAAAGTATAGTATAGAGGATATTAAAGAACTGTTATTAGTGGGAAGGACCAACGTTAATGGAGTCGCGGCTAGGAATTGTATCGTTTAATCTTAAATGAGTTTGATTATGTAGCACTTAATCCCGTACGACCAATTGCAATCAATTGTTGAATATTTACTATTTGATGAGCTTTTAGTTCGACTGAATATTATCCGGATTTAGGTACGATTTTACCGGTCGCTGATAAATGCTACTCGTCACATAAATATATAATAATAATAATAATACCAGCCCTGTATTATTATACTACCCACTGCTGAGCACGGGCCTCCTCTACTGAGGGGGCTTAGCCCTAAGTCAACCACGCTGGCCTAGTGCGGGTTGGTAGACTTCACATACCTTCGAAATTCTTATAAGGAACTTCTTAGGTATGCAGGTTTCCTCAAGATGTTTTCCTTCACCGTTAAAGCGAACGATAATTGATTAACAATACACACGTAACTTCGAAAAGTCAGAGGTGTGTGCCTTGGGTTTCGAACCTCCGGACATTGTCTCGGCAAACCGTTCCATTCCCAACTAGGCTATCGTCCACTACATAAATGTATAAGCAGACCAAATACAAATGACACACTTTAATCTATGCTCAAAATCTAAAATGAGTACTATCTACATTAGCTGTTTAATACGATAACTGCCAAATAAATTTTTACTTGAAATCTGTGAAACGGGCCTTAAGTGATTGTAGTCAGTATCATGATATTACTAAGCATTAGCACGTAATTTTATAATGATGTTTTAGGTTTACGTGTACGTTCGATATATAAATGTATGTTTATGTAGAATCAGGCATACCCACAACGAACAAAAAAATCTAAAAAAAAAATTCCTAAAAAACAACCGCGTCAAATTTGGTCCATTCATAATAGAGCTACAATGTCACAGACAGACAAACAGATACATTGGTACACAGATACACACCCTAAACTTATAACACCCCTCTTTTTCTGTCGGAGATTAAAAATGAGTACTCACTGCATTAACTGTTTAATACGATAAGTGTCAAATAAAATTTACTTGAAACCATAGATTATAGAATGTTATTCTAAGATCTAAGCTTGAAACATGTGAAGGTCCATTCACTCTAGTTATCGACGTCTGTTAATCATAATAGTTCTAAATTATGTTTTTAATAAAGTCACATACATACTTAAGTGCTTTAACTCACAAACATATTTTGGTATTCTAAAAAGATTGGAGATCAACTGTAAACACAAATAATAAATTAGAATTAAGTTCATTACAAGGGCTATTAATCAAAAGGCGGCTACAGGTAATTGGGATGCCGTACCCTCGTTACATTATCTTTGCAATCTACGAGCAAGATTTAGTTCGAAACTTTGACAAATTTCTGTGGCAGTCTGTTACCATTTTTTCCCCAGAAAGAGAAGCTATTAAAGTCACAGCGCGAGTTTTATTTACATTTTGCGCTTCGTAAAATGTAAATAAAGACATTCGAGATACTCTTATTCCTATACTTACTGGAATAAATTTAATTTTGCTACTGTCTGCCGTTGCTCAGATTTATAGAACTACACGTTTTGTAGAAGTAAATATCTTGCAGTGGCGAGGAAATAAAAAGTTCCCGAAACATCCGCGTAAAATGTTAAATTCATTTGCATGTGTAATTTTAATTGAAGTACGTACAAAACGGGTGGTACGTTTTCCTTTAGTGAAAGAGGGAATCCTTTAGTGCTTCATCCGTTGATATGCAAATTTTTTTAAGTAAACGAAATGTCACAATTGCGACGAGTACTGTTCCATAGGATCGAGACACGCGGCAGCGTGTCAAGCCAAGCAAAAAAAAAAAAGTCGAAGCTGCCTAGTGTAGTTTCACCCGAACCATTTGGAGCGACTTTTGACGCCTTTATGACTCAAAAACTATTTAACGTAAATACCTGAGATTTGGTTTATATATTAAACCCCCTCAAGTTAACTAGAATCTCAAATTTCATAAATATAGCTCAAACGGTCATTGAGATACTGACATCTAAAAATCGGCATTTTTATCACTGACTGACATATAGATCAAAAACCTAACCCACTTCCAGATGACCTAGAAAGTTGAAATTTGGTGTCCAGGTAGGTAATTGTATGTATACTAAGGAAAAAATCTGAAAACAGCATATTTTTAAGATTTGAAACATTTTCCAAGCAATCGGAAAATCTGCATACTATCTATAAATTATCTTTAGAATAATGGACGTTTAGGCGTACACGTCCATTGATGCTTTATTTTAATTTAAATACTATTTACCTTGATCCATTAATTACGTTCCCTCCGTATTAGGGCACCACTTTTGCGTGAATTTTTCTATAAATTTTCCGACTTTAGACAGAGCTGTTGTGGCGTACGGCGGTAGGTTCATATAGATACGTTATAGGCATCAGCAACTCGCGCCCACTCTTCAGTCTTTTATATTATATATTTACTTCTGTTTCGAGCTCAAATTAAAAATTTCTGATTTCTACAATGTTTATTTACATCTTAAGACGTTTATTATTTTGACATGAGATGACATTGGACGTTCTATCATAATCAAGCATAATACTTGCGAATCATAGAGTTTTAGTAATTATTATATAGAGGTTTTTATACCAAGAGGACTTCATCGCGTGCACATAGCAGAACGATGAAGCGGTTAACGGCTTTTAATACCTACATTGTTTATTTTCTTTCGAAAATAATTAACTTCATAAATATTGATCAAAGATAACTTCTTACGTAATTGTTTTAATTACTTAACTCAATATTTTAATAAATAATATCTTTACAAAAAGTAGTGATATCCCATCAAAAACATAAATGTGAAATATGGAAGCCAAGTCTAATATTAAGAGTATGTGTGCTGGTCGACTTCACCGACAAAAGAATTGAAATCTTAATGGTTGCCAAGCCCTGTAGATAATCCTGAAAATTATTTATAAGAACACACTCCATTCTAAAATAAATTTAAACTGATATTTCTTTGTTTTTCTGCTACGACAATGTATGATATTTAAAAATATAACTTCTTAAATTTGAATAGTCGAATTATTTACACAAAGCAGATAACTTAGTATAAATTTAAGCTCAAGATTTGTCTTGGCTAGTTTTATCAGAAAACATTTTTTTTCGAAGAGTAGGATATGTTGACTTTACAATATAAAAACAGTAACATAAAGATAAGTTTACTTGCCAAATATAAGAAAAATTTTATATGAAGACTAGCCAAGTCAAATCTTGAGCTTAAATTTATACTAAGTTATCTGCTTTGTGTAAATAATTCGACTATTCAAATTTAAGAAGTTATATTTTTAAATATCATACATTGTCGTAGCAGAAAAACAAAGAAATATCAGTTTAAATTTATTTTAGAATGGAGTGTGTTCTTATAAATAATTTTCAGGATTATCTACAGGGCTTGGCAACCATTAAGATTTCAATTCTTTTGTCGGTGAAGTCGACCTGCACACATACTCTTAATATTAGACTTGGCTTCCACATTTCACATTTATGTTTTTGATGGGATACAAATTACCTATAATATTTTCATAAGCAAAATATGTCTGTCTGAGATTTTACATTAGGGTTAGAGTTGGTAATAAATGCGCTGTGTTGGTTTTTCTATGACTGTAGAAATAGAAACAATAATGGAAGCAGAAAAAATATAACAAATATTGTATGCAATACCTAATGAGTCGCGTTGCGTTTTGTGAGCGCAGAAATTACAGAGACTAGTACCTACGCTTGCCGCACACGTTCGGGTTCCTTATTAGGTTTCCTGATCAGGAATTCAGATTCGGAATTCCGAGTGACTAGCGCAAACGTCCGGTTTTTTGTACCAACACGTTCGGTTTCCTAATTAGGTTTCCTGATCAGGAATTCAGATTCAGGAACGTGTGCGCGTTGTTGAACATTTTTTATGTAAGCGGAGCATTCAGGTTTCCGAATCTGAATTCCTCATCAGGAAACCTAATCAGGAAACCGAACGTGTGCGGCAAGCGGTAAACTAGTACGTGTAGTCTAAATTTAGGCTTTCCATTTATACTTCAAGAAAAGTTGGCGTTTGTAAACCTTTTACGTTATCCTCTAGTGCTATAAAAAACGATGTGTCTAATGTGCTTGTAGAAGGGATCCGTTCTTCAATAAAGCTTCAGCTTATTATAATTAATTGTGTGTTCTATTTCTTTATAAAAATATTCCTTACTGATGTTAGAAATAAAATATGAAATGTAAGACTAGCATTTAAAATCATTTTCTAAAGAAGCAGATATAAGATATTCATCTTAAAGAACATAAGCCAAAATTCTAAATAACTATGTTAAAAGTTGCCATCTCATCGAATTCAATATTTTCTAAAATTGAACACTTTATTTCCTCGTTTCATAGCTTAGTTTTAAAATACTAGCGGCTTATATTGAAGCCGATTGGAAGTCAAAGTAACCACCAATTTAATTTAGGATATAACTGAAACGGGCTGTGGTGAATATGCATGCAACATGCATGCGCTTAGATATTAAATACCTCCATCAAATATTCCATACTTTCAAAGCTCAGCAATTTCATAAAAGGCCGTCGTGCAATGTTTTTTTGGATTGTTGAGTTTTACTTAAAACGAGGTTCGAAACGCATTTTCGTGAATTCATTAATTCTGCGATAAAACGCAAAAGAAGTTATTTCAACTTTAACGATTTTGATACAATGTTTTTGTTACACAATTCCCATGTAACTAGATAAAATATATGTACATCATCAATTATTGAATTAAATCAGATAACGGATTCAGGCTTTAAACGACACGTGAAATATAATTAAAACATTAACTAGCTAGTATTAATGTGCGAATTAACGTAAAGTAACGTAATCCTCCGGAGATCAGCCAGGTACGCAGGAGATATTATAGTGCACAAGTGTGTGCGTAATACACAGGTGCACTCGCTATTCCTTCACTCTCATAGTCCGGTGAGACGGCGATCCGACATGACCGGAGAGAGATCAGGCGCAGAACCAACGGCTTAAGTGCTTTCCTTTTCCGCTTTGGTATCACACTGCCAACTTCCTGACTCCGAGCTGCGACTGAGTAATTTTCAAGATGGAAAAACCCAGTCACTATGTTTTTGACTCGACCCGGAAATCGAACCCAGGACCTCAACGTGCAAATCGTATTCGTAACGCATACAACAACGTCACCGAGGCAGTACAATGTCCGAATATCGAGACTGCTGGAATACGGCGGAAGTAATTTTTACTCAATAATCCATATAGATAACTGTCTCGGTGGCGTAGTTGTATGATGGTACCACTGCAATGCTGAGGTCTCGGGTTCGATTCCCGGGTCGGGCAAAGTGATATTGAGTTTTTCTATTCAATTTCAGCTCGGAATTTGTGCCCGACATGGCGATAGGCTCGCCCCCTATCACATCATGGGACGGAATAACGGCGAAAAGTGGGAGCACTAGTTGCGCCTCTGCCTACCCCTTCGGGGATAATAGGCGTGAGTGAGTGTGTAGTTTGTAATCCATATAGATTACCGAGCATCAAAGGAACATTACATAAATAATCACACCATTAATGTTCAGTGACAGTCTAAATCAATAAATACACTGACGCTGAGATGATTCTCTATATTCAACCGATTTCAAGTTTACAACGTTCATTAATCGGAACTCAAACCAAACGCACGAAGTAACTTAAGCTGGATTACTAAACTGCGCTAATATATTTGTGTCGATAGCTGGAGCTGTGGAATGATGAAGGGCATAATTATGTGATTCTAAGAGTCAACCACTCTCTTATGTTGATGTTATAGACGCCGCGTAGATTCTGTCAACAAATTGCAGGAGATAAGTAAAACAAAAGGAGATCAGTTGACAGTTGTTTAAACTATTTTGATTAATACACACACACACACACACACACACACACACGCGCCTGTTATCCCTGAGGGGATAGGCAGAGGCGCAACTAGTGCACCCACTTTTCGCCGTTATTCCGTCCCATGATGTGATAGGGGGCGAGCCTATCGCCATATCGGGCACAAATTCCAGACTCCGGAGTGATACTGAATAGAAAAACTCAATATCACTTTGCCCGACCCGGGGATCGAACCCGAGACCTCAGCTTTGCAGTCGTACTGTAATACAACTACGCCACCGAGGCAGTCAGTATTTTGTATTTGGATTAATTAATGTAACTAAATTTATGATTAATTGGTTTAGCAATTTAGTTTAAGCTACACACGTTGCGTCCATTTCTTGTGGTGTGTATGGTGAGAAAAAAAAATGCAACATTTGACTGAAAAACTACACATTTCTGAATCGCAACATCGACCCAACGCATTGATATCTTACTTCACTGGATTATATGAAGCTGAAATCTTGACTGTGCAATGAAATCAACAGCTCTCGAGATGTATTTGATATTTCTAAAAAGTATTCTTGGACATTTTCGCCGTAAAACATATCTTACTGATATTATTGCGAAAGATTTGTATGTTGTTTTAAAGTAACCCCAGAAACAGTTAAACGGATTTGGATGAACTTGACACGCAAGTACCTATTACTAGAAAGGTCATGTAGGTATTGCAGTAAAATATAAGGCAATTTCGTCTGTTTTCTTTTATGTCTTCGTGTATTCGAACTGTATCCTTTTGTGATATTTAATTCATAAATAAATATCCCGCAAAACCACACAGTGATACTTTTATCCCGCGATTATTCAAACGGGTGGAGTCGCAAGTAACATTTAGTAAGAAATAAACGAATGAGTGTGACTCAAAAACTATCCAAAGAAAAGATATAAATTGCTTTGAAGAGTACGGACCGTAGTTATATTTTTAAACACTAGCAATAAAACTAAATTCGCCTCTATTTCTCGTTCGCATTCCTTTCCCTAAAGTTTAGCTTCCACAATTACTTCGGCTAGTGGCGGCTCATGAGCGGTGCCGATAAATTATCATTCATTGACCGACTTGCTTAAATGCTGACTTGTATAGAATGCCCAATGCTGTGGCCCTAAGATTATAGGTCACTTTACTTTCGTATTACCTACTTTGTCAAATCAAATGTCGGAAAATAGCGGCATGAATTGTTGCACAATGCGATAATTAACTTTATAGTATGTGGTTGTATAACGGTAAGACTGCGGTGCTGAGGTCTCCGGTTTGATCCCTGGGTTGGGCAAAGTGATATTGGTTTTTCTACTCAGTGTCAGCGCGGAGTCTAGAATTTGTGCCAGAAATGGCCATAGGCTCGCCGCCTACCGCATTACGAAAGGGAATACCTACGTATAGCGAAAATTAGGCGCCCTAGTTGCGCCTCTGCCTACTCCTTCGGGGATAAAAGGCGTGAATACATATGTTTTTTTATGGCATTGAATGACGAGACGAGCATGCCGTTTGCCTTATGGTAAGTGATACGATCGCCCATAAACAGTAGTAGCACCATACTGCACATTAAGTTACAACGTACTGTGCGGCATTCCAGTGCGCTCGTCATCCTGAGACAAGATGTTAAGTCTCATGATGTCCAGTAGTTACACTGGCTAAATGTCTGTCTGGCAATGTCCTTCAAACCGAAACACAACAGTGCATGCACACTTCTGCTTGGCGGTAGAAATAGACATTTCGATGGTACCCACCCAGACGGATTCTTACATATGAGAGACCTACGTCGTCTCCAAAAAGTTCCCTTGCCTATAATTGAATTTCGTGGGAATTCCAAAATATTATTATGTTTTCATTGAATTTATATCGAACAGCGTTAAATTGGATATAAATAATTTAACAATAAATCTCGATACCATGGCGCTGATGCTCGGAAACAAAGTTTGGAAAACCACTTTATGTGCAGTATTTATTAATATTTAAGCGCGTTTTGTCTGTATTCGGAACGGATTTATAGGATTTTGTGCAATAAAATAATCGTAAATTTATGTCTTGATATAGCTTTTTGTCTCCGTTTTGAATTGAAATGGGATATTGAATATTTGAACACTTTTTTATAGTAATCTGGGCTGCATTCATCCAGGGACCTTTTATGATTAAAACAGATGCATTCTTGATTGATGCTCAGCTAAATTAACAAGTATACCTACTGCTATGTTATAATTTTCTATGATTATCTTGATTGATTATAATATTATCTTTATACAACGTAGCATAATCAAAACGCGGAAAAGGAGTGTACGTGAAATGATCCACAACAAATAAAATATACGACTACCCTACACGTCCTTGTGCCCAATGAATACAATAAATTCTCTGATAGATAAGCCGTTTCCTTATTCCAGTTAACTGTACCCGATGAACAAACTATGCTCATCCACTTGCAATATTTATTACATGGCTATAGAGGTTCTAGGTCAGTAGATCACAGATGGAATTTGAAACTCCGATGGATCGGTAAGCTCAGCGACTAAATCCGGATATGGACGGTGGATTCCCCGGACATTTTGAAGTAGGGCGTTGTACTTTTGGTTACGTTGTTTGGGGGCTCAGGGTTTAAAGCATGTATAGAAGTAGATGCATCAAAGAATCAAGCAATAGCATTTTCGTCGACAGTTTGAATTTTTAAATTTCTTTCCCGTACAACGTGCGTTTCAAAGTAAACTACAGCTTCCTGTATTATGACTTACAATTTAGCTACTATCAACAAAAGCGTTTCTTTAAAGGCCAACAACGTATGACTCAGCTGTGAGTCTGTTTTTTCCTCTAAAAACACATGGAATATGTTTCAAGGAAATAGTAGCCACGCTAACAGGATTACAGCCAGCGATGGTTTCTGAATTTGAATTTTGTTAATGGGCTTGAATCCGATTCCTTGTGTAAGGAGTTTATATGTTGCTACACGGATCGGCCACGTTGGGCTTTAAATGCGTACGTGACTGCAAACTTGAACAGTGCCTATGTAGAATCGTTTTTGTACGAGTGCATGTTTTCGTTTAAACCTTCACCGCAGGTTAAACGCTGGAAAGTTTTATATCACTTTGTTCTAGTGATTATAGACTACGTTTGTTGTGAAACGTGTGTACCATACACGATTGCTAATAACGAAAGCAATACCATCCCAAACTTCGAGTATATATCTCTGCATGTCTCGAAATTGCATGGTAATATAAATATATAAATCTTATAATATAAATCTTACAACACCTAGTAATACAGACTAAAATTGGCGTTTTAGGTTTCGATTTATTATTGTTCTCGATGTCCTTTTCCTATAAGTAGGAAAATGTCATCGCCCAAATAAAGAATATTGATGTATTTACTAAATATAAATTTCGTAGTCTGTCAAGGCCCGCGACGGACACCGGTGTCCATATACATAGGATTTTCTCATACATCTATATATATAAGCGGGTTTATACCAATGCATATGTATGTTAAATAGATCAAGGCATGTATGACCAAATTCTAATTCCAGAAAATGCATTCCATACTTACAATGTAACTTACACACACGGTTCAAGTAACGTTAACCTGCGACAAAATGGAACTCGAAGTAATAGTAGAAAAGTAAAAAAGATTGTACAGTTTCAGATGGCGCCCGGTATAGTTCCCGTAAACCAATAACGATTGGCATCGCTACGTTATTGTTTCCGCTTGGGAGTAGGCCTGGCTCAACCAAGGGCTACAACTCGAAACCATTTTCACATAATAGGCTTTATCTAAAATTGTTTCACATAATCAGCCAAGTTCTCACAGTATTGTTTTGTAAAGATGCATGAAATGTATGGTGGTTTCGAATAAGATGCTTAGTGTAATGTAATTAATGAATTTGGACGTGCCTTGTTTGGTTTGAACTGCCCACATTAATAAGGCAGAGGAATATTTTGAAATTGTCGGTTTTATTAATTTTGTGAGGGAAAATCACGAATACTTCTTTTGAATAATAAAAATTTTGAATACTTTATATTATTATGTGCAAAATGTATTGCCTCGGTGGCGTAGTTGTATTACGTTATGACTGCAATGCTGAGTCTTGGGTTCGATTCCCGCGTCGGGCGAAGTGATATTGGGTTTTATTTAAATTCAGTATCAGCCCGGAGTCTGGAATTTGTGTCCGGTATGGCGATAGGTTCGCCCCCTATCAAATTATGGAACTGAATACGCATGAAAAGTGGATGCATTAGTTGCGCCTCTGCCTACCCCTTCGGCGATAAAAGGCGTGAGTGTGTGTGTTTGTGAAAAAAGTAGTGTATATTATTGTATAGTTTAAAAAGTATATTTAAATTATATTTTAAGACACACATTACTTATCCCTTCTTTTTTTAATAGAATGTCGTGTTTTTTTTTTATATAGTCTTTCATGTCTTAAAATAATTTTATAAGGGTCCGTAAAAAGGTTAAGAATCCTAAACTCGATGACATTGTCCGCATTGGCATTTGGAACGGCGTACTTTCAATACATAATCATGACTTTGATTCTCTTCTGCTTTGGAATCATATTTGTAACTAGACTTTTTTCAAACTCAAACTCAAACTCAAATCATTTATTATGTAATTAGGCCCCTAGGGGCACTTTTACACGTCATTTTTAACAATGTTTTTTTTTTAAACTATATGATTCTACCAGTGCTTCGGAAAAGCCCACTGACCTGAGAAGAAGCACCAAGAAACTCAGCGTGGTTATTTTTTTTCATCTTGTTTTTTTTTTAACACATATTTAAATACAAATGTCATTTAACAATATAAATTCATATTATGTAAACATGTGTGAATGCGAGCAACCTATTCCCAAGCATTTATATCTTCCAAATAATCTCCTATAGTGTAATAGCCTTTTTTGTAAAGTCGTTCTTTGACAGTTGTTTTAAATTTTTTTATTGGAAGATTAACTATATGCATTGGAAGTTTATTGAAGAAGCGTACGCATTGACCAACAAAAGAATTGCTTATTTTATGGAGACGAGTAGCATGTACAACAAGTTTATTTTTATTCCTAGTATTTTTATTGTGAATATCGCATATTCGGTCAAAATTTGCAATATTTTTTCGAACATACATAAGATTTGCAAATATGTATTGCGATGATACGGTAAGAATGTTTATCTCTTTGAATTTTTCTCTAAGAGAAACACGAGGTCCGAGACTATAGATAGCTCTAATAGCTCTCTTTTGCAAGACGAATACTGTATTAATATCCGCAGCATTACCCCAAAGAAGAATACCGTACGACAGAATACTATGAAAGTAACTGAAATAAACAATTCTTGCCGTGTCTATATCAGTCAGACGTCTTATTTTTCTGACTGCATAAGCCGCTGAACTTAGTCTACCTGCCAATTTTGCTATATGCGGTCCCCACTGGAGTCTCGCGTCTAGTGTGATGCCCAGAAAAGTAGTTGACGCATCAGGATTCAACTCTTCCCCATTGATTTGTATATTGGTTTTTACTTGTCTTACATTGGGCATAGTAAATTTAATGCATTTAGTTTTTTTAGCATTTAGTAACAAGTTGTTTAAATTAAACCAATGCACAATTTTAGAGAGAGCATCGTTCACTTCGTCATAATTTTGTAACATTCTTTTAATTTTAAATATTAATGATGTATCATCCGCGAACAATACAATCTCATGATTATCCCTTACGTGGTAAGGTAAGTCATTAATATATACAAGAAATAGAAATGGTCCCAGAATTGAACCCTGTGGAACTCCCATAGTGACCGCAGATCCGGGTGAGATTTTTCCATTAATATCAACCCTCTGAATCCTGTTACTCAAATAGGATGTCAGAAGATTGAGAGCCGTGTTTTTAATGCCGTAATGGTGTAGTTTCCTGAGCAGAGTATCATGATGTACACAGTCAAATGCCTTAGACAAGTCGCAGAAGACGCCAAGAGCATCGTGCGACTCCTCCCAGGCCTTAAAAATATTTTCCAAGAGATCCACCCCCGCATCAATGGTGGACCGATCCCTAGTAAATCCGAACTGCTTCCTATGAAGTAGGTTATTGTCGTCAAAATGTGTCAGTAATTGATTTAGCATAATTTTTTCAAATAACTTACTTAGAGTGGGTAATATTGAAACAGGTCGGAAGTTCGAAGGATCCGATAAATCACCAGCCTTGAAGAGAGGTATCACCTTGCTTTGTTTCATCAGATCAGGAAACACACCCGATGCGACAGAACCGTTAAATACCGCTGCTAGATGGGGTGCGATGACATCAATAATAGATGATACATTTTTAACTGAAATTCCCCAAAGATCAGCAGTTTTTTTCTGATTAATACATTTAAATGTCTTTACTATATCCCGCGTATTAATAGGTTTGAATTCAAAAAATATGTCGCATCGAGGTACATTACGTTTAAGTAGCAACTCAGCCGACGTGGAGGAAGACTGAAGATGTTGAGTAGTCTTTGACGGTATGTCGGTGAAAAAATTTTCAAACGCGGTTGCTACTTCCAAGTCTGCTGTTACATATTTTTGATTAATATTAATATTAAAATCAAGGCTGCGGGCTTTTTCCCTACCTGATTCTTTATTTATAATGTTCCAGGTGGTCTGAATCTTATTTGTAGCTGATTTAATTTTATTCTTTATATATAATGACTTAGCAGTGAAACAGGCTCGTTTAAAGATTTTGGAATAATTTTTCACATATTCCCTAAAAGAGGGATGTTGGTCATAAGCTCTTTCGGAATACAATCTATAAAGTTTGCTTCTACTTTTAATGATACCAGCGGTTGCCCATTCATTAAAAACAAGTCTATCACTAATCACTAATTTCTTACTAGTAAAAATTTTACTAAATTCACATTTTATCAAGTTAAAAAGTGAAGTATATAATTTGTCTGGATCATTTTAAAGGGCAACTCAGGAAGACATTTTATCATGTTTTACTCGGGGCTCCGCCCGCGTGAAAGTATTTCATGGATAAAAATCCCGCTTTATATTTCCCCGGGATAAAAAGTAGCCCATGTTACTCGTTAATAATGTAGCTGTATATTGGTGAAAGATTTGTTAAATCCGTCCTAGTTATAGTATAAATAGTTTTTGAGTTCATTCTTTACAAACATACAATCTTACCTCTTTATGATATTAGTATAAATGAGATTTTGAATACGCAGAATCCACGGAAAGAACATTTGGAAACAAGATTTCAAGAAGACAAAGCACGTAAATGCTGCCCCGGCTAACTAAGCTGCTTCACTTGATCTTAGGATTTCTAGAAGCGTTTGTACAATGTAGCCTGAATACATGTTGTATTATATTTGCATAGTAGGTACATTTTAAATTCTGAAGTAATACGCAACATTGTAAGATGCAGATAAGAGAACTGCATGAAGAAAGAGACTTTTATAGAAATGGTAATAAGTTAGTAAAATTGATTTTCTACCGAATAAAATAGACTTAATAACACATTGTTAGGATAAAAGTTTTGTAACAAGTATTTGGAACGGTATTTGTAGCGTATTGCCAGTTATGAAAATCAGTCGAGACGTCAAAGTAATGACAGTTGTGTGTATAAAAAGGATGCCGTACCGCCATTTGGAGGCTATTCGTGCTCAGACGCTCATTGGAGTTCAGTCTCGTCATCGATCTCGGTTGAGTAAGTTGAACATTGATTTTCATACTGGTCGGTTAGTTGCTGATACCTATATTTGTAAAAGTATTTCTGTTAAAAAGTGCTTATGTAAAATGAGTCATAAATGTGTTATGTAAAATCAGTAATAAATCGTTTTTATTTAAATCAAAATCGCTTCTGTTTCTAACTTTCTGACATCAGAAGTGAGATCGTAATCTATGCCCATACAAGTGGATTGTGTGCATTACAAAGGTACCTACGCTATGTGCCATCAATACGACTGTGGAGATATTTCATTACCCGCATATAACGCGGCGAACAATTGATTGCACTGAAAAATACCTGGATAAGCAATCTATGTCCATACAAGTGGATTGTGTGCATTAGATACCTACGCTATATGCTACTACTGCATAGATATTTAGTGCCCGTATGTATATAACGCGGAGTACAATTAAGTGCACTGAAGAATACCGGAATAATTAATCCATGTCCATAGAAGTGGATTGTGTTCAGTACATATGTACGCTATGTGGAATCCATACATGGTACGATCGAGATATTTGACTACCCGCAATTTACGTAAAGAAAAACAAATTGCGCTGAGTAATATCGGGATAAGAATTAGACTGCAATGTGAAATAAAAGTAGTTGTGTGGTGTACAACATAGCCATCGTATATACGTTTGTGATTACGTCATGTGTATACGACTTCAAATGAACAATAAGTGTTTACGTGTACCACGATTGAACTGTTCGTGCTCAAGCATTGTTTTTGGTGTTGAAACGTTTCTGTTGGCGTGCATACGTTCCTGTTGGTGTGCAAACGTTCCTGTTGGTGTGCAAACGTTCCTGTTGGTGTGCAAACGTTCCTGTTGATGTGAAAACGTTCCTGTTGGTGTGCAAACGTTCCTGTTGGTGTGCAAACGTTCCTGTTGGTGTGCAAGTGTTGCGATAGATGTGCCGCGTATGGTGTCAGTTGGTGTCCTGGGCAAAGTGACTGCGCGGGTGGCTACTGGCGGTTGAAGCAAACTGCTCCAGCACAGAGAATGTTCATCGGTCACTGTAAAGGAAGTTTGGTATCGTATGACCCATAATCCTAATTTGAAGGTTATGGTTTCTTTTATTATTTCTTTGGTAATTTCTAAAAATATTGGGGATTTTGTTTACTAGTCATGTACCTAGTTCTTGGTCGTAACAATCGATTTGGGGATGTAAGTCAAGTACCGTATAGTGTAAAAAGAAAAGTATAGTCATTTTCATGTGTCATATCACCTAGTGTGTGTTTTGAGGCAATAAGAATGCTGACCAGATATAATGGCAGTGATATTTGACTTTTTAGTTGAATACTTATGGGGTTCAAATATTTTCCGTTAAATGGCAGTTTAACTAAAAAATATTGTACATGGGCCAATGGGTAAAAATTTAATTTTAATGGATGATACTAAATAGTTTCAACTACTTAGCACAAAGATTCCTTAAAGGGAAGTCCTTAGCTCAACTTATGTGATTTCTTTTATTTCTTGGTAACTTGTACAAATATTGAGATCTTGTTTATCAGGGCATGTGCAGACATGGATTAACGAGCAATTCGTGGTTATTATTGGTACAGAGCTGTCTCTAAACTTAAGGACTTAGAGAGTTAAAAATACCTGTTGTAGTAAACAGTGACTGTACATGGCCTTGGTTGACAAGTGATCTAGGTGCATAGTGTTCGGTCTGAAAGATAGTTCACCATTTTTGACCACTTTGCAAGTAGATTTATTTGTTGTAGTTATGAGATGGATGTTCAGAAAGTTTAACGCCAAATTTAATGTAATGTCAGAATAGGCCGAGCGATGTGATGCTGCTGCGTATATTTTATGTTTGCAGTAATTGAAAATCGCTCCTGCCGATGCGGTGCGTTGCTGAACTGCGCGCCCCTGGTGATGCGGTGCGCTGCCGAACTGCGCGATCCTGGTGATGCGGTGCGCTGCCGAACTGCGAGCTCCTGGTGATGCGGTGCGCTGCCGAACTGCGCGCTCCTGGTGATGCGGTGCGCTGCCGAACTGCGTGTTCCTTGCGCTGCTGAACTGCGCGAATGCGAAACAACGCGCTCCATCATGCTTCAAGTGGCATGGATATCAGGTGATTGCGGAAAAGCGCATTGGGTGCTGTATATTTTATAAAGCTAAAGTTTTTATGGAAAAGTTTTTAAAGTTTCTTAAGAGGTGAACACATCTTTTTAAAGTTTCTTAAGAGGTGAACACATCTTTTTAAAGTTTCTTAAGAGGTGAACACATCTTTTTAAAGTTTCTTAAGGGGGTGAACACATTTTAAAGTTCTTAAGGGGGTGAACACATTTTAAGGTTCTTAAGGGGGTGAACACATTTTAAGGTTCTTAAGGGGGTGAACACATTTTTTAAAGTTTCTTAAGGGGGTGAACACATTTTTTAAAGTTTCTTAAGGGGGTGAACGCGTTTAAGGGAAGTTTAGTCTTGCGGTCGGTATAGTCTTTGTCTTATGTCAGGCATGCTATCCTGATCGACGGATACACTTCAAGTGAGGTATGGTTTCATATTATTGGATGCTGCTTTCGACTGCGCTCGGGCATGCGATCCTAGTATATGGGACGTACTTTGTGTGGTTGTGTGCTCGGACACTGTCGAGGATTGCTCAGACATGTGGTCCTGGAGTTTCGGGGGGTCATGTCATAAGCGGGCTTCTGGCGTGTGATGTATTTGTTTGGCAAACACTGTTTGTCTTAAATGGTTGGTTCTGAAAGGTTGGGTGGAAACATGTTTTTATGTGGGACCGATTCACAACGCAAAGCTATGTCTCACGTATGTTTACGTAGATCTCTAACGAGTCGTGAGAGGCACTCCCCCGACGGGAACTGCCTCGGGTGATTGGTACAGATATCAAGATGTTTCATATCCACTGTGCTTAGATTTTATTATGACTGGAACAGTCACGGGTAATTGGTACAGATATCAAGATGTTTCATATCCGATGAGCTTAGATTTTATTATGAGGGGACCTGCCACGGGTAATTGGTACAGATATCAAGATGTTTCATATCCGATATGCTTAGATTTTATTATGAGGGGACCTGCCACAGGTGATTGATACAGATATCAAGATTTTTCATATCCCATGTACTTAGATTTTATTATGACGGGTCCTGCCACGGGTGATCGGTATAGATATCAAAGTGTTTTATATCCGTGGTGCTTAGATTTTATTACATTGAACTATTGAGTAATTTTTTCTCAAGTCATATGAGCTGTCTTACTTTATTTTGTTATCTTTTGGACATGTTTTTGTGCTTTGTTTTATTTTTGTACGCAGATGCAAATGATGAACTTGAGGAGGCTGACTCTCCTAGCGTCGCCCAGCCTTCTGAAAAAGAAACACCTGGTGGCGACGGTGAGCATCAATCAAGCACGTCGTGGACGCAGAGCTGCATTGAAGAGCCTTCTGCATCATCCAGCGTCATGGCGAGTGAAGAAATTTTGGCGATTCATCGTCAGTTCTGGAGACTGATCTTCAGACCTAGAAGATGGAGCCCGAGGACGGACTCCTGTCAGGAGAGGCCGTGTTAGGATAAAAGTTTTGTAACAAGTATTTGGAACGGTATTTGTAGCGTATTGCCAGTTATGAAAATCAGTCGAGACGTCAAAGTAATGACAGTTGTGTGTATAAAAAGGATGCCGTACCGCCATTTGGAGGCTATTCGTGCTCAGACGCTCATTGGAGTTCAGTCTCGTCATCGATCTCGGTTGAGTAAGTTGAACATTGATTTTCATACTGGTCGGTTAGTTGCTGATACCTATATTTGTAAAAGTATTTCTGTTAAAAAGTGCTTATGTAAAATGAGTCATAAATGTGTTATGTAAAATCAGTAATAAATCGTTTTTATTTAAATCAAAATCGCTTCTGTTTCTAACTTTCTGACAACATAATATTCAATTTAGATTTTTGTTTGCATTCGCACATATATTTAAAAAAAAATTAAGCCTTTTGAATATTTACGGTTGTACATTGATGAATAAAAGGCGAGTATTTATATAGTCCTCTTGAAATATTTAATACAAACCTGATCATCTCGAAATAGACGATTCTGTCGGATAGATATAATATAAAGCCACGTAGAATCTCTAATGAGACACGCAGAGATTATTCGGAATTGGGAAACGATTTCAATGGATATTCGTTGTTATATTCCGAAACAAGTCTATTGGAACAAAAATGTCTATTCCTTAGAAATAAGCCCAAGATCATGGACCAACGATTCCAATTTCAAATTCATAGCACGATTTCTCGTGTCTCGTGTACACACACCCATTCACGGCACAACAGCAAAAATGAGTCGCAGGATAATAGTAGTGGTAGTGTAGCTTTCGAATGTAGTTTTGTTGGCGTTATTAATGGCGCAAACTAAGCCTAGTGGCCTAAGGTAATGTATACACGTACTGTATCGCAGAAACGTGCTTAGTTTTTTATTTTGGTATTTTGTCGCCACCTTTGTTTATTATTGAATTGTGTAACGTTTTGCCAATATATTTTATAAGAAATTATGGGAAACTCGAGACCTCAGCATCGCAGTTACTTAAACGTACGGCTAAACAAGTACACTATCTATATGCATTGAAGTATAAAAAACCAATACATATCAATGAGTATATGCGAACTTAGTGGCACAATGTACGTAGAAAGGGACACGAATCGGGCGTGTCACCGATAGCAACGAATGACTGACGCTAACAATGTTACAGCCCTTTGTTTTGACTTTCCCTGTATCGTATTTAGGGTTGGGTTAGCCTTGAGTAGTGTTCGTAGCTGTAGGGTTAAAATATTGCCTGAAAACAAGTGTTTATATCCGAAGGGGTAGGCAGT
This sequence comes from Lapara coniferarum, assembly GCA_949316025.1. Taxonomy (NCBI): domain Eukaryota; kingdom Metazoa; phylum Arthropoda; class Insecta; order Lepidoptera; family Sphingidae; genus Lapara; species Lapara coniferarum. The sequence continues at coordinate 8,279,529 of OX438925.1, forward strand.
GGTGCAAGCAAGGCAACCACGCTATGAGTACTGTCTACCATCCCATCATGAGATAGAATGGGGAGCGAGCCTATCGCGTTATTGGGCAGACATTCCTGATTCCGGGCTTACTTAGCAGAAAAACCTTAGCTAAACAGTTCATTTATGCGCCAATGATTATCGCGCGGGACGATCTATTTCCACGTATCTACCCTTATTCTATTTCAATATGGATTAAATTCACAGCATACTTTTACACTAGCGGTTGCGCCATTATTGGTTATAAGATATTTTATGATTTACTTCTTCATATCCGGCTGCATCACTATTCAGTCATAATACTTCCGCATCCCTTTTCCGCACATACCTTTCCAGCGAGCGAGAGCGAGGGCGTTGCGCTAGGAAATGGTTCCGCATGCGTCCGCGCCCCGGCCGGGCGCTAAAACTCTTGTTCACACACTGCTAAAGAAACTATTACGAGTACATATACTTTTGTCTATTTAGGAATAGACATAAGTATATGTACTCGTAATAGTTCCTAACAACTCACAAGTAAGACAAAGTGTATTCCGTCCCATGATGTGATAGGGGGCGAGCCTATCGCCACATCGGGCACCAATTTCAGACTCCAGGTTGATACTGATTAAAAATATTCAATATCACTTTTCCCGACCCGGGGATCTAACTCGACCAAACTTAACCTAAATTACGATAACGATATAAAACTTAACAAAAATAAAATCTAATTAACAAGCTTGATAGCTCATATACGGAAGATAGATCTATATCGTGATACCACAGTTACATAGGTCAACACTTCCAATGAACTCATTGGTAAGTAAATAAATTCGAAATACCCCAAATATCGCTCAAAGTATAACATAAAATGTGGGAAACATTGTTTAGTGTTGTGGAAGTCCGCGAATACGAGAAAGTCACACTAGCTAGAGTACAAATAATCCGTACAGTCTACAGAAGGTTCACTATGAAAGTCTTAAAGCTGTCACTGTACGGGTAGTAGCAAAAAATAATTTTAACAATAACAAAGGACTAACCAACTGTTAAATCTTCGGTCAACCAATTTCAGGTTGCATAAAATTAACTATTGTGAAAATGACGTCACGAATATCAGTAACATTAAGCGCCATTGGCGTAGCTAGAGTCATTACCGGAACGGGAAGGGGGGGGGGGGAGGCATTCAGTGATCTACCCGTGTGCTAAATTTCATCGAGATCCGTTCAGTAGTTTTTGCGTGAAAGAGTAACACACATCCATACATACTTACAAACTTTCGCATTTATAATATTATATTATAGTAGGATTTGACTTATGTATAAATAACGTGGTATGTGACCGAATAAGCCATAATTTATCATCATAATATTTTCAGATTTTTTGTGGGTACACAGAAATAGACTTGTTCCAAAATTAAAGCTATACAAAAATAAAGTAAAAAAGTCCTTCGACATCACGTTCATTAATTCTTAAAAATATATCGCAGAGTCAGACCTTAGGTCATATCCTTGAAAAATGCGAGTGAGTACTCTGTACTTATTTTTCTAATTTTGTGGCCCAAGTTCGGGCGCAGATGTGCGTTTACACAATTGTTTCCCGACATTTCGAGGTTTGTTCAATTTCTTCCGCTTGTTCTAAATCGACAATATGGTTCGCCTCGGGTGGTACAAAGGCGGTCGGCATGTAATTCCCTATAATGAAATTATGTCTTTTTAGGCAGAGACAGATATATTATTAGATTATAAATATTCGATTATTATTAATAATACAAAAAATTAAGCCCGGAGTTTCTTTCTGCCTTTCTTCTTTGGGTAGTCATCGCTTAGGTAGCTAGTGAAAGGCTGGTAGGTTAGCTAGGCTAGGGCCTGTAGTGTCCTCACCGGTGAGGATCGCGACGCGTGCCTCCCATTAATTTTAATACAAAATATTCTTTTTTTATCTCTTTCCTGCCAGCCCGAGCTTGGCTTCTTTTTATTTAGTTTACATTGATTTTGCTCCCTTTAAATATGTCTTTAGTTATATAAGTGACTATTTGTAATAATAATTATTAATTGAATGTATCTTGACCTATCATAAGTGCAACTATGTTCGCCTACGTGATAAATAAAGTATTTTATTTTATTTTATTTTAAATAAAAAAAAATTACAAGTGGAATTTGGGCTCCCGTACCCAGGGTACCAACAAACTTGTAGGTAAAGTATATAAGTTAAATAGTAAGCCGAAATTAATTAATAACTTAATCAAATTTAAAAAGTTTTTAAATTACCTTTTTTTGTTATTAACGTACATAATTCCGGCTTTCAGATTTTTTCCTATACATTCTCTGTAAGACTTTGCTTCTTGACAAATTTCATGGTTCGAGGTCAACGGGCTACATTCATGTATGCATTAACCTATGTATTAATCATACTGTAAAATATATATTTAAAAAAAATGCAGTATATCATGACAATTGATGACGAAAAAATTAAGCCCGGAGTTTCTTTCTGCCTTTCTTCTTCGGGTCGTCATCGCTTAGGTAGCTAGTGAAAGGCTGGTAGGTTAGCTAGGCTAGGACCTTTTTATCCTCGCCGGCGAGGACCGTGGCGTTTCCTTTCCTCGTAATGTAAAGATACTCCTTCCCTTTCTTTTATATCAGCTCCACTTCTCCTTTCCCTAGCCCTTTTCCCGTCCCTAATGTCCGTGTCCTCTGTACCTATCAGCCGTGCTGGTTGTTCAATATTTAACTTTAAATTACTTCATTGGTTTATTATGTACCTTTGTTATTGTGTCTACCTTCATGTCATGACCTGTCATAAGTGCTTTTTTATAAGCCTATTTGACCAATAAATGATTTTATTTTATTTTTATAACGGGATGCTTCCCGTAAACCAAACCTATATAGTAGGTACCAACACGTACTCTACAAGTTTTGATTCTCTTGCAAAATCTCAAAATATGCGAAAATGTGCGACATAAACACGGTCATAACTTTCGATCGCGTTGACTTACAAGTTTGATTTTTTTCAAGGCTGTAAGAGACCGTGAACCAGAGTATTTGATGTAAATTTCAATTTCATATGTCTACGCAGTCCTGAGATAAAAGGTCTTGACAGACAGACTAGTGCTGTTGAACTTATACCTTACCTACAAGTTTGTCGGAACCCTTGGTACTTGAGTCCAACTTGCACTTGTCCGGTTTTTGTTTGTTTGTGTGTAATGGATAAACTCAAAAACTACTGGGCCGCTTATAAAATTTCTTTCACTAATATAAAGCTACATTATCAGTAAGTAACAAAATATACTTTTAATCCCGGGAAAATATAAAGCAGGACCTTTATTCTGGAAAAACTCTTTCATGCGAGAGAAAAGCAAGTAATCTATAATGAAAGAAGTTACAACTCAACTTCTACGGAGAAGTAAAACCTTGAAACTATACGACGCAATAGAAAAGTTAAGTCACGTAGAATTTCTGAAGCAGAGGTAATTAGGTACCTATGTCAAAGTAAAATATCCGATCCCTCGGTGACGGTCGGGCCGGCTGGCTCATTGATACAAAGGAGTTTGAATACCGGCATGTCATTTCAAATGAAGACAAATGATAAAGACAAATAAGGGTTGTCCGGTATTGTTCTGATGTAGGGAATGGTATCTGTCTATTAATTTTAAAATGATCAATATGTGTAAGATGGAACGCATATAACCGTTTCTTAGTTCTTTTTATTTTTATTTTTAAGAGATGCCTCTTTTCAACAGTACCCCTTCTAACTTCTAGGGCTGAAGATGTTGGTAATTAAAGGTTTTTTCTTTCAAGATTTAGCAAAGGTTTGTCTTTGGATCATAAATATTGAAATCTGATTGAGATTTATTGAAATCATCTCGGATTATAAAACTAATAGATCTGCGAGTTGTCTATTCGAATTATTGATTGTGTTTTCCACGTTCGCCTATTTACTGAATGGAAACTTGAATAATAGTTCCAAGTAGAGTGTTAAAAAAAGTTACTATGATAATTTTGTTCATTCATTACGTTCACAATTCTAAAAGCCAGCCCCTTGGACCTTATATTATTATGAATATAAAAAAACAATCAATCGTGCCTTTCATTTCTCATACGAGGAGGGCATTCAACGTCTCCATATTACAAATTCAATATTTATCAAAACATTTATGCGAGTATATTGCTGATGTTATATTATGTCATGTCAACGTTGTGATTTACCAAGACGTGATATGGCTGTAGTAAGAGCTGCGACGCCTTTACATGTGTATTTAGTTGTTACGCTGAGAATGTCGCGTTTATTACGTGAAGTGTAAGTGCTCGCGTAAAGTACTCTGGTATTTGTGTAATAACAGTACCTTCAATGGAGTATACTAAATAATTTGGAAATTACGGTAGAAGACACAAATGTTTGTAATTTTAAAAATTCAAGTTAGTGTTTAAATTTCGTAAATGTAGTACTGGCGGAATTGGATTTATCTATCATGATTCGCACTATTACCAACTGAAAAGATTGAAACAAAAAGTTAATACATCCAAAAGCCTATTACTACTTATCTACTTTTTATCGCAGCAAAATATTTAGTGGGACTGTTATCCCGAAAAAAAAAACAAATTCACGTGGTCGGAGCCGCGAGCATAAACTAGTAATTACACGGACATATCTATTCTAGTACAAGTTTTAGGTATACAATTTGAAATGAAGATTATACATTATTGTAAATTAAAATAGTGGTACAAATTCAAAACAGTCCCTGACTCCCAAACTAGCATAGCTGTATATCAGGAGTCAGTTACTTCCTATTATGAGGTTGAATTTACTTATTTTTTTATCAGAGTTATATCTTTGGTTGGTAGGTATAGCAGCTATATCTAATCTCTGTTAACCTAGCCAATACAGTTTGCATATTCAACCTCGTTAACTAAAGCAACACATTGCGGGGGTTAGTTGCAACCGAAATCATAATTAGAAATTCGTATTAGGATCGATATGTAATATCCCCTTAGAGAATCGAGAGGATGAAACCGCGGGTAGCGGCAACATTGCCTTAATTTCAAACATTGTGCATTTCCAGTTCCGACGATATTATATAGTATTTCGCTTTGTTAGCGTTGTATTCATACGCGGATGAGATTGCTAAAATATTTTTATATCTCTATGTAGTTTACAATTCCATTTATGTGGAATCAAAACCTGCCTGCTCAACCACCAATTTTGTGCAATTTAATACAATATTATGTACTGTGTGTACGTAAATTTATTTCTTCGACGAAAGGTATTTAGCATGCAATTCCCAGGGCAGAGTGCAGGCCAAGACGCAGGCCGCCATCTACTCTGTAGGATTTAATTACTTATTATTAAAATCACACGATGAAAGCAATTTTGTTGGCATATATTTAATATTATGTACTGTGTGTACGAAAAGTTGTTCCTTTGGTGCTTTCTCTTGCTGCCACCCATAAATATGATGTATGAATTCATTAGCGATATCTATTATTCATGACCTAATCTGTACTAATATTATAAAGCTGAGAAGTTTGTTTGGTTGAACGCGCTAATCTCTAACATTACTGAATCGATAATTATTTTTTTTCAATAATAGGAAGCTTCATTATCTACTCCTAGGTGCTATAGGCAACTTTTGATCCCGGAAAAACTTTTCGACGCGGGCGGAGCCGCGAGCAATATTAGTTACCTAATACAAGACAAAAAGTAATCGCTTGCTCTGAGCAATATTTTAGACAGAGATCGCATTCTCCAATGAAATGCAGTTATTTCAACGAATATTCCGAACGTATTCTTCATAAAGAAATATGCATCAAATTTTTCAACAGACGAATAACGATCAAAACCCACTCGAGACGCTTAAGATAAAAGTAAATAACTTGCAGTATATTCTCTTTTGATGCAACGAAACAGTATTTGATATTTCTAAGCTAGATATAAGATATAACCTAACGTGTATGGTCTTTAAACAAAAGTGGTGCCCTAAGTTTCAATTTGGTATAATGCCAAAAGGAATCGCGCAATTGGAAACAATCTCCTTTACGATTTCAACAAAGATCTTTTATTTTCTAAAGAAGAAATGGAACTTTATCATTGTGCAGTTCCATTGAAAGTCAGTTAGCTTGTACAAGTACCTATGTTTATACTAATTGTTTGATTTTAAAATTGACTGAATTATTGATTGAAATCAAATGGCTTATGGGCATATGGTTAGAACAAATTAATTTCGTGATGTTTTTGATATTACGATGATTTAATACTCCTTTGTAATAGCTTTAGGTTGCAAGTCTAGACATTTAGATTTTAAAGTTGGAATAAATTATAGTAATATAATATCTAACCAAGAAAAAAAAAACAAATATCTACATACGTTTCAATTGATACGTTATATTCGGTGTGGCAAACAATAAGTCTCATTACCTTTACCTCTATTTTCTTTTGAGATTATTCATAGTTTTTTTTACCATAGTACACAATACTTTGTTTTAAGAGAAGACTCCGCGTCCGGACAAGAGTAGTTGAGTCCTCTAACAAGATGGAACGACGACTTGCAGAGACAGGCTTAACTAAATAAGGTAAGCCTCAGAGTAAGTATATACCTATAGAGAGCGCGTATGCAAGTGGGAACAATAGGCACGGGTGGGAACATCGTCCTGCGCCGGCCGCAAGCGCTTGTAGTCACTCGAGTAGGAACGGTGTGAGCACACGCGAGTGAGATCTATGCGAATATTTGATTATTAATACTGCAAAATGGTTAAATGGTATGTGGAATGTTCTAAAAACGACACTCGGAAACACACTAAACAGAATTCTAATATCACGTTTCACAGGCAAGGCATATTTCAGTATATTTTTAGGTAAAATTGAAATCACGCGTCGCGGTATGAAAGACGCTCGGGAGGCGAACACTTGTACCCCCCGCACTGCCCCGCATCCCGCTTTTTCGATAGTGATGTTACGCGTCGATACCAGAATTGATGTAATATTTTCACATTATAGCATACGTATTTATTACTATCGAAGGCGATGCTTAATATAATGTAGCTTAGGTAACTGTTTTTGTCTGTGTGTGATTTTTAAGCCAATTAATAATTGCGTTTTTGTTTATGAAATGAAAGAAATAATTACTGTTCCTAAAAAATTACGGATTACGATAATATTTTTAAGCTATTGCATAGCTACTATCGCGGGTCTTGACAGTATAAGTTAGCAATCATTAAGATATATTTCTTTGACATTTTTTAACATTGGTAATAAATATTTCAAAAACTAGACGTGACTATTTTAGGCTTGGGGAGACTAGCTAAGAAATCCATGGTGCGATGCTCGGTTCATATCCATTGATTCAATTATAATGGATATCCATTAATATTATTGGTTCTTAATGCTTGTAAAAACTGCTCTTGAGGTACCGTGTTTATAAATCATTCCACATGGCACTACACCAATTCGCAGCATAGCTTTTATCTATATTAACGCAATACGCTTAAAATTACTCACAAGGCCATACTTTGTAGAACCACAATTTTTTAACAACAATATGTACCGCGCCGCAGGACCTGTACTTATCGATAACTGTTGCGTTGGTGCTGCTCGCGTGCCCATCCCTAGCAGTCGCCAACATTTCTATATAAGTAGCTATAGTTCACCTGCCTACGCTGGGTAGTGGGCGCACGATGCGATATTAGCTCTCTATAGGTATATACTTACTCTGAGAGGTAAGCGGACTTAAAGCGTAGAGACATCCAATGTACAAAACCGAAACTTCATTGTGGTAGATGATGCGGATTATCATAGGTAGTATAAAGTAAGCTAAGAGTTAGTGTTGTGTATGTTGACTGCCTCCGTGGCGTAGTTGTATTGCGTACGCGTTACGAGTACGATTTGCGCGCTGAGGTCCTGTGTTTGAATCCCGGGTTGTGTCAAAAAAATTGTGACTGGGTTTTTCCATTTTATAAATTACTCAGTCGCAGCTCGGAGACGGGAAGTAAGTGTAATGCCCTCATACTTCGAAAAGCACGTAAAGCAGTTGGTCCTGCATATCGGTTCTCTCCGGTCATATCGGAGTGCCGTCTCACCGGACTATTATAATAAAGCCTAATATTTTTAAATCATCAAATTTTGAATCCTATGATTAGTTTCGGCGTGATACGCCAATGAAAATTTGAGCTAACAGATGAACAGAACATTGTTTTAAAGATGTTGTTTTACGTTCTGTTTACCTATTCCTCGCGTCTTCCAGATATTTTACCAAAAATATTCAACAAGAATATCCTAATGATTCCTTATGTTTACGCGAATGTTAGACATTGAAATTAAACTATTACAACGGATTTTATCGCGGGTTTTTTATTTTATTTTCTCCCGACGTTTCGAAGGCTTTGATAGTGTCCCAGTTGTATTACCTTATGTAAGAGGTGTCACCGACAAGATTGGCTACGTCCTGAAGCGTGCTTCCATATAAACTTATTTTAAGCCGCCTAAGAAGAGAAGTCAATTTTTACCACCTGTCAAGTGCCATATACCTCTACAAGAACCGGGCGTATACAAGATAGATTGTGACTGTGGCCTCTCTTATATCGGACAAACAAAAAGACATATAGGGACCCCCGTAAAAGAACATATAGCTGACGTTAAACACCGACGCTCTACGAAGTCTGCAGTAGCTGAACACTCAGAAGAAGGCTCCAACCATTACCTTAGATTGGACAAGCCACAAATCCTTGCCAAAGAACACCGATTCCTGCCTAGGATTAAAAAAGAAATAAAAAAACATCCCAATTTCAATAGAGATGATGGTTGGAAACTTGCACAAGCCTGGGACCCGGTAATACATCAAATTAAATCGGGCCCCATAAGACCTGCTGCCAGACCTCAAGACATTGTGAGCCCTTACTGCGTAGACCGGACCACAAACGATGTACTAACATCTTTATATTGTATAATTATAAATTGAAGGTAGATTTGTAACATTAACTTTTCGGACCACCTACACCTCTGTCCGCCCCGTGACCACGAAGTGCTGAAAAGCCTTCGAAACGTCGGGAGAAAATAAAATAAAAAACTCGCGATAAAATCCGTTATAATAGTTTAATTTCAATTGAACTAAACATAAAAGTCAGGATATAGGTAGGTTAAGTGCACTATCAAGTCAACGAGTAGACGATTAATTTCAGCCTGCTAAACACACCTGTCGAGTTGTTGCCAACTGACCACTTTCAAACAAAGATTAATGGTCCAAGTCTTTAGACTGTCAGACTGTTCTGCGAGACAGGTGCTTCAATGAAAGTGATCGTTCTGTTGAACAGGACGTCGCTGGGGTCGACATAAATTCCAATGTCTGCATTATTGCGGCGTCCTTACTTTGACGAAGGTACAGAATTGTTTGGAGTTATCTGAAAACAGATCGAAACCCCGAAATTGTCTTGGCTATTGTTTACGTGGACATGCGGTTGACAATCACTAGATTTATGTCAATTTAGCGATATTTAACAAACTGCATGCCATTGACGCGTGGATAACGTATTATTGGTGGTGTATGTAATTTCGCATGTGAGTGAACCTTAATCGAGCTCTATATCCCTCCAGGTTATGTAGTTTAAGGAGCACTTGCGGCTCAGAGGTACCGAGAACATGCATCTTCTGCGTTGATATGGTTTCGTAGTTTGGATCTAGAGCATCAGCTTTAGTTACTAAATCATACTAGTTTAGGAACTTAACTGCAAATGATGTTTTTGGACGACTATGAAAGAATCTTATTGCTTCTAGAATTTATACTGATAGAGCTTTAACAGTTTAGTATTCTTATAGTTTATTTATGTATTATTTAGAAATCTAAATAGCGTCAGTATAAGCTTATTTCTAGTGACACAGTTTAGGATTAATTTCAGCATCGCCTGTTTTCTTCATTAGTTTTACAATAGGCGCGATATAACGCAACTGCTTCTAGTAAGTATATAGTACAAATAATTGCATACATAATTTAAATCTACTCGCAGTCTTATTCCAAACACTCGGCGCCTAAGCCGCATTGCCGCAGAGGTAATTTCAAGATTAATTAGGGAACATAATCGAAATATGAAATTACAACGGCGGCGTTCCTAAATCGTGTGAATATTGCATAGTAGTCTTACGACTACAGCCGAGTACCTACAAATAGGAAAGAAATTAATACTGTTATATTTTGTGATGGTATATGTGATATACTGACCAGTTATGAAAACCAGTCGAGATATCAAGCTAGTAGTGGAAGTGACAGTGACAGTTGGGAGTATAAAAAGGGTACCGTATCGATTTACACTCCCATTTGCGCTCTTTCGGTCTCAGTCTTGGCTCAGTCGTAACCTCTTATATCTTTGTGATGGTATGTAAGATCAGTGTAATGTTAAAAGGATTGATATACAAGTGTTTTTGGTTTTAGGTCCTTTATTATACTGTTTCGAACTGAATTACAATACATCTTTCTACAATCATCAGCGTGTACACAAGAAACGATGCTTATTTCCACAGAAACATTAACGAGTACCTACTATAGTATAACAATTGCTACATTAGCAAACAATATCTGCTTCCTCGAACCAATTGAAAACGTGTTTGGTCAACACATTTCCTTATCTTATTGATTAAATGAAGACCCAACGATCCTGAAGGCTGGGAATATGCCCTTGTAAAATGCCTTGTGTCTCCCATATGATACGAATATTTGGTGTAAAATGTACTTTATTACGTTTGATAAAGATTTGATTAATGTTTTATTCGATTGAGGATTTTTTTTCAGAAGAGTTACTTAGGATTAGTCGGTTTATATTCAACTTGGCTTTTGACCTTCTACAGCAATGTTTTTTTCAAAAGAAATAACCAAAAATAACTAACAAAACCTCAGCGTGACCGGAATGATTGTTATTATGCGTATTATTTGATTAAACCTGTGCGATAGAAGCTTCTGAGACTTTATTGATTGAATTGTCTTCATTATACAAAGACTAGTTTTTAAAAGTTTATTTTATGACATTGCGCTCACAAAAATAAAAGCTGACGGCATGAAAATTTAACATAAGCTGAACCCTGTTTTGCAAAATATCCATCTTATAACTGATCAAAATTTAAATACTGATTCATAATATAAAAATGTATTACAACTAATCTTTTATACCAACTTAATTTATAGTTCTAATAAAGCGATACAAATATTTTTTGTTACTTAATGGTGGTAGGTCCCTCACATGTAAGAGTCCGTCTGGGTGGGTAACACCGCAACGTCTATTTCTACCGCCAAGCAGGAGTGTGCATGCATTAATAGCCAGTGTAACTACAGGAAATAATGAGACTTAACATCTTATGTCTCAGGATGACGAGCGCAGTGGAATGCCACACAGTACTTTGTAACTCAAGGTGCTGGATGGTGTTTCTACTGTTTATGGGTGGTTGTATCGCTTACCATCAGGTGAACGGCATGCTCATCTCGTCTTTCAATGCCATAAAAAAAACTTAAGAATACCTTGTCATTATTATCAATACTATGAAATTATTACTATAGTTTTTGTTCTTTTTCTGCTTGGCCTATTTCTAAACAACACGGTCTAATTACGGCTTATAAAAAACGAACACAGTTGTTGAGGTTTAAGTGAAAGTATCATAAAAAGTTCATCTTTCCTCAAAGCTCTTGGTACAGTGGGCAGCCTTTGAAGTGGCGTCTGAAAAATTACCTTTCAGGCAATCTATGCAAGAGCACAAAAAATAGTGCGAGCAAAGGAAGTATAATCTTTATAGGAATCCTTCTTGTTTTAATACTGATTTTTACTGCATTTGTTTTTATAATACCTTTATTTTAAGGTATATTACTAATGGGTTGGTAATTTAAACAAAATATTATAATACTAGCTTTTGCCCGCGGCTCCGCCCGCGATAAAAAGTAGCCTACGTGTTAATCCAGGACATGATCTACCCGTGTGCCAAATTTCATCGAAATCCGTTCAGTAGTTTTTGCGTGAAAGAGGAACAAACATCCATACATCCAAACATCCATACATTCTTACAAACTTTCGCCTTTATAATATTAGTAGGATAGGATTATGTATGTACTCTGTATGTAGGTGGGTAAGCCTCATATTTTTAGCGCACTTTGTAAAAACTTGCTGTCTGAAAAGTTTGAAAAAAAAGTACTACTTTTTTTAAAAACAAAATAAAGATAAATACAGGTAGTATTTACCTAAGACCTACCAATATAATATTATACCTAATATTGTTATATTTTATGTTTCTTTTGAGGCGTTTGTTTTCAATAACCATTGAATTTATTCTAAAATTCTTTGAATAATTTAAATAATTACGGAAATAATAAATTTTTATCCTTTACAGACCCCGTTCTGACTTACATTGTAGATTAAAATTTCTACTAATAAACTAAATAAACAAGACTTTATGTTGCGAAATATTGCACGAATTGGAGTGGAAAACAGTGACTACAAACATTTTTTGTACGTTTCACATGGTTTTAGCCGTTTCACCCCTTTGCGAATGGTACATTTTTATGATCCAAATCGTAAAAAGTATATTATGCTGATTAGACATATGCGCGTCATTACGTTTCTTTTTGTTATGTACGGAATAAAATTTAATGTTTACACTTACGGGATGTAGTAAATGCATGAAGTAGAAGGATAATCGACATGAGTGTAATATGTCTGTTCAAGTTTTGCTATCTGATGAGAGATCGGGATATATTTGGTAGCTTAAAAGTATCCTAGGTGAATATGGTGAAAACTCCGTAATAATATTATTTTTTCATTCTTGCTTTAATTAAATCGGAATGTAAATAAAGTTCATGGTCGATCTACGATGCTTATTATATTTATAACACGGCAAAGTAACAACACTGCATCTGATGGTAGTCGGAAAAGTTAGAAAAGAGCGAGATTCTCAAGTTATAGTTAGGCCTCATTTAGACGGAGCAATTATCGCGAGCAATAATCGTACGTAATTATTGTATTTTAAATATCATTCATAAGAGTCGTATGCGTCGACGCGGGCGAGAATTGCTTTGCCATTTTGCATATTTATTTTTCAGACGGGGTAACCATTTTAAGCAAAATTTCGTACTATTATTGCTAGCAATAATTGATCCATCTAAATGCGGCTTTATGCTTCAATATTGCTTCTTCGCATTGTGCTCACAGGATCTAAAATGGTTGGAAGGAAGTTGCGCGGACAGCCCGTTTTATAGCTTAATGTGCGGCAAAGGTAAGAATTATACCTAAATATTTTCATGGCGCTCATTAGGGGAGGCCTATGTCCAGCAGTGGACTGATAAAGGCTGATGATGATGATGATTTTCATACAGTTGTTACCTACTTTATTAATAACGTTTTCTTTCATGCGAAACCCACTATACATTGATGTATCCCATTTTTAACAAGAAGTGTTAGGTACCTTTTTTAAATCAATGTGTTTCTATTTTTATATTGTTCCCATTTTCCTCATCTTTTTGTATAATTCGCTATCAAATCCCGTACATTGCTGTTGCAAGCTATTTAAGAAATGGCCGCTTGCTTCGAGTTGGAGGTTCCTAAACGTAATGGTGATGAGATCTATTATAAAGATTGACCTCGTTAGTTCAGCTATCTTCAGTAAGACTGTTATGAGATATTATGATAGCTTTAGAAGATACCTTGATTTTACACTGTATTTATGTATTACTGGGTGTTGACTGCCTCGGTGGCGTAGTTGTATTATGGCACGACTGCAATACCGAGGTCTCGGGTTCGATCCCCGGGTCGGGCAAAGTGATATTGAGTTTTTCTATTCAGTATCAGCTCGGAGTCTGGAATTTGTGCCTGATATGGCGATAGGCTCGCCCCCATCACACCATGGGACAGAATAATGGCGAAAAGTGGGTGCACTAGTTGCGCCTCTGGCTACCCCTACGAGGATAAAAGGCGTGAGTATATGTGTATATGTACTATGTGTTGCTCGCGGTTTCGCCCGCGTGATAACCTTCCCCGCTACAAAAGTCCCTAAAGCATAGCACGACGCTATCGCCATCTACTTAAGGAACATCTATTTAGCATCGGAGAAAATTAACGCGCTTAAAAGTATCAAGTAATATGTTAATCGAAGATATGATTTAATCGTTTGCCAAATTTCATCCACATCCGTTTAATTGGTTATTACTTTTAACAAACATCCCAAAAAATACAAACTTTCACATTTAAATATTTGTAAGATTAGGTTAATAGCAAGTTGTTTAATATTGAAAATGTTCACAATTACCTTTTGTTTGCGGCGCTGTCCGCGTCTTTTCTATATTATACTTTTTCGGCATAAAAACTACTGGTCTTAAATATCTTGGTCTGCCTGTATGCTAAACATCCATACCTACCGATCACATTTCAGTGGTATGTATTTACTTTCAACAACATGTATACATAGTATAATAAATTTTACATTTATAATATGATAATAATGTTTTTTTTTCTACTTTGAAATTATTTTCTACAAAATGTCGTTCACGTCGCGTCGTTAGTTTTCCCGTGCCATTTGTGTCACCTCTCGTGACTTCTGAATTCCCGTTGCGAGTATGTAAGTGTTTTATATTTGTAGCCTTTTCAAAAAATTGTCTCGTAGTTTCCGGAACTAAGAAAAAAATTTAAGTTACGTGTGCACCTATAATCTGTGCCGAAAAAAAATCGCTTTAATGATAGAAATGTTATGTTTCTTTATTTTAGCCACAATGATTTATTTATTTATTGTTTTTTTTTATTGGTTTTTTAAGGGAAACAAACAAGCAAATAACAAATACATAACATAAAACAAATTAGATAGTACATAACTCAATTAAGTTTCCACAATTAAATAACTCTTAATGCTAAACTGACAAATTCAGAGGAGAACAGGGAGAGTCCTGTGATCCTGTAACATCGTAATGAATGCCTCCTCCTGGCCGGTCTGAACAAATCAGCCACAGAAAGCAGTCATCTCACAAACTTCGCATGAAATTGAAAACAAATAGTAACAAAATATTATCATGCCATCATAAGTCATCAATATTCTCTTTGTATGCAAACTGTTTCCATTAACTGTTTTCTAAACTGATTAAATTTTAAATTAAATATATCCAGATCAGAAAATGTATCGTTATAAGATTTGCAAACACGAGAAATAAAATTGTTGCTGCAGTACTTAGTCCTCATATATGGAGTATAGAAAAGACATTAATTTTATTTAATAAAGGTATTGAATCTGTTAAACTATGAATAATTTTATATAAGAGCATCTGATCCCTCATGGCGCGTCGATTATGAAGTTTAAAGTTTAATTTAGACATACATATGATTACATATGATTACATATGAATTACATATGATTATATAGGCTAGAGACAATAACTAGAGATTATTAAATAATGATTACAATAATGTGAAATGCGACTGCCAGAAATATAATCATTGCACAATATATTTTTGGCAGTCGCAATTCACTGTAGGAAAGGTAATTTTTTGTACAACATACGTCTAGACTTATCCAGACAATAGCAACTGGTGAATTAAAAAAAAATTAACAATGAAAATAAAAGGCCGAAAAAACTTAAAAGCAAAACATAAACATTTTTTATTTAACCTTACTAAATAAGTTCTTACTAATACACCTAGATCATTTTGAGTCGTACCCAAGCGTCGTCGCGTCGGGGGACCGCTAAAGAAGTATTTCATCTCCTTGGTCCGGAGTTCGGGACCCTATCCAATAAAAAAAGAATTATTAAAATCGGGCTACTCTGTAAAAAGTTACGCGTGGTCGTTCATAAAATAAAAATATACACGTCCACTTGAGAACCTGCCTCAGTTTTTTTCGTCGTCTAAAAAATACTACATAATCTAGCGTCGATTCGTTTGGCGCAGATTGTACGAGCAATCTTTGTTATTCGGAACACGCTTGTTCCTCGTCGGGTAATTCATTACTCTTTTTGAACATTAATCAGGAACTCCTGTATCGCTAACATACTAACGAGGACAATTTATCGCTATTGTCGTTTGATTAGAGTTTCAAATGCTTTAAGCATTCAACGTAGCAACCATTTATCGGCGTTTTAAACAAAAATAAACTTTTAAATTTGTTCACATGACATCTCATAAATTATTTGCAACCTTAGTATGTCTGCAACGGTTTTGTCATATTATGCAACAGATCAATATTTACATAGTAATGCAATTTTATAAAAAAAGAACTTGCGTTCAAAAGTAATAATTTCTAGAAATTATCAAATAATTTCTATTAATTTATTTAAAAAAATAAAACTCAGGCTTAGTTAAAATTACTCTGTTGTAAATACAATTTATTAAATATCATTAAACCGAATTGCTTTTTTGCAAATTTGTACGTTCGGTTTATTTCAAATCATTAAATTCCACAATCCAAAATTAAAGCGGCCATCTTCAGTTCAATGACCGCAATCGTTCAATTTAACATCGTTTTCCGTTCAAATAATGGAAAAAGTTTCTTGATAACGTCTAGATATTTGTGGAAATTAACCGGATCCGCTGAGTGAAAACTTTTCAGTTCAAATTCACAAATAAATGGTCCCAGCGTGGTTACTGGTTATTGTTTGTTTATCAATAACACGTTATTTTATGTTTGAAGTATCAATTTGGTAAAGGTTTAGAAATAATTTATATTTTTTCCAAAAAATTTGTATTTGCATTATTTTGTTTTGGAATACTAGCATAGACGTGTTGCATCGACTGTCCACTCAAAAGTTTGACTGGTAGAGAATGTCATCGGCATTAATTTTCGTTATACGTTGTTGTATAATTAAAATTTAAATAACCCCCGACACAAAAAATCTTTAAAAAGTAAAATAATAATAGTGTTTTTGTCGTTTAAGTACCTAGTAATATTTTGACCCAACCGTCGTCGCGTCAGGGGACCGCTAAAGAAGTATTTTCATCTCCCTGGTCCGGAGTTCGGTCCCCCGACGTGAGGACGCTTGGGTCAAAATATTACTAGGTACTTAAACGACAAAGACACTATTATTATTTTACTTTTTAAAGATTTTTTGTGTTGGGGGTTATTTAAATTTTAATTTAATTTTTATTTCAAACTTTTTAAACTACTTTATTCTCCATCATGGGGCCTTGACAGTTAACTATCTATCACCTACTCGTTGAGCCCATCCTTATGAGCCCAAACACACTATATCTGCTATGAGTTGCTAAGGAGTTGGGTATCCCGCAGACTACTTGATGCCGCAGCATCAGCTTATGTTTACCAATATATTGAATGTCACAGTGCACCAAATTTAAAGTCAATCGAATTTTTCTAGTTGGAAATGAGCTGATAATCCTCAAACGCCTGAACAGATCTTCATAAATTATGGCTAAGAACCATCGCAGTTACATCAGCTTTCAAACAAAAAAAACCGCGTCCAAATAGGTCCATTCGTTTGAGAGCTACGATGCCACAGACAGACATCCAGATACACAGATACACACTCTAAACTTATAACTCCCCTTTTTTTTGTCGGGGGTTAAAAAGTGTTAATAAATAAATAATAACGACTGCAAAGCTGAGGTCTCGGGTTCGATCCCCGGGTCGGGTAAAAGTGATATTGAGTTTTTCTATTCAGTATCAGCTCGGAGTTTGGAATTGGTGCCCGATATGGCGCGAGGCTCGCCCCCTGTCACATCATGGGACGGAATAATGGCGAAAAGTGGGTGCACTAGTTGCGCCTCTGCCTACCCCTTCGGGGATAACAGGCGTGAGTGTATATGTATGTGTTTTTTTTGTTAATTTCATTAATGTTTGATTCTTTTAGAATTACCTTATTTGGTATAATCAATTATAATATGAACTTACGTACATAGGCACTTATAATAAACGTAGCAAATCTGTATTAAAAAACAAGTCATGAAATGAGCTTCTATACTTTCTACAAATCTCTCAAATCTGACACTTAAATTAAATTTCACGCTTTTCTTACAAAGATTAGAGTGGACGTTATCAAAGATATTACTCGAATTTACGTAAGTTAGGGGCTTATTTCATTCTTTTTGTGCCTGTTTGGACTGATATTGATTTTTTATTTACGCTCTTTAGAAGTATTATCTACAGACATTGCCAAAATTTGATTAGTATTGTTTTAATAAAATAAAATGTAATGCCAACGTTTCAGTTTGAGTAAGCTAATATGTAAACAGAAAAATATGTCATCACTACATAGTATAATACAAAGTCGCTTCCCGCTGTCTGTCCCTATGTCCCTATGTATGCTTAGATATTTAAAACTACGCGACGGATTTTGATGCGGTTTTTTTTATAGATAGAGTGATTCAAGAAGAAGGTTTATATGTATAATTTATCCCGGGGAAATATAAAGCAGGACTTTTATCCCGGAAAAACTCATTCACGCGGGCGAAGCCGCGAGCAGAAGTCTAGTCATTAATAATTACAAATGGTGTGACATATGTAACAATCTTTATTTATATAATTCTTCTGTGCGTGTGTGTCATTGAATTCCTTCTAAACGGCTGAACCGATTTTAATGTTCGTGTGTCTTTAGGTGGTTTCGAGAATTGTTTAGATTAACAATTGGATCCGGTAGATAGCGCTGTATTCGGGTTCTAGGACTTTATTTCCTTTTTAGGGCAGGACAACGTCTGTTAGGGCCGCTATTAAAAGTGTGATATTCATCTTTTAAGCTAACAAGTTTTTTAGGGTTTCATATCTCAAAAATGAACCCCTATAGGATTACTTTGTTGTCCGTCCGTCTGTCTGTCAAGACCCTTTTTTCTCAGTAACGCCTAAAGATATCAAGTTGAAATTTACATCAAATACTCGAGTCTACGTCTCTTTTAGCTGTGGAAAAATCTACGGTTTAAGTTTACGGCATCAAAAGATATTATGATTGTTTATGTCGTATATTTTACGAACTTACATGGGAATCGAAACATAGGATAATTCCCGTTAGCCGAGTATCGTGAACTATGGACAGAAGCAACGTCTTACAGCACACGTAAAGTGAAAAATCTGAAAACCGTTAATATGTACTTTAATAACAAAAAAGAAGTGTCTTAATAAGAGCACAAAAACATTGTAAAGAAAATCCAATAAATCTGCTCTTTTTTGTACAACTGATAAATAATTATTCTTACTGGACGATATCGGGGCACAGCGGGATTGATTTATTTGACGAAGGTTACTTAAAAGAATTGTTTTGTTCAAATGTTTGTCCACTTAAATTACATCTGTGACAAATATGTTTATATGTTGTTGACGCATGTTACGTCATCTGTTTGATGTCCATATTATTATTTCATTTCAAAACTTTTTATTAGACGGTGTGTTCAACATTTTTTTGATAGTGCGGGGTCTCCAACACTTACTACAATTATTTACTCTTTCCGAACAACTAATATTAGAGGGTGATGTAGACAAGTTAATGTACAAATAAAATAATAAAACAAATAATGAAATACAGTGAACCAGCAACGGGGTAACTAGTTGTTCGTACTTACCAATAAATCTTTTTCAACCTGATTATATTACAATCATGTATTTTATAGCCATTTATTATTAACTAGCTTTTGTTTGCAGCGACGTCCGTGTGAAAGTTATTCAGATATAAAAGTCCTGCTATAGGTACATTTTACAGGAGTAAAAGAATTATTAAGCCCTCGCGTGCCGGGAGCGTGGATCCACGCTCAAAAAAAGTGTTCAAACTCTGCCGGGAGCGTGGATCCACGCTCGGGCCGATTTCGGCAAAATGTATGAAAACTGAACATCTACAGGTGGTTTCTTTTTAGCTTATTTTTTGTTTCCATTGGATGCAAATCTTAATCATATATGAGAAGTGAAAAAAGTCGCCGCCATTTGAACTTCTTTGTTTTGAGGCCGATTGACCTCAAAATCGATACCTGGACATGGCTTTAAGTACAAAAGACGGCTCCAATGTTAGAATTGAAAAAAGTGGCCGCCATTTTGAATTTCTTTATTTTAAGGCCAATCGACCTCAAAATCGATATCTGGGCAGGCCTTTAGGTACAGAAGACGGATCCAATGTTAGAATTGAAAAAAGTGGCCGCCATTTTGAATTTCTTTGTTTCAAGGCCAATCGACCTCAAAATCGATATCTGGGCAAGCCTTTAGGTACAGAAGACGGATCCAATGTTAGAATTGAAAAAAGTGGCCGCCATTTTGAATTTCTTTGTTTTAAGGCCAATCGACCTCAAAATCGATATCTGGGCAGGCCTTTAGTTACAGAAGACGGATCCAATGTTAGAATTGAAAAAAGTGGCCGCCATTTTGAATTTCTTTGTTTCAAGGCCAATCGACCTCAAAATCGATATCTGGGCAAGCCTTTAGGTACAGAAGACGGATCCAATGTTAGAATTGAAAAAAGTGGCCGCCATTTTGAATTTCTTTGTTTTAAGGCCAATCGACCTCAAAATCGATATCTGGGCAGGCCTTTAGGTACAGAAGACGGATCCAATGTTAGAATTGAAAAAAGTGGCCGCCATTTTGAATTTCTTTGTTTCAAGGCCAATCGACCTCAAAATCGATATCTGGGCAAGCCTTTAGGTACAGAAGATGGATCCAATGTTAGAATTGAAAAAAGTGGCCACCATTTTGAATTTCTTTGTTTTAAGGCCAAACGACCTCAAAATCGTTATCTGGGCAGGCCTTTAGTTACAGAAGACATATTCAATGTTAGAATTGAAAAAAGTGGCCGCCATTTTGAATTTCTTTGTTTTAAGGCCAATCGACCTCAAAATCGATATCTGGGCAAGCCTTTAGGTACAGAAGATGGATCCAATGTTAGAATTGAAAAAAGTGGCCGCCGTTTTTGAATTTCTTTGTTTTAAGGCTAATCGACCTCAAAATCGATATCTGGGCAAGCCTTTAGGTACAGAAGACGGATCCAATGTTAGAATTGAAAAAAGTGGCCGCCATTTTGAATTTCTTTGTTTTAAGGTCAATCGACCTCAAAATCGATATCTGGGCAGGCCTTTAGGTACAAAAGACGGATCCAATGTTGGAATTGAAAAAGTGGCCGCCATTTTGAATTTCTTTGTTTTAAGGCCAATTGACCTCAAAATCGATACTGGGCATGGCATTGATAGTAAAAGTCATAATTATTTAATGTTAGACTTAAGAAATTGGTCGCCATTTTGTACTTCTTTGTTTTAAGACCAATCGACCTCAAAATCGATACTTGGGCATGCCATCGTTTTGTTTTAACACTAATGGGATTTAAGATAGATATTTGGGCTTGTCTTTAGCCAAACAGAATAAATCGAGGTTGTAATTTTACTAATTTAACAATTTAATTACGCAATCACATCAAAATTATTTTTTTCAATTCTAACATTGGATCCGTCTTCTGTACCTAAAGGCTTGCCCAGATATCGATTTTGAGGTCGATTAGCCTTAAAACAAAGAAATTCAAAATGGTGGCCACTTTTTTCAATTCGAACATTGGATCCGTCTTCTGTACCTAAAGGCTTGCCCAGATATCGATTTTGAGGTCGATTGGCTTTAAAACAAAGAAATTCAAAATGGCAGCCACTTTTTTCAATTCTAACATTGGATCCGTCTTCTGTACCTAAAGGCTTGCCCAGATATCGGTTTTGAGGTCGATTGGCCTTAAAACAAAGAAATTCAAAATGGCGGCTACTTTTTTCAATTCTAACATTGGTTCCGTCTTCTGTACCTAAAGGCTTGCCCAGATATCGATTTTGAGGTCGATTGGCCTTAAAACAAAGAAATTCAAAATGGCGACCACTTTTTTCAATTCGAACATTGGATCCGTCGTCTGTACCTAAAGGCCTGTCCAGATATCTATTTTGAGGTCGATTGGCCTTAAAACAAAGAAATTCAAAATAGCGACCTCTTTTTTGAATTCTAACATTGGATCCGTCTTCTGTACCTAAAGACTTGCTCAGATATCGATTTTGAGGTCGATTGGCTTTAAAACAAAGAAATTCAAAATGGCAGCCACTTTTTTCAATTCTAACATTGGATCCGTCTTCTGTACCTAAAGGCCTGCCCAGATATCGATTTTGAGGCCGATTGGCCTTAAAACAAAGAAATTCAAAATGGCGGCCACTTTTTTCAACTCTAACATTGGATCCGTATTTTGTACCTACAGGCCTGCCCCGATATCGATTTTGAAGTCAATTGGCCATAAAACGAAGAAATTCAAAATGGCGGCCGTCTATGCCAAATCTCACAATGTTTCTAAATATTTTAGTGACCATTGATCCATAATAAATAAGTAAATAAATAATTTCAAAATTCGTAATAAAAGAATTTTATGGTGTATAAATTGGAACATCCTTTACACCTAAAATCCGATTTTTTCAAATGTATGGGCGGCACGCAAGCGTTTTTTACGCAAACTGAGCCTGGCATTCCAGGGGTTAATCCGTATACTATTTCAGACGATAATCTATTTCTGTGCCAAATTTCATCCAAATCCGTTCAGCTGTTCTGGCATGATTAAGTTTACGAACATCCAAACTTTCACATTTATAATAACAATTATTATTTTTTGTTGCAACTGAATCAATAAATAAATTGGTGTTGCTCGCGTCTTAGTCCGCGTAAAAAGTCTTTCCCGCTAAAGAAAGTCCCTAAAACACAGTTTCACACTAGCGCAATCTACTTAATGAATCAGATTTAATACATCCATTACTTCCCATTGGAGCTAATTACTTGGATAAAAAGAAGCCTATGTTAACACATAATATTAATATCCGGTAGATGATTTAACCGTATGCCAAATATCCAAATTCACTAAACGGAATTGTTACTGCGTTTACTTCTAACAAATATTCAAACATTATATACGTAATTATAGAATAAATTAATAAAAAATATTTACTGGTAGTAGGTGTCGCATATGCAAGAGTCTGCATGGGTGGGTACCACCGCAATATCTATTTCTACCGCCAAGCAGCAGTGTGCATGCACTGTTGTGTTTCGGTTTGAAGGAGATTGTAGCCAGTGTAACTGGACATAATGACACTTAACATCTTATATCTCAGGATGACGAACGCAGTGGAATACCACACAGTACTTTGTAACTCAAGGTGCTGGATGGTGCTGCTACTGTTTATGGTCGTATCGCTTACCATCAGGCGAATAGCATGCTCGTCTCATCATTCAATGCAGTAAAAAAAATCTACCTAAAATACTTAATGTTTTATGGGTCATATTTTAATAACGCATTTATGGGCCTATTTATATCATCGGAAGCTCTATAATTTTACCTAAAATTATAACATTAAAAATCATATCATTAATAAGATCTTATAATTATATTTTTTCTGCTCCACGAGGTTTCAATTTACGAAAGAGTCTCGGATTAAACCCAAGTTTTCAATTATCGGGCCCATTAGGGAGTGTGGGGGGAATGTGGAAGCTCCATCAATTTTTATAGCGGCTTGAGATAAGTCACATCGTTACCAATGTTTCTAAATTAACTTTAATACTATCGCGTACAACAATTTGTAAGATTTTAAATGAGAAATGTTATTGTGGTTAGTGGTTTTTGATGATATTTTCTTTAGAGGCTTCTGGTTTAGTGGTAAAGATGAATAAATAGACGAAGGCAACGTTTTACTTTGAAACCATTATTTTACTAAAAAGATATAATAATATGATGATTTTATGTAATATATATCTTCGTGACAATATGCGAGTTTTATATTACTTGAATATTAAATTACTTTACCATAAATAGGTATGTACTCGTAAGTTCAGCCAGCCACATAAGCTGAACAAATTCAAAATTTCAAATCGCCTCTACACTTTTGTGTTCTTACCAATTATTGTTTTCTCTTTACAAAAAATAAAATAAAAAGGATGAACTTTACCAAACAAGAAGAAAAAAAAAAATGGTTCAGATAAATTTAACGCGTAGAGGCGATTTGAAATTTTGAATTTGTTCAGTTACTTATGTGGCTGACTGTACACAATTTATATTTTTAGGAAATTTGCTGTCCTGCTTAAAAACGTAAGTTTAAAGCTTAACCTATCTCCGTGATCGGACTAAGCAATAAAGCAATAAATAAATCATTTCACTAATAATAAAATGTAGCAATTGGCAGTCAATACGTGGCCTTAGTCTGGGAGACGTTAATTTGATAAAATTGATAAGGGTTCAAGTCCATAGTCTAGACCTGTGGTCTAGACAATGCCGACAGAAATAGAATTCCAGAAATTGAAGTTAAATATTTTATACTAGTGTTCGGTTTTTGAACCAAAATTAAATTACGTAGACTGGCAGGTAAGTCATTTACGTGATTCCTAGGCATTGAGTTACGTATCAAATAGTGGAACCTGCAAAACACTGTTCATTGTAATGACGACCTGGGGATCGAACCCGAGACCTACTAAATAATGTGACCAAATATACAGGTGTCCCGTAAATAATGGATGATGTATTTGTTTGTAGACATAAATATTTATAATGTATGTCTACAAACAAATATTGATTATCTATCTAAATCACGATTCGTATTTTGGAATGTAAATAAATAGTTCTCTGAAAAGCTTTGAAATCACTTTACTGGTACCACCACAATGACTATTTCTACCGCCAAGCAGCAGTGTGCATGCACTATTGTGTTTCGATTTGAAGGACATTGTAGCCAGTGTAACTATTGGACATAATGAGACATAACATCTTATGTCGTAGGCAAACGGCAGGCTCGTCTCGTCATTCCATGCAAAAAAAGAAAAATAAAATCATTCAATGAATTAGATACTATTTGATTGATGGAATTAAATACATTCGGCGTTTGAAGGGATATGAATACATTATCTTTAGTTTTGCCTTAATTCGCTTACGGCGAAGATCTTTCATTGACTTAACGGACGATTGAACATTATGATTAACTTAAGATTAAAGTAAGATTTATTTAATTTTGTGAAATGATCCGACGCTATTAACTTGCGATCAAGATAGCTCGTTGTTTATTAAAAAAAATATGGCTGTAAGCCGAAGCCGCCAACGGAAGATCTTTTATAAGTGTATCAGAAAACTTACACAACCACAGCAGCATGGCTTCCTTTAACTTAACTTGAAAAAGTGTTAAAGAATGAAGGTAAATCACTTAGGGCCTGTGTCACAGATTTCAAGTACATTTTATTTGACAATTATCTTATTAAACGGCTAATGTAGATAGTACTCATTTATTGCCATTTGTTTGGTAGCATAGATTAGAGTGTGACGTTGGTATTTGGTCGGCTTATACGTTTATATGACGAGAAGCATTTATCAGCGAGCGGTGTAATCGTTTCTAAATGTTAAAACTTCAGGCAATATTCCTTTTACCCCGGATTTTATTATGAAAGTGTGTCAGCATCAGTGTAACTGCAGGACATAATGAGACTTAACGTCTTATGTCTCAGTATGACGACTGCAGTAGAATGCCACACAGTTCTTTGTAACTCAAGGTGTTGGATGGTGTTTCTACTGTTCAAGGGTGATCGTATCGCTTACCATCAGGCGAACGGCATGCTCGTCTCGTCATTCGATGCCATAAAAAAAAGTATGTAGAAGGGTTTAGACGATTGTCAGGTTTAATTATTCTACGAAACATCACAGATGCGCCCCTTCCTGGCCGACATTACACTAATTACACAGGACTAACTGTTTGCAGTGTATTCAATAGGTGTTCTAATAAAGTACAATTTCGTAATTAAAATGCGACATAGTTAAATTTACCCTACATTTTCTGTAGAGATTTTCAAGCAACGGAATCAGAGCAGGGTTACCACAAATCAAATCGTTTGACGCGGTGCACTCTACTGGATTATTCTTATGAGCGCTTTTGAATTAGTATCTCAGAGAACGGTTTTATTGTATTCTTTCAAGCGATGATATAGTGGCCAGTTTATTATCTCAAGACGAACTAAAATGAGATAACAAAAAATAAATACCTAAGAGTAGGACATTGTTTTGTTATGTTCTAGAGATATGAAAATAAGTTTGGTTAACACCTAATATTTCATCCCGATTCCCGAGTAATTTAAAATATTTGTTTTTACGTGATTTGTTTGTTCAGGCATGGCTGATTTCATTGAATTGCTTTTGTTTGTCCTCTTTTGAAATACCAGGCATCACATGCTCATAGGAACGCGTTACCTATCGTCCCGGGTGCCTAACCGGCGACCTCGATAGAGTTATCGTATGTCGTTGCTTTTTCCGCCTGTTTGTGAGTAATCAGATATTACAACTTCGACAAAACAATCAGTCTAGATTTTTCCCGCTTATATTTCCTTTATTCTCATAAGAAATTACGTTCGCCATTTTTATGTAACTTTTTCAATTTGTATTATTTATACGTTTAATTCGATTCCCCAAAGGTTCATACGCGGTAAATGGTACCTTCATAAATTTTGAGGGCCACTGAAGTCAGCATTTATGTATTTTATTACCTACTTATTCAACGTGTGGCCAATTGTGTAAAAATTATTGTTAGTGAAGCCATTGCTGAGAAATTGGTGAGCCCTGGCCGTGCGGCTTCAATATTTCTTATATCGCATAAAAATCGTACCTATGACAATGGTATACGAAGTTTATGATTTTTTGATTAAAATATGCCTCGTTAAACTAAAATTAAATGTGTAGATGTAATAAAGTAGAGGTTTAGTTTTATGATCACAAAAATCCTATAAAAAATATTTATCGGTAAGAAAATGTAATTTACGTGTAGGTACCTAAGAGGATAACTATAATGGAAATTGAACTGAAACACCTGATTTACTCACATATTTTATCACTACTTATACGGCTATATTGAGACTAACGGGGTTACTTTAATTTTTTACCAATTTTCATTCAATTTCGCCCGTGTTTGTATTTGAATTCGTTTTAATCGATTCTCTTCGTATGATTTTGCAGAAATTTCTATTAAATACTTACAATGCCATGATTTAGGAGAACAAGGAGATCAAGACTTTTACATGAGGTACATAACTGAGAAATCAAAAAAGTCTTTTGTGCGTTCGTAAACTTGGAAAAGGCCGTGTGCCGGGAAGTAAGCTGAGATCAACGTTGTCATTATCATATGGGACTGAAGGCCGCCTGGTAAGGACATTGAAGTCTCTTTAATGGGAACTCCAAAGCCTGCAACAGAGTAAAGGGACCATAATAGGAATTAGCAATAGTGTGCTTTTACCAATGGTTATATGTATATGAAAGTGAAAGCTGGTTTGCCAGAAGAAGCACGTACATCGAGTAAATGCGGTGGTAACGCACTCCTTATAGATTATACTATGTGGAGTCACTATTTCTTGTGGCATGAGTATAGAATGACTTTATATATTAGAGGATGATGTGGTGACTAAAATAAAAAGAAGTATGCTGAGAAAATTTGGCCACGTAGAGAGGATGGTTGAAAGATGAGTTATGAAAGGTATTTATTGAGCGAATGTAGATGTTACGGATGGAGGGGATGCCCATAATCGGTGAAAATGTATGATGAGAAATTTGGAAGTGGTGAAAGAAGTATGTCATTACCATGCCATGTTGCTCTCAATAGTCTCTGCTTCTCGCTGTCTCTGTGTATGAATATATTATCAACTTTCCATTTTGTTTTTTGTATATTAATTGTTGAGCTTAATTTATATTGATAATTCATTTAACCTCAATAAAAAACTAATAACATAACACAACATTCATTGATTCTGAAGCGACACGAAGTTCGCCGGGCCCGCTAGTAATCCCATAAAATCGCACAAACCCGTTTATCGCTAATTATTCCATCCATCAATATCAATTTAGGTAATCTACAACCGGGGACAACGTGATTGATACGTCACATCCCTTCAGCATTCCCAAGACGTACGTTAAGAAATAAATGTATTAAAGCCCCACCCTTTAGCATGAATATGTTATCGGATTTTTATTTATGTGCACATGTCGGTTATGTTCTTTATTGATGTATGGGAATACGTGGCTTATGACAGTTTTTGTAAAACTTGCATAATAAATAAACACTGCCTCGTTGCGTAGTTGTATCACCGTACGACTGCAATGATGAGGTCTCGGGTTCGATCCCTGGGTCGGACAAAGTGATATTGCATTTTTCTATTGAGTATCAGCCCGGAGTCTGGAATTAGTCCATATATCTCAGGTATACGGGCTAAGTTAAGCTTTAAACTTTAGTTTTCGGTTTGCAACCTCTATATTCTTCCAATTATGAATCGTATACAACGCTGATTGACATCGAGTTTTTAATGTACGAATCGCGAAGGCAAAACTGCCACGCCGGTTTACTATGAAACACAGGCACAATTATTGAGTTGATTTTTACAACTCGCACTGCGTTCGTTAAACTGTCGAGATTGCGAATCTCGTGATTTATTAAAAAAAACGATAGGCTACATTTAAAATGTCCTTAAGTCGTGATTCGGTTTCCAGATTGTCTACATTATCTGGAGATTTATGTATTCTTTACGTTGCATTTACGTTTGCGAGGTTATTTTCTGTGTTGCGAATAAATGGACACATTTTTCACGAAAACTGCCTATTGTTATTCACGTTACTGCGATGGATTGGAAATGCGTAGGCAACCGTCCAATTTCGTTGATAAACGTACCCTGTTCCGTCCTTTTCTAGCATGGTACATACTTTGGGGTGGAAAGAGACAGATGGTTTAAACAAGGCTATGATTTTACAGGTAGTTACAGAAGGGTACAAGTGATGTTCCCATAGCGTCTGTTGGATTACATTGTTTTATAGCTACGGATTGCCAAGATTGCGATAAAATGCGTACTATACATTCTCATGCATTAAGAATGCGTGATGATGAATTGTTTTAATCTCATAGGACGCACATGTAGAGTGCGTTAGCAACTAGCTGCAGCGGGCTCGAACTCTGCTAACGTCTCATTTGCTCTCGCCATTACCAAAGTAAAGGCTTTTGATATGTCGGGTAACTGCCGACATAGGTATACGTCAGCATCTTGTCTTACTTTGTTATCTTAATCCTTACAAACATTATAAATGCGAAAGTAACTCTGTCTGTCTGTCGCGCTTTCACGTCAAAACTAATGAACCGATTTAAATGAAATTTTGTACACAGACAGTTCGGAGCCTGAGAAAGGACACAGGCTACTTTTTTCCTGGAAAAAAATAAAGTGGGACTTTTATCTCGGTGCTTCTGCATCAGCAACGTGAAATATCGAAAATCAGTTCGATAAAAATAAAATATTATGTTTTTGCACTTCATTTGTTAACGAAGTAATTATCCATAAAGAATTATTTATTTATTTTGCACTTTATATACAAATGTAGCTATATCGGCGGACTTAATGCCAAAAACATTCTTTCCCAGTCAACCTTAGGGTGGTGCAGAGATACGGTACATTATCTACATAAGGTAGGCGCGGGTGGGCGGAAGGGACTGTCCACCTATTAGTTGGTTTAGACAACTTTTGTGAGCCCGTGATGGACGGCAGCGTGGTAGATAGGCCTCACGCTGCCGTTGACGCCGAGGGAGTCCTTCGGTGCGCGGGGGCTTCTAAGCCCCCCCCCCCCCAACAACAGGAGACGGACCGCACTAGCGGTACGCCCAGGGGCGGTTGCGGACGACAACTTAGATGTGAGTCGAAGGACGCAGCCGTCCCTAATGCGCCATAGATGGCCATCGCGGAGTTACCGCTAAGTCAACCCTCTTGAAGGCTGAGCGGTAGTCACTTTTCCCGCAGAAAAAAAAGTGTTGCATCAGGTACTTAACTTGAAATTAGAGATACGAATAAACGTACATAAAAGTAAATAAAGCAATCAATATTAATTAAGTAAATAACACAACGTAGTAACATTATCAATGCACTACAGTTTTTTGCCCGTTCTTCTCTAGTGAGAACTGCTTTCCGAACTGGTGGTAGATTTACTATTGACGGAATCTAAATAATGTCTAACATTTTATGGGTTCCAAAAAACTTTATCTCAATTGATTTCATTTCAATATAAATAATAAATACATAAAATACAAAATTTCATTACATAAATCGCACCTTTAGGATGAAAACGACACAATTCAAAAAGATAGAAAATTGGGTTATAGTCATAAAATTACTTAAAACGAACTTATTCTAAACAACAGTAGTTAGTTAGTGCGCTGATTCTTCTGCATCGTTCATCAATAGCTGCCGCACTCTCCTTTTGAAGGCAAACCGAGAGGTGGCCGATCTGATTTCGAGGGGGAGTGAATTCCAAAGAAGAGCATATTGGATAGCGAAAGAAGAGTGAGTGAATTAATATTAAACATATATATTTTCAACATAAAATTGGTTGAACATTTTCATTGATGACACAATGTTTTGTAGGCAAAATGTAATGGTGAAATGAAGTGAATGCGTATTCGGAATTCATTATTATTCCCAAGGACAAACTAAGTTTCCGGCGCATAAACCAAAAACAATTGTTTCAGTAATATCAGCATTATTGGAGACCCAAATCTCAATGGCTGCTGAATATTTCATTACTTACGCAAGTATTATTTTCTTAAGTGATTTTAATACTCACATTAATTATTTTTTATGTCTGTAAGAGGAGAAGTAGTGACCTTTGCTTTCAAAACTCCTTATAATATTGTTTGTAGTTGCTGATCATTATTGCTGAAAGACTAATAAATCGCGTCCTCCTTCCTAATTACCCATTTTCCTTAAAAGTTTCGGTATGTCTTGTCCATAATTGACTTGTTACTTGCTACTCATAAACATGTATTTTGGACCCTATATTGAAGAGCAGACATATTATTATGCCATAACATACTCGAAATGCCAATCATGTCATAAAGTACTCGACGGCGGTAAATCTCACCTGTCCCAAATTACTTGACCCTTTTGGGTTGAGGTTTGACTATCTTAATCATGTTTGCATTAATTATTCATTCATCTGATATCTTCATCGTAATTTCATTGTTTTGATATTCATGATTAAGTAAAGTTATTTTTAATACGTTGTAAGTATAAGCAGATTATTATTATTCATAAGTGATTAATACACTCAATTTATTGCCTTGATTCTTTGACACAAGGGCGAGAATAACGTGTCATAAAGTACCAAAGCAACGCTGAAGTCATGTCTATACCATGAATTAAACCTTTCAGTATCGAGCAATGCAAAGGAGATGGGATGAGCAGGCGAACTCTTCGTTGGTCATACATGCGCAACTGGTCATAAACTTTTATTAAAACCTATGTGACTTTCGATCGCTGTCATTACATTCTACGATAGTGAGATTAAAAGGTGCTCCACAGAAATTGTGTAAAAAGCGACCTTATATTCAGCCCTGCAGGTGTGGATTTTTTTGTTAAATGTGTGCTATCCGTGTCAGGATTCGTAGAAAAAATTGTTTGCGCATTATTGCTATATCGAGTCCATTGGTTAAATAGTCTAAGGAATAAACCGATTTAACTGGTAATATGTACCACAGTCTCAGGAGAAACCGACGTTGTCAACAATAATTTCCCGGTAGTCTTATTCACATTTGGCCCAGCTGATTAATTGAGGCCGTGTTGTATAAAAGATTCTGGTGTACGAATTATTTGATTTCAGATATTCAATTCAAGATTTTCGGGTTGTTACCTCTGCTTACCAGCGAAAAGGCAGGATGCTACTAGGTAGGCGGTCTTTTTATGTTAAGCAGTAATCGCTTTATATTCCCTTTTGAACTTACAGAAACAAACCAACTAAATTTCAAGTACGTTTATTACGAAACTGTATTCCTTTTCACCGGATAATGTTATTTAGAGGGCGCCGGAAGTTTCACCAGACATTGTACCCAATGTCAAGGGATTTCCAATTACATGGAAATTTCATAGAGGCCGCCGTAATTCCTTGCCCGAGGGTTGTCTCATTAATGATATAAAGTGATCCAGCAGACCCGCGTGTACGAAAACCTCAACGTTCGCGTCAACCTAAAATACGGTTTGGTTTTGTGTGTTTTTACGAGTTGTTTAACTCGGCCGTTAAACGTAAACCTAACATTCTCTTCCAATTCGGTGTTTAGTTAATATAAATTGGATCTGGAGAGAATGGATTTAGGGTTTGTTTTTTTATCACTTTAGGTTATGTAACGAAAACACTTCTTGTACTGGTACAATCATTGTAATGATTGATACAATAAATTAAGGATTACATCGTAATTAAAATTTCGAAGGTTACAATTCATAAATGTATTGATATAAAACCAATAACATTTTTATTCACACAATCATAACTTGCGAGAAATGTCAATTCTATTCGGCGACGAAACAATTTTTCATTTGAAATCCAGCTTTTCGGCACGAATTATTAACAGCGATAACATGAAAACACCCTTTATGAATATCAAAGGCGTGGTTCTCGAAGTAATCGTCACCGCATAAACAGATCTAAGTCGGGAGGCGTCGATTATAGGAAAATTCAATGTGGCGTTTACGTAATTTCGGTTTTCCGGGCTGGCGCGCGGTGTAATAGCCGCGGTGCCTTGTACAGTCAGCCACATAAGTAGCTGAACAAATTCAAAACTTCAAATCGCCCCTAGACTTTTCGGTTCTTACCAATTTTCATTTTCTCTTCACAAAAATAAAATTAAAGATATTTACTTCACACAAAGAAAAAAAGGGTTTCAATTGAACTGAACGCGTATATGCGGTTTGAAATATTGAGTTTCTTCATCTACTTATATGGCTGACTGTACTTATGCCTGTTAGGGATGTTCCAGATTTCAAACATTTCAAAAATTCCTATTCGGAGACATAATCGAAAAACAACACGACTGGATGTTAACAAAATACGATCTTGAATAGATGTAAAGCCTATCCGTTCACCCATTTATTTAACTTTTGACAGTTCGTACATACATACATACATACATATACATTCACGCCTTTTATCCCCGAAGGGATAGGCAGAGGCGCAACTAGTGCACTCATTTTCGCCATTATTCCGACAGTTCATTTGACAGTTCGGTTTCTAATAAATTGCGGATGTACTAATGCGTTACAGATTCGATTTCTTGTATCAATCGAATTTAATTTATGAAGAAGTTTTGATCGATAAAACACATTGAAATGTTATTTTTGCTCAACATTTTGTATTTTTTTATTGCATCGAATGACGAGACGAGCATGCCGTTCGCCTGATGGTAAACGATACGACAACCCATAAACAATAGAAACACCATCCTGCACCTTGAGTTACAAAGTACTGGGTGTCATTCCACTACGCTCGTCATCTTGAGACATAAGATGTTAAGTCTCATTATGTCCTGTAGTTACACTGGCTATAATGCCCTTCAAACCGAAACACAACAGTGCATGCACATTGCTGCACATGCACGCACCCAGACGGACTCTTACATATGAGAGTCCTACCACCAATAAATTGTACGTAATGTATTGTTTTATAAACATGTCTAAGCGTGTAAATGTGTACCTATATTTCCTGTATATAAATTTATTTTGTAGGTATATACGGTATATCCAGTATAACTTTTGTGAATATTTAACTTTAAAAGTACATTTTATTGGTTATCATATACTTACGCATATATAAAAAGAAAGTATTGAATTTACATTGCCACATTGTACTTTTCAATAAAAAAGTTTTGAATTATCTTTGTTACACGATCAGTGGGCTTAACGAATATCGGTCGATAATTTAATCGGAGCTGAAGAGCAAGTCGCTTCACTATAGAAAAGAAAAAATGGCGTCCATAAAGTAGTTAATTATTTTGTTTTCGACTCCTTGTCAATAATTATAAAATTTCATAGGTGTGCATAATACGTCAAAAGTTAAATAAATGGTTGGTCGATGTATAAGTACTTAACATAAATGTTATAGAAACTGTATTCAACTATTAAATGTTATTACTTAGAATTTATACTGATAATTATAATGTAAACCTAAAACAAGACTTATAAGGGGTTACGTAGGCTTTTTATTGTTTTATTATTCTATTTTGACAAGAAAAGGTAAAATGATTCTGTATAAAGGATGATTTTTGTAAAATGTACTGTGTGAGCTTGATTTCGAAATAAAAAAACACGGGAGCGGTGACCAGCATAAAAATTAGGGAATAATAATAATTATTATCTTTGCTAATAATTGCAGCAAAGAATAGAAAACATATAAAAATAAATAAAACCTTACCTTACCTTTTTTGGGATTCGTTTTGATTGAAAATATCGAAGAAAATATAAATAGTCACAATATCGAAATAAAACTAGTTTTCTAATCTTATCCCGGTTTTTAGTTTTATTTGACTCCGGATCTTTACAAAAATTTGTTTTATTTTAATGCCTAACATTCGCGTAAGTTATAAGAAATCATACTTAATTTAACTACCTACAGTTCTTTTATCATAGAATGCTTGCTTTAAAAGATATTTTAATTTGAAGTTTATTTCGGTGTCTAACATTCGCCTAAAGATAATGTTACGCGCGCTAGTACCTAATAGCCGATAAACAGCGCCATCTATTGGCGAGAAGCGGGACTATCTGACTTTGGCAGGTTCGGCGGTGGAATATTTTCGTAAGATGTTGATGTAACCGACTTTAATTTACGAGAAAGTTCCCGACTATTCTGGATTTTTCGAGAATGTTCCACAAACTATGACGATACCGGCGGCGCGGCGGTCGGGTGTAAAAGGCGGCGCGCGTCCGCCGCCAGGCATTCAGTCTTGTTTACGACGCGATCAAGAGCGAGTGATAAGCGGACTACGAGCGATAGCTACGAGCGACATCGAGGCGAGTATTGTGAATTGTGCGCGAACGTGTAGTAAGTGATTTATAAGTGTATTTGCGCGTTTCAATATTGCAGTATCTAGTGCAGTGCTTTTGTATCTTTATTAGTGTTCTAGTGCTAATAAAGTCCTAATTGGTGTTTTTATCGCAATACCGGTATTTTAATTGTTTATCCCGAACCCCAGTACGTAACAATAAGAAATCATTACGAATTAAAAGGCAATTTAAATGAGTTATTTATAGTTTGAAGTACCGTGACATAAATATATTTTTGTATTTTTAGTTGTAAAGTACGAACTGCAATACGCTACATTTCTGATGGTTGTGTATTTTCGAGCATCACGAATCCGCTATCAATTTTCATGTAATAAAATTCAAGTTCATTTACGACTGCAAAGCTGAGGTCTCGGGTTCGATCCCTGGGTCGGGCAAAGTGGTATTGAGTTTTTCTATTCAGTATCAGCTCGGAGTCTGGAATTTGTGCCTGATATGGCGATAGGCTCGCCCCCTATCACATCAGGGACGGAATAATGGCGAAAAGTGGGTGCATTAGTTGCGCCTCTGCCTACCCCTTCGGGGATAACAGGCGTGAGTGTATATGTATATGTTCATTTTTGGCATAAGGTCGGGAAATTGAGCGACAAAGTGCTAATTTATTATTAGTAATGACTAATGAGTAATGACACAATTATAGTGTTATAAGTAAGGTAATGTATTATCGATACAGCATTCCATGATTCTGTTTAGTAATAGGGAACCCGGCGAACTACGTGTCACCTACAATTTATTTGGTTAAAACTTTGATCAGCGATTAGCAATCCTAATAACCTCTCTACTCAATTGAGATGTAAATTTTATCTTGTTAAAGTTAACCTTTTTTTTATCGCGGGATAAAACGCGTTATCGCTACCACCACTGGGAGGTGAGTGGAACGGTTATGTTGGTTTCACACAGTCTTACAGACTAATGTCAATACTCGGGAGTACCTATAGCTTCATCCGAGTGAGCATTGGACCGAGTCCCTAACATTATATACACCCTACACCGGCATACCAACCAAAACCTGTACCTGTGCTCCATTCAGGCAGCCCACTACCTATTTACTGTTGCTAAAATCACTTATATTACCTCAACTTGAATATGCCTCACAGATCTTTTTTTTTTTTTTTTTTTTTAAACGGCCATCTTCGGCGCATTAGGGACGGCTGCGGGCTTCCTCCGACTCACGTCTAAGTTGTCGTCCGCAACCGCCCCTGCACGTACCGCTATTGCGGTTCTTTTCCTGTTGCGGGGGCTCAGAAGCCCCCGAAACACCGTACCGTGTCCGCCTTTTGGTGTCCGAGGCAGCGTGAGACACGCTGCCTCGGACATGTCCATCACGGGGGTCACAGAAGTTGGCTAGACTAATGGGTGGGCGGCACGTCCCGCCCACCCGTGACCCCCGGAGGCCCCTATTAGTCGCCTTTTACGACAGGCAGGGGATACCGTGGTGGAATTCTCCAAACGCCCCCAATCCACAGGGCGGGAGACGTCGGTCAGTCGTCCACCCGACGCCTCCTACGTCTCGTCTGGCGGCGGGAGGGATCACCACTGCGCTGGCGATCCCTCTCGGCACTCTCCTTCCGCGAGAGGACCGCCTCGCAGAAGTGGGCCACCGCCTGCCAGGCCTCTCGGCCGCCGACCATGGAAGCGACCACGGCCGGCAGCGAGAGGTCTTCTCCGACGACTGTTCTGAGAGCGCTGCGCTCCTCATCCCAGGCTGGACAACACTCCAACGTATGTTGGGCCGTGTCCATTGGGCAGTTGTCACAATAGTGACACACGGCCGACTCCTCTATACCTACCACCCGAAACAGGAACTCACCGAAGCAGCCATGCCCGGTGAGCACCTGCGTCAGGCGGTATGTTGCCGCTCCGTGGCGCCTGTCCAGCCATTCGGCAAAGACAGGACGCACTGCCTCTACGACCCGGTGCCCCCACGACGGGGCCTCCAGCCTGAGACGCCACTCCTCCACGGCGGCTCGCCGTAAGGCGGCCCTCTTGGCCTCCACCTCCTTCAGGGCCGGACGCTCCCCGCGACTGAACGCCTCCTCCCGCCAATGGAATACATCGGCAAGGGATTTGGCGTCCAGGTCCCAGGGCAGAAATCCGGCCAATAGGCAAGCCGCCTCGAAAGAGACCGTGCGGTACGCCCTGACCGCCCGCTGCGCTAAAGCTCTCTGCGGGGCGCGCAGAAGATGCCTCACAGATCTGGAATCCATATTATCAAAAGTATAGTGAGCAAATAGAAGCAGTACAAAGAAAATACCTCAAAACAATGAATTACAGATGTACCCATACGCTGGCTTCTTATCGCCATATACTAAGCAAGTTTAATTTACCTACTTTGCACACGAGACGACTACTCCTTGACCAAATGTTTTTATATAAACTTTGCCATAATGTCTTCGATTGTACTCAGCTCATAAATCAAATATACCTACGCATCCCCAGTCGCTCTCAACGTATTCGACTCAATTATGTACACCACTTGTTTGCTCCTAAACACTGTAGAACCAATGCAGGTAAACGCGCTCCGATAAGGCGAATCATGAATTCCCACAATGATAATTTTTCGGAAATTGATCTATTTGTATTATCCACGAGCCAATTTAGGAAAGCAGTCTTAGACAAACTAAGGGATATTCAGGCAGACTTAACTTGAATAAATTGTTCGCAATATTCCCTAGTATAATAGTATAATATTATATTATATTATTATTATTGTGATTCTTTTTTAATTTTTATTGTATTTGGGAGTTGAATGCATTTAATTAGAGTTAAATCTTTCCCGTGTGGAGTTGCTGGTCTCCCATCGGGCGCGTCTCCCTGGGTGGCGGATAGGGGAACGCCCCCCAAATTCGGGGGTACCGGAAACGGCGTGGACCAAAACCAGCAAAGGGGTTCTTCCGCGTTCTCTCTGTTTAGCAGAAGGGACAGTGGAGGAACACAGACGGGTTCCGTGTGTACTCACACTGCCTCGGAACAGGCTTGGGATGAATTCTTCTCCCAAGCCACCGCCGGTCTCGGAACCTCAGGATACACTGTGGTCATGTTTCGCAGGGTCTCCTGGGGCTGAGGGTCTTGGCTTAACCGCCCGGACTGCGAGGGAGAAAACCTCTATAAAAGTTACCCCGAATCTCAAGCGGCGGCGCACCGCGAGGAGATGCATGGCCGATGGGCAGTTCGGTCTCTAGTGCGACCCCCGCCGGAGTACCGGCCGACACTCTGAGTGGGTTACCTGTAGGCTTACCCAGGTACAGGGGGCTCTGCCTGGGTGGACTCTTTCTTCCCCCATACTCGTGGGACCAATAATGGTACTTAAAAATAAAACAAACTTGATGAAGGAGAGGGCATCTGTCCCGGGGGATGACTTAGCACCCGGGCAGATAAATGACGCTGGGCGCAAGTCCACAAAAGGGCCAGTCGAAGTGGTAGCATCGACCCCGGTCGTATCAGAACCAGGGCCGAGTGGCATTTGTTTACGGTCGAAACGGGGACGTCCAGTTCGCTCGACTAAAATAGTTTCGAGCGACAGCAACTCCGAGCCGGCGGTAAAGGTGGTCGCCGCTTCTGCACCGCCAACAGATGCAGAAGAAGACGAGGCGATGGAGTCGGCGGAAGCGGCAGTCGACCAGTCAGATTGGCGCCTGCGATTGGCGGAGGTAGTTCGGGGCGTATCCCAAAGGTCCCGAAATTTAAAAGGGACGGAGCAGCGGAAGCTGAACTTGGCGGCCAAGGAATTGGTGGAAAGAGCCGACGAGACGACTTCCGCTGAGGTGGCCCGCCTGGTGGCGGAAAAGGCCGCAATGGCT
Organism: Lapara coniferarum; assembly: GCA_949316025.1. NCBI lineage: Eukaryota > Metazoa > Arthropoda > Insecta > Lepidoptera > Sphingidae > Lapara > Lapara coniferarum. The sequence continues at coordinate 8,318,105 of OX438925.1, forward strand.
CGGCGTATTACAGCCCTTGAGGCTTCCCTTGCGGCCCAAGGAAAAATCCTAGAGGAGGTACTAGCGGCTGTCCGCTCGCCGGGAGAATCGCAGTTGGCGATTGAGATAGGAGCCGCCTCTGATAAAAATGATCGCCAAGATCAATTTGAGCGCCGTCTAATATCTATGACGGACGCGCGCTTTGAGGCAATTAATATGAGGCTACCTCCAGAGCCAACAGTTCGTCCTCCTCTGGCCACTGATAGGGCTAGAGCTAAGGAAGCTGGTCGTCCGTTGCCCGTTGACGGACCTTTAGCAGTACTTACTGCCGTCGCTGGACCATCGTGTGATCCACCCGCTAAGGGTAAGGGAATAGGGAAGGGCAAGCGCACCACTCGGGCTGTTCCTAATATCGCACCTGTGACCACACCCGCCGTCAAACTCTTCCCCCAGCCAAACAAGGGGAGGAACAAGAAGAACCCGCGTGCTCCCCAGGTTCAACCCCGGACGGAGCCTCGTCTGCTGCCGCCGGCCCCAGCGTCTATGGACGAAGGTTGGACGGTGGTGGCAAAAAAAGGGAAAAGAAATACCCAACCCCTTTCGAGTGCAGCTGTGCTAACTTCACAGGTTCAGGTACAGCATCAAAATCGGATGTATTCCATTGGCGGGAGGAGGCGTTCAGTCGCGGGGAGCGTCCGGCCCTGAAGGAGGTGGAGGCCAAGAGGGCCGCCTTACGGCGAGCCGCCGTGGAGGAGTGGCGTCTCAGGCTGGAGGCCCCGTCGTGGGGGCACCGGGTCGTAGAGGCAGTGCGTCCTGTCTTTGCCGAATGGCTGGACAGGCGCCACGGAGCGGCAACATACCGCCTGACGCAGGTGCTCACCGGGCATGGCTGCTTCGGTGAGTTCCTGTTTCGGGTGGTAGGTATAGAGGAGTCGGCCGTGTGTCACTATTGTGACAACTGCCCAATGGACACGGCCCAACATACGTTGGAGTGTTGTCCAGCCTGGGATGAGGAGCGCAGCGCTCTCAGAACAGTCGTCGGAGAAGACCTCTCGCTGCCGGCCGTGGTCGCTTCCATGGTCGGCGGCCGAGAGGCCTGGCAGGCGGTGGCCCACTTCTGCGAGGCGGTCCTCTCGCGGAAGGAGAGTGCCGAGAGGGATCGCCAGCGCAGTGGTGATCCCTCCCGCCGCCAGACGAGACGTAGGAGGCGTCGGGTGGACGACTGACCGACGTCTCCCGCCCTGTGGATTGGGGGCGTTTGGAGAATTCCACCACGGTATCCCCTGCCTGTCGTAAAAGGCGACTAATAGGGGCCTCCGGGGGTCACGGGTGGGCGGGACGTGCCGCCCACCCATTAGTCTAGCCAACTTCTGTGACCCCCGTGATGGACATGTCCGAGGCAGCGTGTCTCACGCTGCCTCGGACACCAAAAGGCGGACACGGTACGGTGTTTCGGGGGCTTCTGAGCCCCCGCAACAGGAAAAGGACCGCAATAGCGGTACGTGCAGGGGCGGTTGCGGACGACAACTTAGACGTGAGTCGGAGGAAGCCCGCAGCCGTCCCTAATGCGCCGAAGATGGCATTTAAAAAAAAAAAAAAAAAAAAAAAAAAAAAAAAAAAAAAAAAAAAAAAAAAGCATCAAAATCGGAGGCCTGAGCCAAAACTTCGCCTTCCCCGTAGGGCAGCTGTCGCTCTGACGGTGTTACCTGCTGCCTTAGACCGTGGCGTAACATACGCCACGGTCTTAAAAGAAATTCAGCGGAGGGTGAATTTGGCCGGTCTCGACATTGCTGAGACTCGAGCGAGGTTGATGGCCACGGGGGGGTACCTCTACGAGGTGCCTGGCCCTGAATCCGAAGCGAGGGCCAACTCCCTCGCTGAAAAAATGAGGGAGGTGTTCCGCGGAACGGAACTGGAGAAAGACGTTCGCGTCTCCCGTCCGTTTAAGACGGCGGACCTGCGAATTTCCGAGTTGGATCCGTCTGCCGACCCGGAAATGGTCGCAGTGGCCCTCGCAAGTGCTGGGGAATGCACAGCGGAGGATATTAAGGTTGGGGAGATCCGCCCCGACCGTTCCGGCCTTGGCGCAATCTGGGTGCGTTGCCCAGCCAAGGCAGCGGAAAAAATTGTTAGGGCCCGGCGCGTCCGGATCGGCTGGGTATCGGCACAGGTCCGGCTCCTTGAGCCCCGGCCTATGCGGTGCTTCCGCTGCCTCCACAAGGGGCATGTGCGGATGCGCTGCACCGAAGAATGTGACCGTAGCGGGATCTGCTACCGCTGCGGTCAAGAGGGCCATAAGGCAAGGGAGTGCTCTGCAGACCCACACTGTGCAATCTGCGCAGCTGAGGGCAAACCTGCAGGGCACCGCGTGGGCGCCAAGGCATGTGTCGCCTCCTCGCGCCCCCGTCGCATTAATCGCGGCGGGGGCGCCGGGGTTGTGACCCAGCCGGACCCGTCCCGCCGAGAGACCGCCATGGAAGTCGCCCATTAATATGGCGCAAAGATTCCTCCAGGCGAATATTAACCACTGCGCCAGGGCACAGGACTTACTAGTTCAGAACCTGGCGGAGTGGTCAATTCAAGTGGCTGTGGTCTCTGAACCGTACTATGTCCCTCCCAGGGATGACTGGGCAGGGGACTTCGATGGTTCGGTGGCCGTCATCACCCGGGGTACTGCCAGCTCCCCGCCTTTCGAAAAAGTAGCGAAAGGCTCGGGATGCGTGGCGGTTCTGTTAGGGGGGGTTTGGATTGTGGGAGTATACTTCTCTCCTAACAGACCTCTGGCCGAGTTTGAGCATTTCCTCACTCGACTAGGGGCCCTGGTGGTGCAAGGCAGTCAGCCTCGCCACGTCCTCGTTGCCGGTGACTTCAACGCCAAGTCCTTGGCTTGGGGCTCGTCGGCGACGAATGCACGTGGCGTGGCCCTGGAGGAATGGGCGACTGCGTCCAGGTTGGCCGTTGTGAATCGCGGGTCGGTGGAAACATGTGTGCGGCACAATGGCGGCTCGGTGGTGGACATTACGTTCGCCACCCCAGCACTTGCCCACCGTGTGCGAGACTGGAGGGTCCTGGTGGGCGAGGAGACGTTGTCGGATCACCGATACATTCGGTTCGACGTCTCCTCGACTCCCACTCTTACTCCTCGGTCTCGTGGTGGCTTAATCGCCCCGCGATCGGACGGCCCGCGTTGGGCGCTAAAGCGCCTTGATGTCGAGGCCCTGAAGGAGGCTGCTCTGGCCCAGGCGTGGATTCCCGTGCCGGCCGGACCAGTACGGGTCGAGGAGGAGGCGGAGTGGTTCGGGGCGACGATGTCGCGTGTCTGTGACGCGGCCATGCCCCGAGTCCGACGCCTTCCCGAGAAACGCCAGGTGTTCTGGTGGTCGGCGGAGCTCTCGCAGCTGCGTGCATCGTGCGTAGCTGCCCTCCGTCGAGTTGGCAGGCACCGTCGTCGCCGGATTCGTTTAATCGGTGACGAGGACCAGGAGCGGCTTCTTCACGGCCTCTACAAAGAGGCTAAGAGAGCGCTGCACGTAGCAATATTGAGGGCAAAGTCTGCGGCACAAAAAGAGGCCCGGAGCACTCTCGACAACGACCCGTGGGGGCGTCCATATCGTCTGGCGATGAAGAAATTCCGCCCATGGGCGCCCCCACTGACGCAGAGTCTCCGGGACGAGCTGGTGGAAGAGGTTGTCGCGACTTTGTTGCCCTCTATTGAGGATGTCACTCCTCCACCGATGGCGCCACGACCGTCGCCGCCATCGTCGCAGAGTTTGGCAGGGGATATTTTGGAGGTTTCGCCTGCAGAATTTAGGGCGGTAGTGCTTCGGTTGCGGAGTAAAAACTCGGCCCCGGGTCTTGACGGCATACCCGGTCGTGCGTGGGTTTTAGCCGTCAAGCACCTGGGTACGAGGCTCCGCGGCCTCTTCTCCGCGTGCATTGAGCAGGGCCTCTTCCCATCTCGATGGAAAACTGGGAAATTGGTCCTGCTTAGAAAGGAAGGTCGACCCGCAGAGTCGCCATCGGCCTACCGGCCTATCGTGCTACTCGACGAGGTCTGCAAGCTTTTCGAGCGGATTATTCACGCTCGCCTCGTCGAGCATCTTGAGAAGGTCGGGCCGGATTTGGCAGATTGCCAATACGGTTTCCGGCATGGCCGATCAACGATCCATGCGATTTTGCGGGTCAAAGCACAAGCGGAGGCCGCAATCGCCCGGGGTGAAGTGGTCGTGGCGGTGTCTCTGGACATCGCTAACGCGTTTAATACCCTGCCCTGGGCGTGCATACACGAAGCACTGCGGTACCACGAGGTGCCACCATATCTTCAGCGCCTGGTCCGATCGTACCTATCTGATAGGTACATCGTGTATCCCGGCGCTGATGGGTGGCACCGAAGAGCAATGGCTTGCGGTGTTCCACAGGGCTCAGTACTGGGCCCACTCTTGTGGAACATCGGCTACAACTGGGTGCTCCGAGGTACCAAACCCCAAGACGTCGCTGTTGTCTGCTACGCGGACGACACACTGGTGACAGCGACGGCCAGGACCTTCCAGGAGGCTGCTCTGCTCGCATCCTCTGGTACCGAGCAGATGGTGAGCAGAATTCGGCGACTGGGCCTCAAAGTGGCCCTTAACAAAACCGAGGCCCTTTATTTTCACGGGCCCCGGAAGAGGCCACCTACGGGGGCCCATATCATAGTGGAGGGGGTGCGGATTCCTATCGGCTCCACGATGAAGTATTTGGGTTTGGTGTTGCACAGCCGGTGGGACTTCCGGGCCCACTTTCAAATGTTGTCGCCGAAATTGCTGCGGGCAGCAGGTGCTCTCGGACGCCTATTGCCAAACTTGGAAGGTCCCGGTAACCCCTGCCGAAGTTTATACGCTGGAGTTGTGCGGTCAATGGCCTTATACGGTTGTCCTGTATGGGCTGAGTCTCTGAATTCTCGCTGCGTCGCACTACTGCGCAAGCCGCAGCGTATAGTGGCGCAGCGACTCATCAGGGGCTACCGCACGATCTCCCACGAGGCGGCCTGCGTCTTGGCCGGCACTCTGCCATGGGAATTGGATGCCAAATACCTTTCGTCAGTATTCTTCTGGCGTGAGGAGGCATCCCGACTCGGGCGGAGACTGGCTCCGAGGGAGGTCAAGTCCCAACTGGCCTCCATCCGCAGGGCCGCCGTGGAGGAGTGGCATACCAGGCTGGAGAGTCCGAACGCGGGCTTGAGGACCGTCGCGGCAGTGCGACTTGTCTTTTTAAGCTGGCTTGACAGGCGCCACGGTGCGCCGACATTCCGTCTGACACAGGTACTGACGGGCCACGGGTGTTTCGGCTCGTTCCTGTGTCGGATCGGAAAAGAAGAGTCCGCCGTGTGCCACCACTGTGGCAACGGCCGCGAGGATACGGTCCAACACACTCTCGAGGAGTGCCCAGCCTGGGATCTACAACGCAGCGCTCTTAGAGCAGTCGTCGGCGGAGATCTCTCGTTGCCGGCCGTGGTGTCTGCCATGGTCGGCGGCTGGAGGTCTTGGCGTGCGATGGTCTTCTTCTGCGAGTGCGTCATCTCGCGGAAGGAGAGCGCCGGGCGGGATCGTGAGCAGAACGATCCCACCCGCAGCCAGAGGAGACGTAGGAGGCGCCGGGTGGACGACTGACCGGCGCCTCGTGCCCTGTGGTCCGGGGGCATATAGAGAGTTCCACCACGGCATCCCCTGCCTGTCGTAAGAGGCGACTAAAGGGGGCTTCTAGAGAGTCGCCGGGCGAGCAGCGGGGGGCTGCTCAGTCCAATTTCAGCGACTCCAAGGTGGTTGACAATGCGGGTGGTTGGTCTCCCGCTGTCGTAGACGCCAAAGGTGTCCTTTAGAGTGTGGGGGCATCTTAGCCCCCTTTATAGAGAGGGGCCGTAACGGCATGGCGCAGGGACGGTCCCGTGCAGCTATCTTAGTGCAACAAGATACCCCGGGGCCGTCTCGTATGCGCCGAAGAAGGCCACCGCGGGTTTTGGTTGGTATGCCAGTGAAGGGGGTACATAGTGTTAGGGACTCGGTCCAATGCTCGCTCGGATGATGCCATACTCCCGAGTGTCGACATTGGGCTGTAAGACTGTGCGAAACCAACATAACCATTCCACTCACCCCCCCAGTGGTGGTAGCGATAATACGTTTTTCCCCGCGAAAAAAAAAAAAAAAAAAAAAAAAAAAAAAAAAAAAAAAAAAGAGTTAAATCTTTAATTTTATTCTTACTTTTCTTAACACCACATGTAAAACCTTCTACAAGTATAGAATGATCTGTATGTATAACTAATAATTGAGTGGTTCTTTTTTTCAAAAGTTTGTAACAACTTCTGTGCTAATTGTTAAACATAATATATTGACAATCATTTCTCACATACTACCATAAATGGCTTAAGTCCTACTGTAACTGTACACTACAATGAAATTCATTTAGAACAATATTAGTTAGCTATATTTAAATATGTTACACCTACTTGGTCTAAATGTAAATCATAATTCTTATTGTTAAAATTAAGCACTGTTATGGAATTTGCTATTAAGTTTGCATTTATATACAAGGACTGGCCTACTCTGTCATGAAATTGTAATTATATAATATATTTAGACATTGTTAATATTGATACATTCTTAGTGGATAACGGTGTTGGTTGTGTAATTAGTCAAACTTCATTGTTCGATTTCTGTTATATACTTTGTTTTTTATTACACAATTGTTTGTTGTCCTAAATAAAGTGAAAAAAAAAAAAAAAAAACCCGCGGTGGCCTTCTTCGGCGCCTACGGGGCGGCCCCGGGGTATCTTGTTGCACGAAGATAGCTGCACGGAATTGCATTGTCCTCCACCTCGTAGTCGCTTACATTAGAGTAGTTGAGCGAGCAGACCCCCACTGCTCGCCCTGCGACTCTCGCTTACCCCATTTAGTCGCCTCTTACGACGGGCAGGGGATGCCGTGGCGAAATTCTTTAGATGCCCCCGGATCACAGAGCACATGTTAAAATTAACGTTACCTTACCTTACCATAACATACCAGCCCAGTATTATATAGTGCCCACTGCTGAGCACGGGGCTCCTCTACAACTGAGAGGGTTAAGGCCATAGTCCACCACGCTGGCCTAGTGCGGGTTGGCAGGCTTCACATACCTTCCATATGCAGAAAACTTCTCAGGTATAACAGGACGAATGTCCGCAGGTTCAAAACACATGGGCACACACCTCTGACATTTCTAAAAATAATAGTTTAAAAAGCACGCGTTATAGAAAATCCAACTAAAAAAAGATTAGTGTAAATAAGAAAAAAATGTATTTAGTTGTAAAAAAAGCTGTAATAATAGTCAATAAATGTATTTTATTGACTATTAAGCATATAATTAAAATAATATATTCAACGGCCGACTAACTCGAGACTCTACCATCAAATTTTAAATCGACGGTCCCTAAATTTCGAACTGCGCAAGTTAACTCACATCAAAGGATACGCTCGATGTTGTCCGACCGCAGCGCCGCACCGCACGATGCCCACCCACAATTCAAAGGTGTCCTCTTTATTTCCACCTAATTACATACAATGTTACGCGTAAATGTTTAGTGGAAATTCTATATTATTGCATTATCGCCACACGAGCTATATCGTCGGGGATAGTGCAATACCGCGTAAGTGATAAAAAAAGTCCAATTGAGATTGATCCTTGCTACAAAAAACTTAGCATTGATAATACAAAACTTTTTTTAATCACTCACGTGGTATTGCACTATCCCTTACGATATACTATATGCATCTTCCCTATTAGGTTAATTTTTTAATCTTTCCGGATTTCATAGCCGGAATTCATGGACATTTTACATAAAAAATATTTCATATAAAGCCAATGCTACACTTTGATTGAAAATACTCGTAAGCAATGGCATGTATTAAACATAGCATAATTATGCAGTGATGTGTGAAACGCTTACGTGAATGACCAACATCTTGAATTGTATAATTGTAAATTGAAGCTAGCTTTGTAACGCTAACTTTTCGGACCTCCAACACCTCAGTCCGTCCTGTGACCACGAAGTGCTGCAAAGCCTTCGAAACGCCGGGAGAAAAATAAAATTAAAAATCGCGATAAAATCTGTTATAGTAGTTTAATTTCTATGCGTGAAACAGTAACTTTGTATGGATGGCTGCAGTATATTGTGTAAGGGTTTACTTTGAAATCAATTGTTTCTCGAAAACAGATGAAAATTAAATGAAAGCTCATGGGCTCGGGGCGCCAAAGAAGGATTAAGTAAATAATGTTAACGCTAGACCAATTATTGGGGCAAATGTACTAATGAATTTTATGGCACTGGCTAATCTATGTCATGATTTTTAAACTTTTTTCGATAACGGTAAATCGTTATTACCCTATTTAATTTAATTTAACCTAGTAATGAATACTTAACCGGAAAGCAATTGATATATAAATATACTAATGCGTAAAGTTGAGAAAATCATTGGAAAAGTAGTCCATTCCAGTATTATAAAGTATGCAAGCACTATTGAATTCCGGTTCGAAAAACATTATGGCTAGTGTAATTACTAATTATGAAGCATTATAAGATACATTACACAAGGCAATGACCGCAGTAAAATTTGAATAGCGTTTAGCGGCGATAGGATCGTCGCCGCGGTAGAGGGCCAGATCGACGGTCCCATAGAACAAAGTCGTATATGCAAAATGAAGCTTTTCAGTAGAGCGCTTTGAAAGTCTAAGTTAATTGTGAAATCACAAGTTATACATGAACGAAACATTATATTCTATAGGGTTCAGTAACAACTTTGAACCTAATGTGTGAAAATAGCACTAATTCGCACATGAATACAAACTTACGACTTTCAAAGCGCTCTACTGAAAAGCTAACATTTTGCATATACGACTTTGTTCTATGGGACCGTCGAGATGGTTGTGTTCCTCTATGGAAGGAAATTTCCAGTCATGCAGATGTTGCGCCTGACCGGCCGCGAATTTTTGTAATGTAGTACCACCCTTGTGGTTTTGCTACCTCTTTGTTGATTTGACGATGGTTTTTTCTACGATATTTTTGCGGTATGGTAATTATGCCGCCACAAGCGTAATTCGGCTGGTTATAGACAGTAGTGATGGTACTCAAACATGGATTGTAAACTTAGCAAATTTATAGCACTTATTATTTCAAATCATGATACCTAATTTTACGTAACATTATATTGTTTTATTCTCTACGTGTGTAGATAAATACATTATTTAAATTGTAAATAGTAAGTAAATTATTCAGTACAAAAACTAACATTTGAATCGCGTAAACACCATAAATTAGTCTATCACAGTGGCAAACTATACGGATTTGACATTTATCGTAAACATGGGCGACTGTCTTGTTAGGTGCCTTCATAAAACTCTGTAGATTCATAAAATATGTAATTTGATTAGGATCGGTCCGGCGTCGGTTCCCGGGGGTGTGCCGTACAGATTCAACAGACAGTTCCGAATGTGATGCGTCAAAGTACGAAACTTTGTAAATATTGATAGAGCTAGGCTTGTACTTGTGCCGTTAAAAAGGATTTGAAAATAGGGTTTGTTAGTTTTGTTCATTTACAGATGGAAATAAATAAGAAATTGCTTTGTGTGTGGGATTATAAAACTGAATCAGTTAAATAAAATTAAATGCTCTCAAATTTACTGATGTTTAACGAATTTTATACGTCTTTATTTGAACAAATGAATGCCGTTAGGCAGTTGTATTATAAGTACGTACAACTTGTTCTGTCTTCATTTTCATAAGTTACTAGTAGTGCTCGCGGCTCCGCCCGCGTGAAAAAGTTTTTTCGGGACAAAAATATTTTTCCGGGATAAAAAGTAGCCTATAGCACTCAGGAGTTATGTAGCTTCCTATTAGTGAAAGAATTTTCAAAATCGGTTCAGTAGTTCCTGAAATTAGCGCGTTCAAACAAACAAATCCCTCAGCTTTATAATATTAGTCTAGATTATAATTTGTACGTACTTGACGTGTCGATTCACATTGTAATGCGTTTAATTATGGCTCCTAAATTAATATCTACGTCAATGTCGTAAGGGTAATTTTGTTGTAAGTAATCTTTTTATACCAATGAACTCGAAATTTTATTCTTCATCGATCTTTATATTAAGTAACTAAAGTAAATGCTTCTAAATGTCTCGTGACATAAATGTATATTATGCCGACCTAATACAAAGTCACACTCTAATCTTAGCTCCCAAAAAAATGATAATAAAATTATTACATTAACTTTTAAATAAAATTTACTTGAAACTTGTGCAACAGGTTCTCAAAAATTTTATATGTCTTAAAATGAGGAAATTGCCGTGTAAAAGGTTTTTTTAACTGACTTCAAAAAGGAGGTTCTGTATTCGATCCGTATGTATGTATGTTTGTTTGTATGTATGTATGCATGTATGTAAATTTGTATGGCCGCGAGTTTCTATCTCTAATCTAATTTTAAAAAGTCTACATTTTCAACAAACATAAAAATGTAAGACTTGTAAATCTCGTACGCTTTTATGCGACATTTATACGAATACGGCCTTAGTTTATTCTTTAAAATTATTTAGTCTACACACGTACAAGATAATTTTGAGTATTTTAATTTTTCGATTTATTCTAATCCAGCTCATGCGCTTGTATCATACTAGCAGTGTTAAGAAAATTATACTTAATGAAATGAAATGAAATTTTCATTTCATTTCATTTCATGAAAATTGTAATCAACGTAATACCATGAGTATTCGACTACGTTATATGAATTAACTTGGCAATCAGCCCTGTATTATATATTGCCCACTGCTGAGCACGGGTCTCCTCTACTGAGAGGGCTTAGGCCTTAGTCCACTACGCTGGCCTAGTGCGGGTTGGTAGACTTCACATATATTCGAAATTCTTATAAAGAACTTCTTAGGTATGCAGGTTTCCTCACGATGTTTTCCTTCACCGATAAAGCGAACGATAATTGATGAACAATACACACGTAACTTTGATAAGTCAGAGGTGTGTGCCTTGGGTTTCGAACCGCCGAACATTGTCTCAGCAGACCGTTCCATTCCCAACTAGGCTATCGACCACTCAAGACCACATAAATATATAAGCCGACCAAATACGCAAGTCACACTCTACAATCTACTCCCAAATAAAATGGTAATAAAATGAGTACTATACTACATTAGCTTTTTTTATTGCCTCGAAGGCAGACAAGCTAACGGCCCACCTGATGGTAAGTGGTTACCGTCGCCCATGGATGTCAGCAATGCCAAGTTTACAGCTAAGCCGCTGCCTACCAAAAAAATTAAACCTCGTTTGAAGAAGGATAGGTCATAGCGCTTTTATATTATACGATAACTCTCAAATATTTACTTGAAGTTTGGGAAACCTGCACTAATTGTTGCAGCACTTTACGCCAGCAATTTGATTTGCTCCAGCAAATATTCAAAAGTACTAAAAATAATATACAGGGTTTGCTAAAAGCCTTTAATATGTAGATCAATGTTTGTTGTGACTATTTCAGTCGCTCGCTGATTGCTGTTAGTCGTGGCCGTGTGTAAAATTCCATAAGTAAATTTAATATCGCAGTCTTGTAAGAATACAATATGTAAGAGGATATAAGCTGAATGTTAAACGATAAAAGGTCGAAATTACCGTGTATTTAAAAATTGTTCCAGTCAGTGAAACGTATCGAAATGTCAAACGCGCGCAATTGATGAAAATCATAGATTCTGAGAATGTCCCCGTGGCGGGATGACGTGATTCTAAGTTTGAATTTTTAAAAAGTTTTTATTTTATATCTGTTCAAAGAGGTTATAAATATTAGAATTGTCTGCTTAGAGTTTCGGCGTTAGGGCACGAGTGAAATTTGGACAATAGAAAAAAATAAAATTACATAAGTTGATAAAAAAATGCTATGCAATGACTTTACCGCGGCAGTCTCCGAGTGCCACGCGTCTTTTTATATAAAAATATAATAAAAAAGGGACCGATATAATAGTTTTGTCCTTTTCCTGCTTGAATATGGCTGTGTTTGAACTATTTTGTATTGAGAACTTCGTTTTACGTAATTTTGTGACCATAACTCAATTTTCTATCTTTTTGAATTGTGTCGTTTTCATTCTAAAGGTGCGATTTCACTGTTATAACAAACGGACTGCCTTAAGTAACTCTGGATGAAATTCGCAATCTGGGATAAATTGTCTTTATTAACTTGCATATTCTTCGAATTGAGAATCTAAAAGCAGCCATGTATGTTGCACGTTCATTAAAAAGCTAACATTCATTAGCTTATCAAATTTACAAAATTATCAATGTGCTATTAAATTAACCACTTTGTGCTTTCATAATAATATATATTTTAATTATGAAATTCAAATAATTTCTGTTCATCAAAGTACTGTTTAAATATTAGTTGAATTGATATGTGCCTCAATAGGAAAGTTTGTAGATAACATCAATACTATCGAGTTCAACTAAATCTCAACAGTTCCTGTTGCCTTGAGGCTAAAATAAGTTTAGGAAACCAAACCAACCAAACCAAATTACTTTTTTATTATATACAGGCATTGATGTTTTAAAACCCATCAATGTACGCAGGGGGTGGAGGAGGATTTATGAAGGGTGCTTTAATAATTTTATGAAATTTCAAGAATATATTTTTCAATAATTTGACACTCCAAAAAGGAATGGAATACCTGCCATCTACACTAATATTATAAAGATGAAAGATTTGTATTTTTGTATGATTTTAACGAATACACTCAAAAACTGCTGGACCGGTTTTGAAAATTCTTTGACCAATATAAAGTTTGATTATCAGTGAGTAACATAGCCTACTTTGACACTGGGAAAATATTAAGCAGTACTTTTATCCTGGAAAAGATATGTCGAGGATGACAACAAATACGTTGGGAATATAAGTTGGAACGTACTGCGTTTTTAAAGGCACACTGAGGTGAGAGACATCCTATAGCCATACGAATCAAACAATAGCTACATAACAATCATAAAGATTAATCTTACCCAGTTTAACGGCGAAATAAATTATCACGGAAAAACCCATTCACGCGGACGGCGCCGCGAGCAAAAATCTAGTCTTAAATAAAAATGGAATAGAATAACATTTACTACGATTTCCGTCCCATGGTTTCAAAAGCGTATGAAACATAGGCAAAAAAGTTAATTTGCTTTTACTTTTCACACTTACTAAGGTTTTATGAGCATTAAAAGATAAAATAAGTCGTTATCGTTTTTGCAACTAAACTAGAATACTGTGACACTTCTTGCTAAATTCGTCTAAAATAACGAAAAAGTAGGTATAAAACCAGACACATCATCATCCTACTTTCAGGTTATTGTGTAAGCACCAAACCAAGTTTAACCAATAACCTTTCAGCCGCATAAATCTGTAACATGAAAACTTCTTTTGATAGTAGAACAAGTAAAAGTGTTTTGGTCATGTTCTAACATCAATAAACACAACGTAAATTGCAAGTAAAGTTCCCCTTTGACGTGGTCATTGTACAGAAGGCACTTTGATCACTAAAGCGGTTGTACTGTTAACATTCGGCCTCGGATTTACGAGAGAAATGAATTTAAGTTCAAAACTTATGGAACGTCGACGTCTAGAAAACGAAAGCTCTTGCAAAATTTGACTGTCTTTGAGAAATAGGATTTGAATATTGATTTTGTTATTAATTAAAAACATTATTCAATTAATGCTAGGAACATGAGAGATATGATGATAAATATAAATTATATATAAAAAATAATCATTAAAATTCACTATTTAACCTTGTTCAGCAAGTTTCAGAGAGGGGACGGTCTTTGTGTGTTTGAAATGAGCATCCTTTTGTATTATGCAGCCACTCAATTGAAATGGTCTTATTAATAACATGTCAATGTTAATATTTCTGATCGAATTAATTATGATTTAAGTTACAATGTGGTATACAGGGTCAATTTGACATTTAATTACTAAATAAAGCCCAATAAGTAGTTACCTTCTTGAAAATAACAGTTTACAATAAGTTACTCCAACCACATATGTAAAATAAAAAAATGTAAGTTTCGATCAAAGTTAATGGTATCATGTATCATGGTGAGTGCTCTGAAGAATTGTTTAACCTTATTCCCTCGTCTCCTTTCTCAAACAGAACCACGAGTGCAGGCTTGTGGAACCACAGCTTAGTGGTCTCTTCCATCCTAGCTCTAACCAAAAGGTTCGGTAATTCATATTTCTGCATTTAAGCTGTGGAACAGTTTGCCAGCATACGTATTCTCTTCTTCCTACAACTTAGGGTCCTTCAAGCGGAGCGTGAAGAAGCAATTATGCAGGCCGGCATAACGGTGCTTACTGAATAGAGATGTTTATTTCTTGCCGGTTGACATTATTTTGGCCTTCATTTCATTTATCATCAGATGCAGTGAAGCTACTTGGTCGAGATAAAATCATCGATAAAAAGTCATTTTAACTTTACACGCCCTAATGCCACTACCACTACTCAAAAAGAATTCGTCGCAGCTGCAAGATCACATTTTCAGTCAGAAATCCAATCACGCACACGCCATATTTGCACTAAACTACAAAATTATCAAAAAAAAAAAAAGACATAGTCAAACAGGAATTTTTGTCGAAAATATACGATATTCATGAATTATTTTTGCCAGAGCGTTAGCAGAGGTATCGACGAGTAGGTTTGTGGTTTTATTTATTAACGCAAAATGGCTTTGTATCATGGGCTTCCAACTCAATTAATTAAATGATGCGGAAAATAATGAAGGGACCCTGTCCGGTTGAAAACCCTATAAATTATTATTAGCGTGAATAAGTTTTTCCGCGATAAAAGTCTCGGTTTATATTTTCTTATTATAAAATCTAATATGTATCTTTCCTAGGGTGTCAAACTATCTCCGTACCAAATTTCATCAAAATCGATTCAGTGGTTTAGCCTTTAAAGAGTAACAAACAGACACAGTACCTATAGAATTTGGAATATAAAAAAGTAAATGGGTCAAGTCTAATAAGTAGTATGCACCATGCACTGCGGCAGTGCGGGCATACCAGATCCAAAGTAGTGAAATGAGATATTTATTGCAACTAAAAATAACGATGTCATTTAAAACATAATACTCAGAAAAAACGCAATTGACAAATATTTTCTTTCTGAAAAAACTATAAATTTATTATAATGAAATAATCTTGGTGTTGCTACTATTTATAGACGGTCGTGATGTTATTTAACTATTTGGCGAGTAGTTCTTCCCGTCGTTCAATTTAAAATGGTATATTTTAAATATGTTTATAAAGAAAAACGGAAGAAAAAGTACAAGAAATCTGGTTGCACTACTCGCCCTTTTGTCCAATCCTTCGGGAATAAAAGGCGTGAGTTAGTGTGTGTGTATAAGTATTGATTGTGTTTCATATTTTAACACAACCTGTATACATTCTTAGCAATTGTTCAGGATTTCGTTGATATTTATCGCTATTAAATCAATACTGATTTTAATACTTTGAAAAAAGGATCAGCGATAACTAAACAACAAATGATAAGTAGGTAATGTCTAGTCTCAATTATTTAATTTGTGTTCTAATATCGAACTAAGTTTACTGATTGCGTATTTACTGTAGTAACGCTACATAATTGATCACGTCATCTCTGACTGCCATTAGTTATATTAACGTTCAAGAAACATGCAATTGTGCATGCAATAGTCTTCATTTTGGGCCATCAATCATCGTCCATACTTTGGCAAGGTCAAATGCAAACCATAAAATACACCCTTCTAATTTATATATATAAAAGAAAGTTGTGTTAATAACACCATAATATAACTCGAGAACGGCCGAACTGATTATCATGTTCTTTGATTTTTTGATTGTTTGTTTCCGAAGCACTGGTAATTTTTTTAGATTAATAAACATAGTAAAAATGACGTATATGTGTCCTAAGGAGTCTAATTACAATAAATCATTTGAATTTCAAATTTGTAGTTCGCCGATCCAGATAGTATGATTATAAAGATATGATAAGATACATTTAAGATGAAAGAAGTTTCTTCCTGGTGCAATGCCAGTAGGTATGTGTTCCAAACAATCAACAGACACGATTAGAAATAAAATTGCGCTGTTCAATATTTTGGACTGCATCACCTTACTTGGTGTTAGACGATTTTTTTCTGTTCAATAACATTTATTTTATTTTTTGGGGCAAAAAACGGTTACATGTTGACAATATGCAAACTTAGTTAAAACTTAAAACACATAAATAGACAAACATATAACCCACACCATTGTCCACGTATTGACATAAGAGTGTAAATTAAATAAGCAAACAGACTACTTGTTTAATGGGTGAAAAAAAGAAAAGTAAGGTTTTTAAATACAATTTTGATATTAAGTTATGGTGAAAAGTATGTTAGAGGCCATTTTTTTTTAATTTTGCTTAGATAGGGAGAAAATATCAATTTCCGTAAAAAGTGCGTTATATGTCTCTAAAAGGCGGCGAAGCGGAACACGAGCCCCGGCGTTACTTCTGCATGTATGTATGTGAAATAGCAGAGGCACGCGCACCGTCCGTCTGAACACATTTCTAGGTACCCTAAAACATAATTTGTTTGTGATTTCAATACAATCAAACCTATTGTTAACCAAGCCATGCAGCATCATGACATCTAGCAGCCGACGTCTAGATTCTAAACTTTAAATGTTATAACGTTTTAGCAGTTGTGTATAGGGAACATTTGAATAATAGCATCTATAGTTAATTGCATTTAAGAACTTTTTCTTATACTTATCATAAATCGGATTCCATATCTGTACTGCGTATTCGAGTTGGGACCGAATTAAAGTTTTATATAAAAGTAGATAAGCAACTATAAGGAGGCCGCAATATAATCTCGCACAAACCATATATTCGGCACCGACGGCAAATTGCCCGTCATAAACTTAGCAACCCGTCAGTTCCAAATTCAGCGAAACAAAACACGGAATAACAAACAGGTGTTTAGCGTCCTCGTTTGAAAGTCTCTGTATCTGAACCCTCTTTTATTAGCTGGCTGAGCCCATTTGAGACGGTGTGGTACTTAAGTGTATCGAGTTCGAATACATAAGCGTCGTAAATACTCGGGGAATGTGTTGAAATTGAAAACTTCGGGGAAACAAAGGGTCACGAACAATGCTCCCCAACTCAAGTAACGTTTACGTAATTTGCGAATAACGACTTTGGATGCATATTTTATTTTGTTTTGGATATAGGGGTTTTTATTTGATCTCGTTTGTTTGGAAATAAGTGAACATTAAAATAAGAAGTAGCGTATCGTAATGTAGGTCTGTCATTAGAATTAATACTGGTGGTAGGTCTCTCATATGTAAGAGTCCGTCTGGGTGGGTGCTACCGAAATGTCTATTTCTACCGCCAAGCAGCAGTGTGCATGCACTGTTGTGTTTCGGTTTGAAGGATATTGTAGCCAGTGTAACTACAGGAGATTGGGACTTAACATCTTATGTCTTAGGATGATGAGTGCAGTGGATTAAGTAACTACTGTGTGGCATTCCACACAGTAGGTACTTACTCAAGGTGCTGTATGGTGTTACTACTGTTTATGGGCGGTCGTATCGCTTACCATCCGGCGAACGGCATGCTCGATGCAATAAAAAAAAGAAACAAAAAAAAAATACATAAGAGTACAAGAATCAACTATAAATTAGAATCTATACTAATATTATAAAGCTGAAGAGTTTTTTTGTTTGTTTGAACGCGCTAATCTCAGGAACTACTGAACCGATTTTGAAAATTCTTTCACTAATAGGAAGCTACATAACTCTTGAGTGCTATATATAGGCTACTTTTTATCCCGGGAAAATATTTTTGTCCCGGAAAATCTTTTCACGAAGGCGGAGCCGCGAGCACTACTAGTGCCAAATAAAATCAGCTGTTGTTCCGAACATGTAGGTACCTACTGCAAAAATGGCTAAAAGCTAAAAATAATATAGATTACTCAGGACAAATATGACTTATGAAAATAAACTAACATTTACGATGAAACATACTCACAACATATCGTATTTAAGGGCCGTATTTATGTGCAACTCAATTTCGTTCTGAAGTACGACATTAGATGAGACGCTGTCAAATTAGGGTATATCCATATTAATATCAAGTCAAATGACATCTCAAGTTACATGTGACAGATTTTCAACTAAGTTTCGTGTATGTAACAGCGTTTACTTAGACGGAAACAAGCTCTTAAATGACAGCTTTGGAATGGTTAATTGAATATTTCAATACATTAAATGTCTACTTGAGATTTTACTGACGCAAGATTGATTTATACTACCCTAAGAACATTATAGATCCAGTGACCTAAAATTATAACTGACCTAAAACTTGATATTTATTGATAGTTGCCAAGTCCAATAGGTCAGGAGACAAATAGAAACTTTTTACTGGAACAAGTGGGAGATAATTAATGTTTCGTTGGATGCCAAAGCTTTCCGAGGAAATGAACTTTCTGGACGAATGACCACAGAGGGTCACACAACAAATATCACGAAAGAGATCACCTACAGTTCTGTTGAAAACACTAATTGTCTCCGTAAACATCCCCTATCATGTTTGCACACGTACTTAGATTAAGTTCTATGAAAGTGTTTGCTTAACAACTTTATTAGCGGATCTTCATCTTGATATTGTTCGTCTATTTTGTGCACACTTTACTTTTCTTATATCTTTGGGTTATTTATAAAAAAATGTTATACGTTTGATTAATGAATTCCTATACCGAAATTGTAGTTTAAAATGTGGAGAAAATATAATAAATTTTTCTCTAATTATATTAATAAGTTGTTATTTCTTCAGCATTAAAGTTATATTAGAACCGTCAGTAATTCAGAAAATTCATAAATTTTAAGCTCGTTTATCTTTTACATGCATACTTGTATTTACAAATTCATTTTACAATTAACCTATCATAACCTCATGAAATGAAATAAATTTATGAAATCAAATGAATACCTATTCGCTCTTTCAATATGTTTGGTGTAATTTATAGTGCCTAACAAGAGCATTATGTTTTTTAAGGTCACTAATTATTACCTTTTCCCAGATAATATGGGGTTTAAATGTCTAAACGGTGCGCTGTTCTAATCATGTCACTAAACACTTCATGTAGGTTTCGATTTCAGATCACTACCTAGCTAAATTGCTAGGCTGTATCTAAAACATTAATGCTTTGAAATGCAGTATACTAGGCCTTTGATACTCAATAACAAACTTAATAAATTGAGGTTGCTAACGCCCTGATTTGTACATTTATGTATATCAGGTGTAGGTAACAAATATTCCTAATGTTATGTGTTTTTGACACGATGATACTAAAAATCAATATCGAATATTTATTTATTAATGATAATAGTGAACAATTACAATATATATTTTTCTAAGAGTCAAAAACTCAGTCACAACGTTTTTGGCCCGACCCGGGATTCGAACCTAGCACCTCAGCGCGTTAATCGTACTCGTGCCGTGTACGCATTACAACTACGCCACCGAGGCAGTCTAATAACAATAATTAAATTAATGGTAATTACAATAACATGGGAAATATAAGTAGGTATAATAATGGAGTCTAGTAGAACAATTTTTAATTTTGCGGAATACCTCACAAAACAGCCCTTCAAAAAGAAAGATAATTGGCAAATTCCAACGTGTGTCTAAAACACATTTACTTCCGCTACAAATTCTTCGGCGTTTGCCAAAAATTTATCGCAGGTCCCTAATAGCTGTTGAAGAAACGTAATAAAATTCCCTTTATTGTGTGAAATTCTCATTTCTTATAGCATTACGGCTTCTCAGAATATTATTGAGGTATTCAAGCTCAAATAGAAATAAGAAATGAACACATGTGAAAGGAACGAAAAAAATACGTTATATTTAAAACGAGCAACAGATTCTTTACGTACAAAATTCGTGTTATGATACAAAATTCCGTCAATATCTTATGCAATGCAATAATGGAACCGGCCCAGTATTATATACTGCCTACCACTGAGCAGGGGCCTCCTCTACTACTGAGAGGGGTTAGGGACTAGTCCATCGCACTGCCTAGTGCGGGTTAGCATACTTCACATACCTTTGAAATTTCTAAAATTTCATTATCTTATCATCATCACCATCATCAGCCACATGACGTCCACTGCTGAACATAGGCCTCCCCCAAAGATTTCCAGATGGACCTGTCAAAAACGGCCCGCATCTAGCGCGTTCCTGCGGCCTTTACCAAGTCATCGGTCCACCTTGCAGGTGGACGGCCGACGCTGCGCTTGCCAGTACGTGGTCTCCACTCGAGAACTTTTTTGCCCCATCTGCCGTCAGTTGTTCGAACTATGTGCCCTGCCCATTGCCACTTCAGCTTGCTTATCCGTTGGGCTATATGGCTATATTGTTGCTATGGTTTTCTTATACTCTACACAAATTAATTTAATATTCCTACACGACAAAAGTGACGTAAAACTTTATCACAGAGTATCTAAGGGTCCCTATTCTAGCAAAATGGTTACTAACAAAAACTTTTGAGTTATGAATGAAGAATATTTTAATCTAGCAGTCTTTGTTCTTTGGACAAATAGTGATGTGTCAACGGCAGCGAAAACTTTTGCGTGCCTTTATATATAGTGCACAATGGAATCTGTATTAATGAGGTCAACGCTAATTTCCTAGGATAGTTCTATTCATAATTTATAATATAATGACGGGCATGAAAATTTCAGATGAAATTCGTGGAAATGAATTTTATACCTGTTTTCATTTAGTTGTGATATTTTAGAGTATTTAAATAAAAGCTTGTTTTAAATATTTTATTTATTTTTCATTTTCTTTAAAACCATTTCATGTACCTATAACTTTCTTTAAGGCCAATAAAGCAGCGAGTTACTAATATTGCAAATTCTGTATATTGGTAATATTATGTACTTTAAGGATATGAGATTGCCTTAGGTAAGGTACCGCGTAGACATGGGCGCCGCGCCGGCGTTACGCCGCCGCGCAGGACCCGCGCGCCGCCGCCGCCGCCGCCTAACTTAAACGGCGTGGATTTTGTGAATACTTTAAATTTTTATTGACAAATTTTATTCATGATTGGGTCGCAAATGTCATATATAGTTCGAAGAAGACATAGGCGCCGCGCCGGCGTGGATTTGCACAAAAAAAAATTTTTCTTGTAAGATTTTTATCATAGTTATTGGTGGACTTGGGTTTTTTAACAAGTCAAACCGCGTCTATATATATAGATGTATGGGGAAACCTTATATACTCGAATGCCGGCGTCCGTAGCGGGGCTTGACGAGTCAAAGTTAATAACAGAAAAACGACTATTAGCGTAAACGATTGTAAAAGGCATCTTGGCTACGGCCCCTGTGCCCATGCGCCCATACGCGGCTGCGCTCTTTCAAGCTTGCTGTCTACCCTAGAAGGTCCTGGCATCGCTAACCAGACTTTATGCCACGGAGTTATGTGTTCCATTATCCTTTACAGCAGTCCCTTTTCGGCAGAAACCTTGGACCTCCAAATCCCTCTGCAATGCTCTCCAGCGGAATCCGCAGCAGACGATAAGGGCGTACCACACGGTCTTGTACGTGACTTACGCGTTGTTTAGATACTGGCCTAGGATCTGGACCCCAAAGCCCTACGGCCACTTTCCACTGGCTCGAGGAAGCTTCCACACACGAGCAGCGTCCGGCTCCTAAATAGAGGCCAAGCGGGTCCTTTCGGCGGAGTTGCCATGGAGAATGTAGTCTCAGACTAGAGACCCCGTCCTCAGTGCTCGGACGTTTTAGTAATGCACCCTGATTTCACCAAGGCGTGAAGCAACGATGGTCCAAATATCAACTGACAATTGTTGCTCATCGGAGAACATTGTTTCGGAGGGTATTTGTGGCAGATCTTAGGTCATGTCTTATGCTTGTGATAACTGCCCCACGGCGGTGCCTTACGGTCAGGTGCATGTGATGGTGTTTCACTGGTCCATGGTCGACAGGCGAAGGTTTCAGATTGCAGTGACTAACTTTTTCGGAGTAGTTCTCCATCAGAAAGAGAGTGTTAGGAGAGATTGGTAACGGGCCAATCCTTCAGCCATCAGAGACGTTAGAGACTCCTGGTGGTCAATTGACCAGTGTCTACTGACCTGTGAATTGGGGGCGTTTAGGGAAGTCCACTACACCCCGGTCTGTCGTAAAAGCCGACTAATAGGGGCTATCGGGCGATCGTGGGATCTCCCGAACCCATTATAACCGTCCACTCGGCCTTTGAGGTTGCAATATATAACCTAACACTCATTGGAGTTTTGGATAACCTTAATTGAGATCATAGCGATTTCATACCATTTAAAGGAGGCCTCTCGCTGTCGCTGTGTTGCTAACCAAAAGCCAACGCAGGAGATCTTAATGTTTGATAGCCTACGAGTACGAAGGTAGACCTCTTATATGAAAAGAGATGGTGCAGGAACACGAAAGGTCGGTCTCCTGCCGCCAGCAGTTGAGGAATTTGAGGCATGAGGTGGAGAACTGAATATAGCCCGTCCTTTCGATGGAGATTTGCAGATCAAATGATTAGGCGCACATGACCATGGGATCATGACGTCGTCCTTGATGCAACAAAGTGCTTTGGTATACATTTAGTATGCTGTGGTAGTTTATAATCGCGGCGCTAGACCAAACGTGGACGTTGGCGACATCAGCTTTGTGAGGCTCCTTTTATTTTCCACTCTTCTCTCGCCCAGGCCTGGCGGCGGCTGAGCCCGCGGTTGACAAAGGGCACAAAGAAAAAGGCACGTGTAAACATCTGCCCCCAGAGCCCTGCGTACTATTAGTTTATATAGACTAAAAGACTTGGCCGAGCATGGTGTTTCGCCCGATGCTTACCATCTCTATAAGTGGCGTAACGCTAGGTCGTAAAAGCGGTGGTAATGATGTAACCGCGCAGTCGTTTTGATTAACGGGATGGTGGCACCAAAAAGCGTTAATGGTCATTTCACCTTTTCCGCGAAACAAGATAAAGACTTGTGAGTGCCATGGAGCAATAGGTCCTTTTCTTGTTATTATTCTTCGCGGAGAAAGTAACTTCGTACTACCGCCCAGCCTTCAAGCGGGGCGACTGAGCTGTTCACCGTGCCTTACGACCCGACGTTGAGCCGCCCGAAGAAATGGATCTAAAGAAAAGAATGGATGCATCGGGTAACCTCCTAACGTATGTACAACGCACGGCATAGGTACAAACCAAAACTCCGCGATGGCCATCATCTGCGCATTACGGGCGGCTGCGGGCTTCCTCTGACGGAAGAGTCTAAGCTGTCGTCTGCAACGGCCCCTGCGCGGCGCCGCCTAGTGCGGCCCGTCTCCTGTTGTGTTGGGCTCAGAAGCTCCCGCGCACCGAAGGATGCGTCAATGGCAGCGTGAGGCCCACTTGCTACGTTGCCGTCCATCACAGGGATCGCAACAATGTGCTAAAAAAAACAAAACTAAAGACGGACAGCCCTCTGCCGCCCGCCTGCGATCCCCGTTGGCCCCTATTAGTCGCCTATTACGGCAGGCAGGGGACACCGTGGTGGATATTCTTCAAACGCCTCCAATCCACAGGGCGGATGGAGCATGGGTCTTGAAGGGATTTTTATACCGATAGATTAATTGGCTAGTGCTTTCAACTACCTACGAACATGTAACTGAGGAATTTATATGTGGCCTAAAGGTATAATATTCAGTTTTCATTAAAAATTCCACGCCGCCGGCGCTACGCCGCCGCCGACCAAAAATTACCAGCACGCCGCCGCCGGCTTTTTCCTAGGCGGCGCCCATGTCTAGTACCGCGCAGACGGCAGCGCAATGCGTCATTGACACAACTAAGAAAATAGTTGATTGCAGTTATCTATCTTTCTTTGTTTAATTTCATGTGATATCAAAATATATGACTAAATATGACAAAATATATGAATAAATTATTAGGCATCTAACAGATACACGAAAAATAATATCATTTCCAGAAAAAAAAACAATTAAGTAGACAAATTCAAAAATATTTATGTCATCAATTAATTGAGCAATACATTTCCCGATGAACAATAGTGACTTTTTAAAGAACTCGCGAAGAGAATCACTAATCCGAGCCGACCGCACTAATGAAAAAACTTCCGACCTCTGCCGCTGTCAGTTTGACTCCAATACGCTGGCTTTGTTGAAGGTATTATCACCGACGAAGTACTTTACCTACGCTCTGAAATTTCGGCAGTCAATAAATTATAAAAGTTTGTTACAAACCTTTTTTGCGATTTAACCTGAAGTATTTCGTAGGGAAATGATCTCATAGTTGTTTGGGATCTTATAGTTATAGGGAGACTAATTAGATTATGTGAAGGTAGTGCACATAATTTTCTATGTTTAGAAAAATGTACATACATATACATATACACTCACGCCTGTTATCCCCGAAGGGGTAGGCAGAGGCGCAACTTATGCACCCACTTTTCGCCATTATTCCGTCCCATGATGTGATAGGGGGCGAGCTTATCGCCTGATAGAAAAATGTTTATAATAAAATTAGTTTTTTATTCCAAGAAAGGAATTTTATCCTGGTGTCGCAAGTAAAAACTATTTGGCTCAGTAAAACATTTAGATAAATAAAATTTTACCTTTGTTGTTAGGATAGATAATCACTGAAATATTTTGGAATCCCTACATTGTATACCAGCCTTGAATTATATACTTACTGTCCCACTGCTGAGCATGGCCCGCCTCTACTGCTGAGTGGGTTTAAGCCTCAATCCAACACGTTGGCCTAATGCGGATTTGCAGGCTTCACAAACCGTTAAAGCAAGCGATAATTCACAACAAATACAAACAAAACTCCTGAAAACTTCAGTGGTGCATGACCATGGGTTCTGAACCTGCGAATTTTTGTCTTGGCAGTCCGTTCCGCTCCCAAACTTTTGCCGCTATTTAAGATTAATCTCTAAAACAAATTCAAGAACTCACGAACTTTACCTCTATATAATATTTGTGTAGTTTCTTTTGTTACCTGACTCCTTAATATCCTGCTAAAGACTGAGGTCACACATTTCTCACACTGATCGCCCCTTTGCCTACATCTTAACATAAAGGAGGGTTTAACCCGTAATTTATCCCAACAATAGTATTTGTAGAACGCATAATATTATTATCCTGAATAGGTTATGTTAGATGGAATGTTTTTGTGATGGAGTTGTATTTCAACATTATAGGTTTTGGCAGCCTTGGTGGCATAGTTGTATTACGATACGAATGCAGCGTTGAGGTGTCGGTTTCGATTCCCGGGTCGGGTAAAATAATATTGGGATTTTCTACTCAGTAGGTATTATTCAGTAGGTATTATTCCGTACTCTGGATTTTGTGCCCGATATGCCTCGCTCCCTATCATATCATGGGATCGACTACGCACCGCGAAAAGTGGGTGCACTAGTTACGCTCCTGCCTACTCCTTCGGGGATAAAAGGCGTGAGGCGTGCGTGTGCGTGTGCGTGTGCGTGTGCGTGTGCGTGTGCGTGTGCGTGTGCGTGTGCGTGTGCGTGTGCGTGTGCGTGTGCGTGCGTGTGCGTGTGTGTGTGTGTGTGTGTGTGTATTTTTATACGGGATCGACTAAGCGTGTGCTAGGCAGCGACCGCATTGCGCAATACAGTTGAAACCGTTGAGGAACTAAATATACGACACTTACCTGTTGCAGTCACGATGTAGACAAATTACTTTAAATAAGTTATTCCAATTTATTTCTACAAACAAGGGTTACAAACTTAGTGTTGTGTTTTACTGTTAATTTGTAGAATAGTGCATCTAGCCTGAATGACCCTGTGAGCAAATGATGGATCCTAATAATAAATATTATATTTTTAATTGACTTAATTTAGGTAAATTAACTTGCACAGACGGAAAAATCATGTCGTTTTACATTCCCACGTACTCCAGTTTATTTGTTCTCTTATCAATAGAGCAGAGTACCTACAGTACCGGTACGCTATGATGACCGTTTTGACAGATTACAATAGTGAGGTAAAATCTCAATTCATTATCGACAAAATATAATGATGTTGTGCTAGCCAGTAGTTAGATTTCATTTTCATATCTAGAATTTAGAAAAACATATGTCCTGTTGTTTCGTAAAATTATACATTCCATATAAATTTTACTGCACGTAACTATTGACAATGATGTACAGAAATTAGATCCTTCAACATAGTTATGAATTAATACAAATCTTGATGAGCGGGGAAACGTCAAAACGGCCATAATAGCGTGCCGGTACTACAATAAAACAAGCAATACGTTATAAAAGCTATGTTGCTCCAAACAACGCACTCAGGCCTACATAGATAGGCCTCGTCCTTGCATGCCATCGAATTAATAGAATGGCCGGGCGCGGGTAGCCGCGTTATCGACACACCACAGTGACTCTTGGTGATCGTAAAAACTCGTTGATCTAAAAAATACCAGCTAAAGAACATTAGGGCCACTACCATAAAATTGACTTATCGTTTTTACAATTATTGTTTGAGCGTTAAATGGTTAGAGTGACCCCACAAATAAGCTTCGTAATGTTGGAACAACGGATTTGACGCAAATATTTATTGATACTTTGTTGTAAAGTTTTTACAGGTCAGTCTGGAAATATGTAGGGAAGGCCGATGTTCAGCTGGGACTTCAGTGGCTAATGATGGTGAAAGTTTTTACGTTTCGATGTAGAAGGTAATTTGTGGAAGGTTTTTTTTTGGCAGGCCAAAGTGGCCACACTGCACCTCATGGTAAGCGGAGAGGTGTCCAGATAGAAAGTCGATTGATGAGTGATGATCATCCCGCTTTCAGTCGACACAATCGTGCCGGCCGTAAACGTATCATGTAATTGCGAAAATTCTTTCACGACACTACATTATCCCTGAGCATTATAGACTGTTGTTATTTCAAGAAAATAATTTAATATAGCGAAGATTCGAGAAAATATAAGTTTCATAAATAGGTTGAAAAAAAACTTATTGAGTGAGGTAAGAGAAGGACGTGATAAACACTTAATTTAGACTATCGTCAAGCTGCATTATAGCGATAATGTTTGAAATATCGTCATGTCGGATAATTCTCATTAAAAGTCATGTTTATTTCGAGAATATTGATAATTTTTTCTAATATCTATACTATTGCGTAAAAAAATGAATAATTTGGATTTACAACAATATTATCGTATTCCTTCGCGTTAATAAAGTATTTGACTACCGATTTCAGTTATGTAGAATATTATAGTCAACTAGTCATAGAAACGTAATTTTTAAGTGAAAAAAAAAAACTATTGTTCATAACCACAAAAAACCTTTATAGGCGTTTTGAATTTGTTCAACTACTTATGTGACTGACTGTAAATTGGAATAATACTGCGCGAAATGGAACGTGAACCGATAACGGTTTACTCGCCAACTTCAATTTGTAACATAGTTTTGGATTTAGTTCATCCGGGCTCTGTGTCCACAACATAATTACCTATAGATTTCCACTCAAAACTATATTCGTATCTTTATATTTGATTAAACAATATTAGAATTTATAACTTATCAACAACTGTATAATTATACACCGCAAGTATCAAGTTCTAATGAACGCGAATGCTGCAAAAATAAATTAATTAGTTTAAAACTTAAAAGCCTTTAATATTTTATAAATCTTTTAATAATGATTTTACTTTAAAACGTTTCAAC
Organism: Lapara coniferarum; assembly: GCA_949316025.1. Lineage (NCBI taxonomy): Eukaryota > Metazoa > Arthropoda > Insecta > Lepidoptera > Sphingidae > Lapara > Lapara coniferarum. The sequence goes on from OX438925.1 coordinate 8,345,862, forward strand.
ACAATTACTGAAGTAATTAAGACGATGGAGGTAATTTAAGAAAAAAATCTAGTTTCGCAAAAAAATGTACCTAATTCCCGCCTAGACTCGTATTTATAAATGTAGCCATAAAAAAAAACTAAAAATAAAAGCTTTGAACTTTGTACATGAAATGTTTTAAGCAGACGTATCTAAATCTACATAGTATGAAATGTTTAATATTGATTTTATATCTTTTTTAACAAGCCTGATAACAAAATGATCATTAAGTACTTGAACAATAAACACTACTACACTACTTGAACAATGACTACCGAGTTATAACATTAAAAAGCGGCGATAGCCTAGTTGGTAGTGGAAAGGGCTGCCGAGACGAATGTTCGCAGGTTCAAAACCCAAGAATACACATCACCGACTTTTCTAAAAATTGACGACAATGCTGAGGTCTCGGGTTCGATTCCCGGGTCGGGCAAAGTGATATTGAGTTTTTCTATTCAGTATCAGCTCGGAGTCTGGAATTTGTGCCCGATATGGCGATAGGCTCGCCCCCTATCACATCATGGGACGGAATAACGGCGAAAAGTGGGTGCACTAGTTGCGCCTCTGCCTACCCCTTCGGGGATAACAGGCGTGAGTGTATGTGTGTGTGTGATGTGTGTATAATTGTTTGTGAATTATCGCTCGCTTTAACATTGAATAAAACATCGTGAGGAAACCTGCGCAGCTGAGAAGTTCTCTGAATTTCGGAGGTATGTGAAGTCTGCCAACCCGCACTAGGCCAGTGTGGTGGACTAAGGCCTTAACCTTAAAGATTAAGACACAATCGCTTAAAACAGAAATAACAGTATTACGATTTACAGAAGTGTAGTTCAAAAATATACAGATACGCAAATATGAGTGGTTTCCAGATTATTTGGTAATGAATAGTTATTAATTGACACTAAATCAATATAAAACAAGCAAATAATTTGTTAATTGGTCGCATCAGCCCCTAATTCAGTAATGGATGATATTTGATATTCAGTTTTGATTGGGAAGTCAAATTCAATTTTACATCGACTTCTACGCAAACAGTTTTCATATGGTTACAGTATTGTGTTAGTAATCATCGATATGCTTTTGTCGAATACAACGTCGGCCGATATAGGTATACGTGGGCACAATTAATAAAAGTCACAAAACAATTATCTCTTCAACTCTCTATTTATTGATCGTTGATCAATTATTGCGTAATCAAGTGTTAACAGAGTAGGATACCACGCTAGCATTAATTGTTAACTTTACTTATTATAACACATTGGAATTCGATACAATTACTTAATCAATTTCAATTATAACGGACTCTTAGTAAATACCTGAAGCTTAAATCCGAATTAATATAGTAATCGCTTAAGTAAGCGCTGACCGGTATGAAAACCACTATAGTTACTCCTTAGTATTGAACTGACTGAACTAGTTACGACGTGGTAGTAACGGCCAGTAGCCTGACGCGAGTCGGCTTTTCTGGCCACACCGGGCTTAGAGATGAACGCTTTAGGCGCTCGCAACCCTTTTGTTAAGGGACCATGCTCTGAGGGCATCCCAGGAACAGGTTACGAACCTTGACTCAGGACGGTCACTGGGACAGGATGAGACATCAGCGATTAGTGTTTAATTGATGTTGAAGATCGGTGTTTTACCTAATGATACGGATACGTACATAGCAATGGATAAGTATGATGATGATGCTTTTGTCAGCACGCGGTTGGAACTGTTAGGGGGACGGGGAGACCGGGGGGGACGCAGTGAGGTCCACGGCAGCGAGTACGGTTGCTTCATATGATTGGGTACACTTTTTATACACCCAACTGTCACGACTACTAGCTTGACAACTCAATAACTTTATTACCATCTTTAGGTAAATTACTTGAACGTCTTATTGTCCCACGGCTACTGCCGGGTGGACCCAAATTTCACGACAAACAATTCGGTTTTACTGTAGGTAAATCTACTATTGACGCGGCAATATCGGTCAGAAAAACAATTAGTAATTCAGAACATAAGTACGTATTAGGAATCTTTTTAGACATCTCCGGTGCCTTTGATAACGCTTGGTGGCCAATACTACTTCTAAAGTTAAAAAATCGAGGTTGTCCTAAGAATATATATTCGCTTATATATTCCTATTTTTCTGTAGGTTCAACCAAGTTAAAGCTTGGCCATCATGCGGTGTCGAAGTCATTAACGACGGGGTGTCCGCAGGGCTCGGTGGTCGGTCCATACTTATGGAATTTAGGATTCGACGACTTTTTTGAAATTCCTTTGCCCACGAGTTGCTCATTAACTGGCTACGCCGACGACGGTCTTTTGCTCATTCAGTCAAATAGTAGATCGGGTCTCGAGAATTTGGCTGAAACGTGTTTGCAACTAATTTCGGAATGGGGTGAACGCAACCGCCTTACTTTTGCGCCCCAAAAAACGTATCAATTGCTTTTAAAGGGAATTTTAAAGTCACCACCGCGAGTAAAATTTAATAATGTTACAGTTAAAAGAAAAGAATCGGTCTGCTACCTTGGATTAATTTTGGAGCGTAATTTTTCGTTTATTGAGCATATTAAAACCATTGGGGAAAAGGCTAAAAGAAATTTCTACGCCTTGACGAGGATTTCCACATCAACGTGGGGTCTGTCATTCAGTACACTAAAGATCATTTATGGAGCCACTTATTTGGGGTGTATCTGTTATGGATCACCTGTATGGGCTGATAGGGCTACTATCGGCGCCGTACGAAGAAAATTGCTCCAGAGCCAGCGCTTGGCGTTGATATTCTTATGTAAGGCGTATAGAACAGTTAGTACAGAAGCTTTACCTGTCCTCGCGGGTGTACTCCCAGTCGATCTGGAGGTACAGCGTCGCGCCGCGATGTATTACTCTGCTAGAGACGATGTCGACAAAAGCTTTTTAACTTCGCGCGAACTTTTAAAAATTAACAGATTATTTAAGCCGAGTCCAGATGTTATGAACGATCTTCTAAAGGAATGGCAGTGTAGGTGGGAAATATCTACAAAGGGGCGGCATTGGTATCAATTTTTTCCTTCTGTTCAGGACCGTCTTACAAAATCTTGGCTCGAAATTGACCATTGTGTTTCGCAATTCCTTACAGGCCATGGTAATTTTAAGTACAAATTATTCTCCTTTAAGTTGGTTGATTCGCCTGCGTGTCCATGTTCATCTAATGACTGCAACTACGAACAATCTGCGCATCACATACTTTGGGAGTGTAGTCTTTGGCAAAATGAGCGTAACATTATGTTTGATAGTATGCAAATAACATCTGGAGTTGTATACTACATGGACCTTGTGGACACTAGGCAGAATTTCCGTGCTTTCCAGCGTTTTTGCCATACGTTTAACATAAGTTTAACAGCTCAAGTAGGACCCCTTTAATTTTATCCGTGGTGCTTTACATCTGGCTTTTCCAGTTGTGAAACTCTAAATAATTAAGGTTAAATTACCTTTTTTAGTTCATTATTTTGTCTCCCGCTTTGCTATGGAGGGAAGTGGAAAATATATTTCTAACTCCTCCCTATTCTTCTGTTTGATTAACTTCGTTGCGGGTTAAGACTAATTAGTGTTCCCTGAGACTCGCCGAGCTTCACCGCTCGGTGTCATAAAATGCGTGCCACTGCTGATCCTGGCTTACAGGAGTTGCAGTGGTGGGTGTGAGGGCGGGATAGTCTCGTAGCTTGACAACTCAAGTGGTTTTTGCATGGTTATTATATTATCTTACCTGACGTTATACAGGGTGGAAGGGAAACGCTCTCGGAAACGAATACAGGTGATAGTATTGGTGATTCCTGACGTGATGGCACTAAAAAAATCGCGATCGCATTGTTACAATTTTTGTAGGATTTTCTCAAATTTCTGTACAGCTTCACGTATGGATAGATAAATCAAACTATTATTCTGAAAAACATAGTAAAAAAGGTCAATATTTAAAAAAAAAACGTAATGAAACACGTACATCAGCTGATGGGTCAACGACCGCGTGGCCGGCGCAGCGCGGCGGCCGCCGCCTTGTCGGCGTTAACTTTGTAGTTTGTACCCTACCCAGTTTTTGTACGCTTTACATTGCGCGTGCATGAATTACGGAAATACTGAAATCGTATGTATTATCGCTTAGCTTTGCAAATGAATAAAGTTTTTCGTTAATGTTATGGTTCTTCTCTCTTACCGTTCCGGTATAGAGAGCGTTTCCCTTCCACCCGGTATATTCAGACACCCTCAGAGATTAATAAAATGGATATACCCGACACATTCAAATATTTCGAGATTATAACACCGACATGAAAAACATATTAAATCAGAAGAGGAATAAATAATAATATAAAGAGTAAATAAGAATATGAAGGATTTAAATATTGTAATTTTGGATTAGCGTTCATGAAAAGGATTTATTTTTTGGTAATCCTTTCAGGCTTTTGTCTGTTTCATTGTGAAACGTATACAAAACAAAAATATATTTTAAACAACACATTAAAATTAAATATGAGTTCTGTACATTTAAATTAATTTCTATTGCTGAGTATAAGATTGTCTTCTTTCAGAGAGAGAAATAACGCAATTAATCTCATGCGAATTAATAGACTTCAAATACTTTTGAAGTTCTTATAGAGGGCCGTCAGGTACTAAAGTTGTCCACATTGCTTTCCCCTAACAGTTACAGCGAGGATTATATTATAAGGATGAATAAAGTAACGTCATAAGGTCTTTCTTACAAATATAATTACAGACATGTTGCCAATATGCTTTTCTATAAGCGTTAACGCCAATAGAATAGAAATAAATGTAGGTATGGGAATAACGTATCCTTCCGCTAGACTTGTCGATAAGATATATCATTGCCATACATTTGTTTCTATACTTTTGGCGTTAATGCTTATAGAAAAGTATCTTGGCTACAGGCCCTACTTTCCGTGCGATCGAGCCCATTCGACCCTTCCATCCATACTCATTTTGTGTATCCGTTTCATTCATTGATGGGTTTTTTAATACATCAATGGTTTCGTTACATAGGTACAATTAAAGAGTCTACTCATATGGCTTTTGAGTTAGATGGGTGATCAGCATCACTTATGCAGCATTTCTTAATTATAATTAAATAGGTTTTTTTGTGCTATTTAAAGAAGTTTACTAAACTATTATACCATTTTGCAGAAAATCTCTTGGCACATACGGCAGTGTGGTTATGAAAATTCCACCTGTTATTGATAGCATCATATCATTAAAAGTTTGTCAAATACGTTGCAGTTTAACTGCACTACGCTACGGCTTGTAAGAGTTTAAAAACTAAATAATTTATGGATAAGCTTGCCCGTGTATGCTGAAGATTTTATTTTAGGTTTTTGGAGAACTGTGGTTAACTTTAGTTTATACAGTGTCTCAGAATTTGACTTGCAGTGAATTTAGCAGAAAGTGAATTTAATATTTGTGAACTTAAAACAATTCAATTTATATTGTTCGCAGCTCCCCTCACGTAAATAGTTTTTCCGGGAAAAAAATATTTTCTCGGGACAAAAAGCAACTTATAGCACTCTAAAGTTATATAGATTCCTATTAGTGAAAGAATTTTCAAAATCGGTTCAACAGTTCCTGGGATTATCGCGTTCAACCAAACAAACAAACTCTTCAGCTTTATAATATTAGTATAAATTTAAATATAGAGAATTACGTACAATGGATATAATATAATACTAGTTTTCGGTCGCGGCTTAATCCGCGTGAAAACTTTTCCCGCTACAAACTTCTCTAAAACGTCAATACCATCTATTTAAAAAATCCGATGAAAAAGTCCATTATTTCTCATGGAAGCAAATTACCGGGATTAAAAGTAGCCTATATGTTAATCCAGGTCAATGGTCTACCCTTATGCAAAACTGCATTCGAATCTGTTTAGCTTTTTCTGCGTTTATTTCTAACAAACATACAACATCCATGTACACAAACTTTCGCATTATAATATTAGTGAGATAAAAAGTAAGATAAGATAACATGTACAGTCAGCACCACAAATATCTGTACAAAATCGAAATTTCAAATCTCGGAAGTAAAGCAAATCTCTATTATTTTATTTTTGTGAAAAAAAAAAGATTAGTTAGAACACAAAATTATGTTTTTTTTTCTCTTTGGCAAGGCGCGGTTTGCGCATCTGCCAGTGTCAAAGTTTTAGGTAAGACATTATTTTGACAGTTGCATTGTTTCTTTGATATACTCAGTACTAACTACTATGTCGAAGTAAAGCAGTGGCTACCTTACCAAGACTTTGTCGAGAAGATTTGGCGGCAACAAAAAAAGCACTTGATTAGCACTGTTATTTCAATTCACTTCATTTGAGCCCTTTAATAGATCTATATTTGACAATATACTACCATAATTATGCAATATAACACTAAGTATCACCAAAATAATGAATTAAAACAAGAGCACCTCATGACACTTCCACTAGGGCTTTCAGTCTCGGTACATTTAAGAGTCTCGGGAAAAAAAATGAGACTTGGTCCGGTCTCGAAAAAAAACGAGACTATTTCAAAAATAGTCATTATACTCGTAGGCCACGATTAAAGACTGTTAGGGCAGTCAATACAAGATATATCAATAATGTACTTTATAAATGATACTATTATAAAGCCATATGGAAGTTAAATTACCAATTACTTATACGCCTTTTGAATTTTTATATCTGTCCCGTAAAAGATAAAGAGCGTTGGATAATTACTTTCAAAGAGAGGATTTGATTTCATTACGAACTAGCTTTTGCTCACCGCTTCGACCACATGAAATAGTTTTACAAGGACAAAAAGTAGCCTATAGCCTTTCCAGAGTTTCAAACTATCTCCATACCAAAATTCAACGAAATCTGTTCAGTAGTATTTGAGTAATTTGGCGTTAAGACATACATACAGACTCAGCGGGGGGTTTTGTTTTATAATTTTTAATTAAGTAAATCGCATAAGAAAAATAAATCTCTAATTCTACGCTAGAAGTACGTATAGATTAGCATTAGTGTTTGGGTCCCAGGTCATCTTGTGTCTCAAAGTATCGGGACATTTTGCATTTTTAATATTCTCGCGTCGTAGGTTTTTAGGTTCGAAACATGTCACGCTATAGTAAGTGAAGACTCCCTTCTCGTAATAGACGTAGACGAGACGTCTCTTCTAAAGCCTCTTTTAAAACCGGCCTGCAGACGGCAGTTGGGCGATCGGTGACCCGCTACCATATAAATAAAGTGTATGTGGGTGCCGCGAAGTGTTTCATACTTATTTGACATTTTATTCGAGTCTCATCTTCAAACAGCGAGAGACTTTGCTCAAGAGCAGACTCCTACGAAAGTTGCGATAGCATGCACATGTGCACTCCGTGACCTTCGACATGCTTAATTATAATGTTATATGAATGCTTTGGGTTGTCTCATGTCCTGGGATTTTCGTAACTTTTCAAACCATAATTAGCAGGGATTTAGCAATGGTTTGAGTATTTCCCCCTATCGCTACCATTGTCAAAAAGAGATCTTTTCCCAATTTACCATAACAATAATGTACTTAATTATAAAGACCCGTATAATAGGTTTCAACAAGGTTAGGTTGCGACTTCCGAGAGATTATCAAAAATTTAATTTTTCTTTGAAAAAGATCCTAATAGTTTAGAAATTTTTCAATAATAATTATTATTCGATGTTAGTTTCGAAAGTCTCGTTTTTCCCGAGACTGGAGGCAGCAGTCTCGAGTCTCGAAAATACAAAAAAATCGTCGAGACTCTCGAAATTTTCGAGACCGAGAGTCTCGAAATGAAAGCCCTAACTTCCACGTTACCGCCAAAACTCCCAAAATTATGTTACCTACATTTGAATTTGAAATTTTGAATTTGTTCAGTTACTTATGCTGGTAACTGTACCTACTAATGTAAATTGTACATTTTTAGATGCTGAGTTTTCATAGTAGGTATGTAAATTAACTAGTTTCTTATTATACTCAGTACCTACAATTAAATTTTCTGACCAAACCAAATCAACAAATACTTGTGTCAAAATATATTTGTGAAGGAATCCCAATTAGAAAGTACAAAAGATACGTTACGGAAATGGATGGTACATGCTCCCATTCCGTGTAAATGGCATAAATCCAGGTGAGTATAGTAGTCGGTTAACATAATATATGACTGCTTTAATCAGGTGCAAATAGATGCGCTATACCAGTTGTTACCAATTATTGTTTTGGTGGGATTTTAAGGTGTAAAAAAGTATTTTATATAATCTTTTTTTATGGCATCAAATGCCGAGACGAGCATGCCGTTCTCCTGATGGAAAGCGATACGACCACCAATAAACAGTAGAAACACCATCCAGCACCTTGAGTTACAAAGTACTGAGTGGCATTCCACTGCGCTCGTCATCCTGAGGCATAAGATGTTAAGTCTCATTATGTCCTGTAGTTACACTGGGTACAATGTCCTTTAAACCGAAACACAACAGTGCATGCACACTGCTGCTTGGCGATAGAAATAGACATTGGGGTGGTACCCACCCAGACGGACTATTACATATGAGAGTCCTACCACAAGTAATTGGATGGTACGTTCTCCCATACCGTGTAAAGTGGCATAAATCCAGGTGAGTATAGTAGTCGGTTAACATAGTATATGACTGCTTGAATCAGGCGCAAATAGATGCGCATAATCCATTGTTACCACTTATTGTTTTGGAGGGATTTTAAGGTATACAAAAGTATTTTATATAGTTCAATCATAATCGTACATTCGTGAATTTTGGAATCAAATAATCTACATAAGGCTAAGATAGCATAGTTATCTTGCGACACGACTGCCGCGCTTAGGACTTGGGATCGATTTCCAGGTGAGTTAAAATTATATTGGGTTCCTGCTCAGTATTAACCCAGTCTGCAATTTGTGCCTAATATTATGGCAAGTTGATCGCTCTCTATCACAGTATGGGATGGAATGAGGATGGCGAAAATCGGGCTTATCAAATTACAAGATCAACTGAAACGTGTCAAATCTTACTCCTTATTCTTACAAATATTATAAATACGAAAGTTTGTAAAATATTTGGATTTTTGTTAGAAGTAAACGCAGAAACAATTACACGGATTTGGATGATATTTGACACACGGGTAGCTCATATCCTGTATTTTATTTTATTTATTATTTTACAATTTTAGGAAAGCTTACAGACTAATTAATAATAGATGTTTAAAACTAATGTGTTACAAATTTGCTGACAACAAGCTTCCGCATATTTAATGCGGAAGCGTGTTGTTTGTATTAACACATAGGCTCTTTTTATCGCGAAGATTTCGTCCCATACGAAATAATAGATGGTTTTAATCTGATTCTTTATGTAGATGACGCTGGCGTTGTACTTTGCTTCCGGGACTTTGGTAGCGAGAAAGATTTTTCACGCGCGCAAAGCCACGAACAATACCTAGTAATATAGATTGTAGAAATGTTTTCACTTAACAGACTTGACACGAATAGTGTTTATACTAAGTGTTTAATGTAAATTTAGATCTCTGAAATTCAATTACATCCACTCTTAGACTATTTAACCAATTAACACGATGTGGCAATAATGCGCAAACAACTTTTTCTGCCAATCCTGACGGGCGGCGAGGTAGACACGGATAGTACACATTTAACACGTCAAAAAAATCTACACGTGCAGGGCTGAATATATGGTCGCTTTTTACACAATAATACACACTTTCTGTGGATACCGTTTAATATCATTATCGTAGAATGTAATGACAGCGATCGCGAGTCACATAGGATTTAATAAAAGTTTTTGACCAGCTGCGCATGTATGGCCAACGAAGGGTTCGCCCGTCATCCCATCTTTGCATTGCTACATACTCAAAGCATCCACTATATTATAGGTATCGTCAAAACAACATTGGAATTCAGCCGGCTACTAGCCACGATAAATATTGGTTTAAAAGCTACAGGTTGTTTGTCGATTGTTGTGGATTTGGTTGTTTGTATTCTTTGTTGTCTACACCATCTTCAATAAATAAAGAAATCATAATAAGTATGAGATCTGTAGAAATATATACACAGCCGATCTAATGCAATAAAAGTCCTGCTTATAGAAACTGTGTTTGGGCAAGCAATTTATCTATAATTGTATGAAATTAAACCTATAGCGCATGATAGCCTAGTTGGGACTGTTAAAAGTAAAAAAATTGTGGATAGAAAAGAAACGAATTCAAATACTTTGAAAAGTATTATTATCAACTGTAAAATGATATTGAGTTTTTCTTTTCAGTATCAGCTCGGAGTCTGGAATTTGTGCCCGATATGGCGATAGGCTCGTCCCCTATCTCATTGTGGGCCGTAATAATGGCGAAAAGTGGATGCACTAGTTGCGCCTCTGCCTACTCCTTCGGGGATAAAAGGCGTGAGTGTATAACATGTATATAATATGTATGTATGTAAAGTGCCCACAACAAATAATCTAATCGGTTTCGCCCACATCATTATTGACTCGAATTGTAAAATTAGGGTCAAGACTCAAGACTCATGACGTCAATGAAAGGTTTACAGTTACATTCGTATACGTAAACTTAAAGGGAATACATTATTAATGATGAAACGTTTGCAATTTTATACTTAAGGTTATAAGAACGGAACGGAAATCTGAGACGAAGACCCGAAAGTTCAAAATACAAGGCATATAGGTACACCGGACTTTTTGAAGTTATGTATGTTTTTTTAATCAATTATCGTTTTTTCAACGATTAAGAATTCTAAATTAGAATTTAGTGTCTCAACATGCACTAGACCAGCGTCGTGGACTAAGGTCAAACCCTTTTTAATAGTAGAGGAGGTCCGTGCCCAATAGTCAAACAGTATATATATTACGGAGCTGGAATTACACAACCTACAAAAAGGAAATTTAAACGACCTGAAACCAGAAATTAAAAAACACAATGAGAAAACTGAATGTATTGTTTTAAAACAATCTATTCTCAGCTTTAATTGTTCCACACAACTCTTTGGCGACTACACGTAACGAAAGCAAGGAACAAAGCCTGCAATTCACGTCAACTATTTTGTATACCAGGCGGTTTAAACTTAAAACTTTTATGTCGGTAAGTATGTGGAAAGTTCACAAACCCTGCGTTGTTGAAGTGAAGAATTTGAGAGTACTTTATTCTTTGAACCACTGCGGAAGAGTTTCTTAAAATGTACATTTTAATGTATAAGTGAGACTTATATAAGAGAGTATTATCTAAGGATGTAACAGTGTACTTGAAAATTGTAAGGTTAACGCCCGTTGAAATAATATGTATTAAAAAAAATCTTGTACTACTTACCTCATTTACCCAGTAAGTTAAAGACCCTGTCTGAAATGAAATCAGTAACATTTATTAGTTACTAGCTTTTGCCCGCGGCTCCGCCCGCTTTAAAAAGTTTTTCCGGAATAAAAGTCCCGCTTTATATTTTCGCGGGATAAAAAGTAGCCTATGTCTTAATCCAGGACATGATCTACCCGTGTGCCAAATTTCATCGAAATCCGTTCAGTAGTTTTTGCGTGAAAGAGTAACAAACATCCATACATCCAAACATCCATACATTCTTACAAACTTTCGCCTTTATAATATTAGTAGGATAAATAGTCCAGTGATTTCTGGACTCATAATTATATGGTTACTTTTACATAATGCACGAAAAACACCTAAGGCACGTGTTTGTATCCATCAAGCTACATGATTTAACTGACTGCTACTAACTGTCTCAGTATTAAATTGCATCCACTGCAAACACGCCTGGTGTGTATGGATTAAACTCATTAAACATTCTTATTGGTACAGCTCTGTGCTCTGATTCTGGGTTATTGATTCAAGCAGACTTCGATTTAGCATGTCACTACTTGGTATATTGATAGTATCTTAGCATGAATGGCGCAATTGGTGTAGTACTAAATTTTATGTCTTGAGTCTCGACGAGTAGTAGTAAGAAACTTGATCGTTTCTATATAAATACAAACTAACTATAGTATTGTAAAAGTACAATGATTGTGTAATGTCATCTTCAAAAATAATTATTTTTTTAATTGGAATAAAACTACTAAACGGATCTTACATGAAAGTTTTGTTAACGTCGGGAGCAAAATTAAACAAATTTATCACAAAGCCGAACACTTTGCGTAAACGTAAAAAATCACTATAGGCCTGATGCTTTGTAGGTGTGATAACGTCTCAAAAGTGTACAGAAATTAAACGATTCACTATATAATTGTTTTGTTTTATTTACATACCATTTCACAGACACTCAACTTACAAATTAAAATACATAAATAATCATTACACTAACCTTTTGTTCACAACGACGGCTCGTTCTCAAGTGATTAGATGGTCGACCGTTTTTCAAAATCCTCTGTGCGAATAACACAACTGACAATTGCCAACGTTAAAAAATATAAATTTGAAGTTGGCTGTAAATTAAGTGAAGTGATGATACTGACAACATTGATCGATAACATTATTGAATAGTGATTAGATAATACGTAACATAGGCAATTAATAAATTTACAAAGAGCTAATTAAACTTGAGTGTCCAACCTCCTACGAACTGTGAAATATCAGGTAAAGATTCGCGCGAACATTTGCAGTAGCTGTTTGCGAGCGGAGCACTAGCCAAAAAATATTGGTACCTATTTTAAAGAATACAATTCCTGTCTACCTTATCAATATTATTATTTGAGTATTAAAACTCTATCAGTATTACAAAGTCATTGGAATTATACATAATTCTAATCTGATCATAACAAGTTACAAGCCTACTGTATAGAGAATCAACTTTCATCCCACGTAGGTCGTAAAATGCAATAGCTATGTTCTTGTTGAAATCACGAACGTTACTATAGACTTAGTGGCAATAGTCAACACGTACAGCCCGCTCGAGAGTCACAATAACTTCATTAAACTGACTTCGTTAGGGTTGAAAATTGATGATTAATTAACAAGTTGAATGTGAAGTGAGATGACACCGCGCCGGCCGTGCAAAAACGGGTCACTTTTGAAACATTATTTAAAGTGGTGAAACTAGTTATTCTACATAACGGTTATAGTTAATTGAGGGGAAGTATTTTATAATGCATATATAACATATATGAGGAGATTCGTAGAAGAACGAATATCGCTGATATAGCCCAGCGTATTAGCAAGCTGAAGTGGCTATGGGCAGGTTACATAGTTCGAAGAACTGACAGCAGATGGGGAAAAAAATCCTCGAGTAGAGACCACGTACTGGCAAGTGTAGCATCGGCCGTCCACCTGCAAGGTACACAGACGACTTGATAGAGGTGACAGGAAAACGCTGGATGCAGGCCGCTTTTGACAGATGCGTCTGGAAATCTTTGGGGAGGCCTATTTCAGAGGTGGACGTCATGTGGCTGATGATGAATCTGGTTCTTCACGTCTTCTTGATAAAATGTATGAGGCAGTTGGAAAATTATTTGCTATAGTTCTGCAAATATATTTTTCGCATTCTGATTTACTTCTTTAGCACCGCATAGCATCATACACAGCACAAGGATTTTCCCTTTATCGCGGCAGACAGAGGTGTTATCAGTCCACATTACCAACTATGTCAGGTCCCATATAATAGGAAGAGAGCCTATTGTCATCACGGGGCACCAACCCAGACCCACGAAAACACCAAATACTTCATTAATCACACACATTGAGCATAATGCTCTAAAACTAATCAAGTAAAGTATACTCCGGGTTAAACTGTTAGAAAAAGTCGGTTATCACGTTTTCTTCTACTCCCATTTCAGCCTATTGTGGGTATTGCAAAGTTTTAGCTTGATTGCGAGCAGTTAACTTAACGATAATTACGTAATAAGGTACGCACAATTCATCGTGCCTTATTATGCCGGCCTTCTTATCTTTCGATGTGTGTGCTTAGCGTAACTGACATGATTTTCTTTATGTTTTGGTTGTAAATGTATCCCGGAAATTGATTATGATACAAAGATAAGAGTTTTATCATTTTTGGTATTAGTAAATTTATTGTATTTTTTACGTAATATAAGGTTTAAACTAAACTTAACCTACTACTACTGCTATCTACTAGGTATTGTAGCATTATATTAATAAAATTAAAAAGAACTTTAAAATAACAAGCATTTATTATGCTCTAAAAAGACAAAAAACTAGTTAAATTGAATCAAACTTTGTTTAATACTATATAGAGAGAAAAGCTTCTCGCATATGTATGTGGAAGCAAATGGTATTTAAGTATAAGGATATGTCAATTTCTAAAATATGTCGTGTGACGTCATGTTAAAATCACTTTCTACGTATTGTATTAGCATGTATCACGCTAAAGTGTTTTTGTTACCATTATTTTGCATTGTGCAACAAATATTCCGATTTGACGAAAATAGTAGTTTGCATATTATGTTGATATTGCTCTATCGGTCAAGAAACTATTAGCCTCAAAAATTTTAAGCAAGAATAATTATAATTTGTCCAATTATGTTTTGTGCTTCAATTATAACATTAACATTGACTTTCCTAATTTTTTTGCTCATAAAACTACCCTGGACTGCCTCGAACAAAACATTCAAATAATCGTATTCAATGGTTAATAATGGAATATAATATTTCCACTGGATCATTTCGGTCAGTATGTTATTATCAAGTAATTTGTCACTGGAAAAGTAATTAATATGTTGTCAGCATTAGATATTTGAATTCATTTTGGCGTTAATTATAAATTATATAGTTTATTTGCACATGACGGCACTATTGCACTGAACAAACATGGAAATCCTATGGACCACTACATTCTACCACTCCATGGTTCGCCGTAGGGACTAGCGCCGGCATCCCGCATTGTGCACTAGCAAATCTTGGTGCAGCAAGTGTAGATTGTGATGCAGGGACAGCAAGGGCCGCAGCATCCGCCGCCGCAACAACCACCACCGCAGGGTCCGCACATCTTGCTTATAGGTTTTTTAGAGTACAAAGGTCCTAAAGGGAGTCCGAAAGAAGTATTGAACTGCAAAGCGGTTTTTCTAAGCTTTCTCAAAGTTCTTCTGGTTTTTTTATGGCTTTTTAATGTTTATCACTCGAATGATTTGATTGTACTCAATATATATAAATGTATACTCAATGTATATGAAATTAGACATGAGTTTGCATTATGGTACTCATTTTTGTAGATAGAATAAGTATTTAAGCGATAAGGTTATCGAGCAAGCAGTCAGTTTAACGGTAAGCAGCTGCCGCCGCCCGTCGACTTTAGCAATGCCTGCGGCAAAGTTCAGCCGCTGCCTACCGAAATAATATTATTCAAAATTGGGACAACATAGCATTATCAACTTAAACGTCTATTATATTTATGAAATTATTATGAGTCATATAAGTAATAGTTATAGTAATCAGAAAAAGTTCCCTCGTTGCAACGGTATAATCTAATCAAACAATCCCTTTCACCATTAAAATTAACACCCTCGAGAGTAACATTCAATTGAATGAGGATTACAAAAATCTTGGTAATTCAGTAATAGCTAATTTTGTATTCAGTGTAAACCGACCTGTTTTAGCATAATGAATGAGTTGCCCAAAAACTGACTCATTAAAATCGTAAATGTTTACGACTTTCCGAATTGTAAGGGCCTTAGAGCCATAAATTGCTAAGTTGAAGAACACTTAAATAAAGAGCTGGTGTAATGTAAAGTGTTTCCGAGGGTTGAGAAAACACGAGATAATTTAAGTACATATATGTGGGAATATTTAGTTTAGACGAAAATTATTTATTCTATTTAAAGTTGCTGGTTAGTTAGACAATGTATTAAATACTAGCTTTTGCCCGCGGCTCCGCCCGCGTTAAAAAGTTTTTCCGGGATAAAAGTCCCGCTTTATATTTTCCCGGAATAGAAAGTAGCCTATGTGTTAATCCAGGACATGATCTACCCGTGTGCCAAATTTCATCGAAATCCGTTCAGTAGTTTTTGCGTGAAAGAGGAACAAACATCCATACATCCAGACATTCTTACAAAAATTTCGCCTTTATAATATTAGTAGGATGAAAATGGAATGTAAGAAAAGGAGTTCTGACGTAAGACGTTACTAAGACGGATGGTGATACAAACAATTAAAGATTTTTTAAGAAGTAATCCGCTATTTTTTACAATTTTAAACATCCTACATATATACGTTTAAATTAAATACAGAATTGAATTGATAGTGTTAACAACCTCCTACGTTATTACTTTTTAAAGTTTACATTGCAAATCAAGTAACAAGATGTTTTTATCTCAAAATAAGTCCGCATTAAATAATGTACTTAAAATTTATTAAATTCCAAAGGGGAAAAGAAAATAACTGAGGTTTCAATAATGTTTGTAAATTTTATCGCCGTAAGGCATTGATGTATTGGGTTTTTAATACATCAATGCCGTGAGGATACTTACAATAATTGTATTCATATTATTATCATTACGTTGTCGCTGCGATGGGCGCAAAAGACACCATGCTTAGTTTCCTTGTAGGTACTCTCGCTGCAAATATTCGTAAAAATAACAGCAAGCTGAAAGGTACTTCGTCGAATGAATTAAATGTAAAAGACTTAAGAGATCCCGTGAATTTTTAAAGAGATTAATATAACTAGCGATCGTCTCTATATGAACTTTAATTATTGCAAATCTCACACTTCAAGTGCGCAAAAGAGAGTAGATGGTGTTTGCTCCACTTAGTAATACATACCTTTAAATGATTAAAGGCTACCGTGTATATTATGTTACCATAACTTACACTAACTTGTTTCATAACAAAAAAAATTATAATAATCAACGGGTACGTCGACTGTATTATGGAATGTTATCGTTAAATAATTTCGCAAGAAAAGTCATTTTGAATAAAGGTAATCGATCACACCTCAACAAAACTTTTGTAAGACGTTTGACGCGACAAGTTTGCAAAGATCCTGTTGGTATCAAAGCAAAAGTTATAAAGCCTTCAGGTCGGTTGTCTGATACTTCTACTTATACACTTTTGACCCGTAATGCGAAACTCGTGAGAGGAATAGATAGTCAAATGGTTCTTTGAAGCTATATCGACAGGGTTGCGGTGATTTGTCTCGGTGAGATTTTTGTTAGTCATTTCGTTCGCTGGCTGTTTGCAATTTATTTATGCATTTTATTTATTTATTTACATCTTTATTGTACACTAACAGAAATAACAAATATAGCATAGTATAAATTAAGAAAATAATATAGGCAGCGGTGATGCAATTGGCGGTCTTATCGCTCGAGGCAATCTCTCACAGACAACCAATGGATGAAGATAAGAGAAATAACGCAAAGGGCAGTCAGGGGCGTACATAAAAGCTACTATAGAATACACTAAATATAATTTTTTAATACTTTATATTGTGATCGACTGGCAAAGTAAAAGTGCTCATGATATTATTAATATTGAAGAATTGGATTTGAATTGGAATTGAAATTTTAAAATATCTATTTACTACACGTAATAGAAAAAGAAGAACATTTTTCGAGACAAATGTATCGTAAAAGTATACTTTGAAAGACGTCTTTGTTTGAGAAGCTACTAGACGGTGAAATAGAATGCTGTGACGAAAACAAATTAAAAAGTTAGAATTGTGTTATGAATCTCGGCAATAATATTTTCTACGACTTACGTACAATATAGCCGCATACGCTTTTATGAAATAACAGCCACACAATGGAGAATAAAAGGAATAATTTTTTTCTGTCACAGGCGACCAAAAAAGCTGGTAATCCTTACACATTATAAAACAAAGTCCACGTCTGTCTCTCTGAATGCGACAAACTCAAAAACGAAAGCATTTCGATGTTTGGTATAGAGATAATTTGAGAACCTTGGAAGGACATAACATTTTATTCCGGTAAAATATATAGCGTACTGTTTATACCGGAAAAACTCTTTCACGCGGGCGAAGCCGTTAGCAGAAGCTAGTCTGATATAAAGATCATCATACACTATTTTACAAAAATCATAGATTCAATGGCGATTAACCCTTTGCTATTAAAATATCCGATAAATCCCTTCTAACAAGCAATAACAATATCATTACAGTGTGTGCCAAAAGTCTGTTATTTTACACACACACTTAGGCCTTTTATCCCCGAAGGGGTACGCAGAGGTGCAACTAGTGCATCAACTTTTCGCCGAGCGTATTCCGTCCCATAATGTGATAGGGTGCGAGCCTATCGCCATAAGGACACAAATTCCAGACTCCGGGCTGATACTGAATTTTAAGCTCAATATCATTTTGTCCGACCCGGGAATCGAACCCAAGATTAAAGTTATACCGTAATAAATCTACGCCACCGAGGCAGTCTGTTATTAATTGCAATACAACACTGACTCAGCTTGTAACACTGGATTCTACTAAATAGAACTATCACACAAAACCATATTAAAATAATATTATGTTATATCCCAGGGTAGATTTAGATTCAGTAAGCCGAAATGTAACTAGAGCACGTAGTATGTTAAAGAAAGAACTTTACATTTTTTCGCAAAGTCGTATAATCTCAAACTTGGCCTTCTCATTTTTCTGAAGCTAATTTTTTTTTAATAAAAACGTAAACCTTTTGCTCTCTCTGAAAAGTCGTGTGACGTAATTTTTTCCTACAAAATCCCTGATCATAAAATAGCTAATTTTATGTTTTAATTTAGGTACAACCACCGCTATAAACACTGGAGAAGGCACATATTAAATACCGTGGTCAGCTACTTGACAAGATTTACTATTTGAATAAGATCTATCTGAATAAGATCCCTTTGATTAAATTTTTCTTTGTTGATCCAAAAAAGGAGTTATATGGAATACAATAACTGAAAAGACGGCTAAATTACACCCAAGTCCAGAATAATTATAGTATTGTTTCTATAAGTCAGACCTTTTGCATGAATTCAAATAATGAAACCATTAACAGATGAGGTACATTTCTTAATAACTTTACTAGAGGTTAAGATAATAAAGAGTATTTAAAATTGAAATTAAAGTTTTAAATACTTTTCGATGTATCCGTCATTTCATGCATTTAACGGATATTATGTTTTAATACAAAATACAACTTTGTTAATTTGTAAAACGGCACTCGTTTTTGAACGAATAATATTTTTATTGAGTTATAAATCCCAGGGTTTCAAAAATTGGGAACACGATTAAAATCTTTTTTATTTATTTTATGATTTATAGATTTACGGCATTTAAATGAGACTGTCCCAACTCCCAAAACACTGCGGCGCAAAGATAAGAATGGCATAACATTGTAAAATAAAGCACCTATAAAGGATCCCGGTTTCACAATAACCTACAAATTTTATGTTTTTGATTGCCTCTATAATGTTGATGGAATGATAAAATATGAAAGTTTCGCCTGCAGAAGACTTCATTCTTACGTCTTCGTGGAACTAAGTCAATATTTTGGCGTATCTTTATTGAGCGGAATAAAGTGGTCTTAGATGCAGTACGAAGATTTTAAATGATGGATATTTGTTGTGAGCCACGGAAGTAGAGTCAGCAGCATAAGTCATAACAAATTCAAATTTTCAAATTGCTTACATACTTTTGTGTTCCTAATAATCTTTTTTTCTCTTCACATAAATAAAATAAATGAGATTTACTTTACTTCAAACGAAGAAAAAAATGTTTCAGTTTAACTTAGCGCGTATAGAAGCGATTTGAAATTTTGATTTTGTTCAGATACTTATGCTACTGACTGTACAATAAATATAATTCATACTTAACGGTAGCTTCGAAGGATTCAAGCAAATATTTTTTTGTGTACAATATTTAACTTATATTTTAACGGTCATAGCACCTTAATATAATCATGTACTCGAGTCCTTGATTATGAAATTTGCTGTAGTTATTATGATATCTGTTATTTTTTGTACATTCCCAATATTAAATTGATGTTTAGCCAAAAACTCTAACTTAGTTTCAAATTTAGCTATTCTGTACAAAAAGTATTCCTGTAATTTGTACAGCGTATAATCGTTTTCAAAACAAACCATTAATTTTGTTCCCTAATAAAAAGTAGTGAAATAACTTTACAAAATGTACATTTTCCAACTTCATTCAACAAAATCATTTGTACAGACGCAATAAACATTATAAAGTTTATAACGGCCAAGAAAAATAAGCACTCTGGTTGGGAGGTTTTAGAAGGTAATTATTCCCTGGAGTGTTATAGTCTGTGCTGTGCAAATGACTGCCATTTGGTACTAAATTACTCGTTTATTACAGAGTTGGAAGCACCAGAATTAACGCACGCATTCGTCTTGTTGCTGATATTTTGTTATCCTTGATTTCAGTTTTTATGGAATTCTCTTGTCAGTATAACGAGAGTAATAACCCTTTGTAATAACGAGTAGCGCGTACAGAATCATTATATTAAATAGGTATTTTTTATATATGTATCTGTTCCTAGCTGATTTCGGCCCCGGCGGCCAATCTCAATGAAGATCAGCCAGGTACACAGGAGATATTAAAGTGCACAAGTGTGTGGAAATACACGAGTGCACTCGCTATTCCTTCATTCTCATAGTCCGGTGAGACGGAAATCCAACATGACCGGAGAGAGATCAGGCGCAGGACCAACGGCTGTATGTGCTTTCCGAGGCACGGGGGTATCACACCGCCAACTTCCCGAGTCTGAGTTGCGACTGAGAATTTTTTAAGATGGAAAAACCTAGTCACAGTGTTTTTGGCTCGACCTGGGATTTGAACCCAGGAGGACCTCAGTGCGTAAATCGTACTCGTAACGCCTACGAAATACAACTACGCCACCGAGGCAGTCAATGTAGAGATAGATTTACTTGATTTATTATATACGTATACTAGCTTTCACCCACGGCTTTGCCCGCACAAAAGGTTTTTCCTGGATAAAAGTCCCGCTATACGTTTTCCCCGACCTTATGGTAAATAATATAAACCATTTTTGAATCCACCTGAAGACATACAAAAAACAAAATTAAAATCGGACCAGCCGTTTAGGAGGACTTCAGTGACATACACACCGTGACACACACACTTCAGTAACATACACACAGTATATCTATATGCCTGTCTGTTTGTCTGTTCGCTTTCACGGCTGAACCGATTTTGATGAAAATTGGTGTGGAAACAATTTGAGACATTGGAAAGGATGTAGACTACTTTTGTCCCAGGAAAATATAAAGAGGGACTTTTATCCCTCAAAAAACGGAACGGAACCTTACGGAACGAAAATAACGAAACGAAAGTTACCTAGTTTAAAATAACACAACAGGTCAACATATTCAACTGGGACTAACACGGGGTTTTTTAACTGTAGTTATCTTTTTGTCAAAGTCTTATTAAACTGGACGCGCTCGCAAAGCTTCGAGTGCTCTAGGTGCTGTGAGTGCGTCCAGCTTAATTAAACCCGGAGAAAAAGATAACTACAATTGAAAAACGGGGTAAAATAGTTCCAATAAGGCGAAGTGATCACCCGTCTGTGCGACTGCATACGTCCCCACTAAACATACATACATACAACGTATTCAAAGATAATATCGACAGATATAATCGATTACACATAATTTACATGCTTTGGACGGGGCTAGGTTTGCGTAAAAGATCTTTCCCAGGATAAAATTTTAACTGTGAACTTCTCCACAGAATAATGTAGTGAACATGTCAATTGCGTTACTAAATAAAACCACATGATTATCTCCTTGGAAATAACGTTATTTTAACATTAGATGTAAAACAAAAAAGTGTAAGTTTCAAACAAAATAAATATCAGTAAAAAGTAACTAAGTTTACTTGCCTTAATGTCACCACTACTACTCTAAGAAGATTTGTCCCAACGACGCTACACTTTCAGTCAGAAAATCACTCACACACACTTCACATTCGCATTAAACTACAAAATGATAAAAAAATCAGGAAAGTACAGTTGACATTTTTGGTGAAAATATTAATTATTCATTGATAATTTTTGGTATAACGTTAACAGAGGCAAAGACGAGTATGTGGATTAATTTATTAACACAATCTCAAAATAACCCTGTACCTATATAATATCTTAATGACATATTATATTACTATGTCAATACATAAAACATGGGCTGTTGCCATCGTATACATCCATACTCGTAGAATTAACACATCCATACTAATATTATAAATGCGAAAGTAACTCTGTCTGTCTGTTAAGCTTTAACGCCAAAACTGCTGAAACGATTTAAATGAAATTTGGTACACAGATAGTCTAAAGCCTGAGAAAGGACATAGGCTACTTTTTATCCCGGGAAAAAATAAGCCGGGACTTTAATCCCGGAAAATAGTTTTCTGCGAGTGGAACCACAAGAAAATAAGTATGGAGATAGTTTGAGATCCAGAGAAAGACATAGGCTACTTCTATCCCGGAAAAACATTATCCGGGAATTTTATCCCGGATTTTATGTTCTCATGAGTGAAGCAGTCACAGCCAAACCACTGAACCAATTTCGATGAAATTTGGTAGGATGATATTTTAAGACCCTGGGAAGGACCTAAGGTAATTCTTATGCCGGGAAAATATAAGCCGAGACTTTAATCCCGGATATTTTCCGGGATTAAAGTTTTCTGCGAGTGAAACCGCAAATGAAATAGTATGGAAATAGTTTGAGACCCAGGGAAGGACATAGACAACTGCTTATTCCGGTAAAATATAAATCGGGAATTTTAACCCGGTTTTTTTTCTCGCGTTTTTAATATTTTTATTTTTAAGGATATGTCCTTACATCACTACTTATAACGAAACAAAGTCCCCTATGGCATCTATTTCTCTCTTGAACGCGATAAACTCAAACATTATCGAACGGATTTTTATTCGTTTTTCACCAATGGTCGGTGTAATTCAAGAGAAAGGTTTATGTGTATCCTACTAATATTATAAATGCGAAAGTTTGTAAGAATGTATGTATGTTTGTTACTCTTTGATGAAATTTGGCACATGGGTAGATCATGTCCTGGATTAACACATAGGCTTCTTTTTATCCCGGGAAAATATAAAGCGTGACTTTTATACCCAAAAAACTTTTCAACGCGGGTGGAGCCGCGGGCAAAAGCTAGTCTATCATATAAGTTATATCTGCCGGCCTGTAACAATAATTATGCTATTTTCCGCTCCATGGATCATCTCGGATCTCATATTATAACCAATAATGATTATTTATATTTGTATTTTGTTGTGAAGAAAATAAACACGAGATTTAGAATATTGTCAGAGAATAAGATCGACTTTGTTGTTTTGTTATGAGGACAAAGAAAAAATTGTATTCACTCTTCGGGTGCTTCTCAGAATTGCGCTTGTATTTAAAACCATTGAAGATATTGTTATGATATATCATGCCCCTAAACTTATACCTAGTTTCATCTCAGAAGTAGCCTCACAATTATATTAAGAGCCAGCTTCCAGATAACTATTTGACATTTATAACGCTATCAAACAAATCTATGCGAGTTATGCTTTAACCTTGCCGATATCAAAAGACAACAATTCTTAGACCCTACCAAGGGTCCTGTGACTGTTTGCCTTCTGTTTTTCTGAAATCCACTGCGGAACATATTTGTGAGCCTTTATATATTGTTGCCAACAAATGTATGAACGAGGGAGTTTTTCCAAATGCATGAAAGACTCTTAATATTACACCAATTCACAAGAACGCATCCAGACACACTTCTTCAGTCTTTTGTCAATTTATTTAAGTATTCTCAATAACCTATACTAATCTATGCTAATATTATAAAGCTGAAGAGTTTGTTTGTTTGTTTGAACGCGCTAATCTCAGGAACTACTGGTTTGAATTGAAAAATTCTTTTTGTGTTGAATAGACCATTTATCGAGGAAGGCTTTAGGCTATATAACATCACGATGCAACTATTAGGAGCGAAGAAATAATGGGAAATGTGAAAAAAGCGGGGAAAATTATTCATCCTTGAGGGCTTCCATTGCGTCCGCTGCGAAAACGATTCAAGATACCAAAAATATATGTATGAAAGAATTATTCCCCTTGAAATGTTCTAAAAAAATGTCCGCCACAGTATGTGTCTATCTTTTAAGATTAACTCACTAGAACCGTTTTTATGGTAATCAAATTTGGTCGAAATTAATGCATTATTTGTTAAGAGTTGTATCAACGTCATAATATTAATCTTTATCCAAATAAATGTGTTGGATAGAGTGATTCAACGGGAAGGTTTTTATGTACTTTTAGCCCGGAAAAACTTAGTAACGCGGGCGAAGCCGTGGGCAAAAGCTAGTATTATATAGCTGAAGAGTTTGTTAGTTTGTTTGTTTGTTTGAACGCGCTAATCTCAGGAACTACTGAACCGATTTTGAAAATTCTTTCACTAATAGGAAGGTATATAACTCCTGAGTGCTTTAGGCTACTTTTTATCCCGGGAAAATATTTTTGTCCCGGAAAAACTTTTTCACGCGGGCGGAGCCGCGAGCACTACTAGTCGATAATAGAGGTATCTACTACGTAATGATGACGCAATAATGTGACTCGTGTGCTTAGATTTGTCACAATCATGATTAAATACTCGATAGATTACGGATTCAGTCCGATGATAAGAACCACTATCAAAATGCCACAGAATATATTAATATTCTTGCATATCTGTAATCTGTCTACTTTTTTAAGGCAGCAGACGGTTGGTTTGATTTGGTACGTTTAAATTTCATTCTTAGTACAAGTTGTCAGTGATAAAACAACATTATATTATATTGACAAGCTGAACTGGAATGAGAAAATTAACTGGAAGTATCAGCTTTGCAGCATAAAAGTTAAAAACTAGCAGCGCCTTCATCATTCCTACAGTACTGCACTTGTAAAATAATTCCCACTGATTTTGGTATTTTTATAGACACGGCAAAGTGCCTAGTAACACTTGATGGTAAACGGATTGGGGTTCAGATAGTTTTGGGTGACGGGAGATGATTATTGCTCACCAATCGACTCAATTATGCCGCTCTATAACGATCGGGATTTTTAAGCTATAGCATAGCTTCTATCACGGGCCTTGAGCGTGGAGACTGAATCCAGAAATTCCGTAACGAAAAAATAACCTGACACCCCTCACTCCGACCGGCACAGCGGTGATATTTTATTTTCAACTCTATCACAACCACGTAGAGTGTAAAATTCCACAAGTTAATTGAGAGTCTTGTAAGAATACAATATGTAAGAGGATATGAGCTGAATGTTAAACGATAAAAGGTCGAAATTACCGTGTATTTAAAAATTGTTCCGTTCAGTGAAACGTATCGAAATGTCAAACGATTCTAAGTTTGAATTTTTTTAAAGTTTTTATTTTATATCTGTTCAGAAAGGTTATAAATATTAGAATTGCCTGCTTAGAGCTTCGGCGTTAGGGCACGAGTGAAATTTGGACAATAGAAAACAATAAAATAAATAAATAATTATAATTACATAAGTTGATAAAAAATGCTATGCAATAGCTTTACCGCGGCAGTCTCCGAGTGCCACATGTCTTTTTTTTATTCTGAATGGGCTCATGTTTGTCCGTTATCTGCCTGATGTTAAGCGATGATGTGGCCTAAGGTGAAGCACGCTTACTCAGAATAAAACGATTCGCTCGCGACTTATATAAAACTCAGTTACTACCTTAGGAGTTCGTTGTGGTTATGCCCTGTGCTCCGAAGGCATCTAGATAATACCACCACGGCATCCTCTGCCTATCGTAAGAGGCGACTAAATGGGGCTGAGAGAGTCGTGGGGCGAGCGATGGAGGGCTAGTCGCTCGACTACCGCAATTTAAGCGACCCCGAGGTGGATGACATTGCAGGTGCTCGGTCTTCTGCAATCGTAGACGCCAAAGGCGTGCTTTATAGTGCGGGGTCTTTTCGGCCCCCTCATTTAGAGCGGGACTGCAATACGGCATCGCACTGGGGCGGTTCCGTGCAGCTATCTTCGTGCAACTAGATATCCCGGGACCATCCCGTATGCGCCGAAGGAGGCCACCGCGGGTTTTTGTTGGTATGCTGGTGTGGGGTGTACATAGAGTTAGGGACTCGGTCTAATGGTCACTCGGATGATACTATACTCGCCATTGTCAACCTTGGGCCGTAAGATCAGTGAAACAAACATAACCATTTCACTCGCCCCCAGTGGTGGTAGCGATAAAGCTTTTTCGTTGTGATTCCGGAGGCAGGGCCACAACAATTAAAAGCGATGCAATGAAATTCGTAGTATAATAACAAGTTATTTTGGTTTAAATTTACCTAAAAATAAAGTACTTCGTTCGATTAAAGCAATACTCTTTGCCCACTTTGCTGGTTAATGGCATCTTATTGAATTTTTAAGCAACATCAAACTCTTGTAAGGTTTATTTTAGTTAACAACTTGGTTTATAAACACTTGCGGAAGTGTTCAGCCCTAACGGCTTCATAGAGTTAAGAGCTATTCAGATATGCCAATATTTTTTAGCAGTGTTCAAGAATTGCAATTGTATAAAAATGCAGGATTTTAGAGGACACAAAATACCAGCATACGCCTGCGATTACTGGCATTCCACAAGGCGCCTCACTCTTACTGATTCATAATAATAGGAAATGATGACGGCAATTAATATTATCTTGATTTCCAGTTAGTGTAATGTCATAATATATTTATTATTATTTACGAAGATATCAAATCGGTTGTTTATTACATGTTGGATAGTCGGATGTATTAATCCTTAGGTACCTAAGCTCCTAAAACCTAGATGTTATTTAGGAGTTGGCATTTTTTCATGTAAGATTTATATACCCACTTACATTATAAGTTCGCAACAGTCTTGCAATATGAAGCGAGTTAATTGCTATTTAAAGGGCTTAATTTCAAACATTGAGCTGATATTTACTTATCAAACTCCGCTACGGACGCCGGCGTCCGAGTATAGAGGGTTTTCGCATACATGTATGTATATAAGCGGGGTTTGATGGGTTTATTTAAAATCAAATCGTAAATTTACTATTCATTAAAAAAATTTGCAAAATAGCCTGGAATAGACAACGAAACGTAAAACTTGTGATTATACACTTTTGTTATTATTTAGCAGCAAATGTTTTTCCCCTATCTAATCTAATTGAAGTGTAAATAATTCTGAACCTAGATTACTTGTAACGATTATTATCCAATCAATCAAAAATCAAATCCGATAAGTGGGATCAAATTTCACAACTAAGTATTTTTGTCGTTAAAAATATTATACTATTATTAGAAACTGCAACGATTTTGATTTAAATAAAAATATGTACCACTGACTTTACAGAAATACTTTCACAAAAAATATCACCAAGCGAACGACCGGCACGAAGGCAATGACCAACTGACTCGAACTGTCAAATGTTCTATGCTTTTATAGCAAAAATTGTAGATCATGTCATTAATACCCGCACAAAAAATATTTTTTCCCTAACACGGCCTTTCCTGACAATGTGATCGTCCTCGATCACATACTTTTTTTTTAGTCTCTCCAACGGCACAGCTGTCAAAAAATTACTAAACTGTGTACAATCCAAACGATTCTCAATAAATCGAGGCGAATGATGAGCCTCGTGACGGCAGCAGTAAATAAGGACTGCAGCGCCCACGAGAGTTCCTTCAGGGGCGGATTGACTCATCACCCAAAACATTTTAACTTTAGTTACCCATTGTAACACAATCAAGCAATTTCGAACCAGTAATGGTTGAGTTATGGAACCCAATCATTTCTGAAACAAGAACGTCTAGCAACCACTAGCAGGGTCTCAGAGAACAGCAGCAATATCATAAACAGTGCCACATTCGGAGCACGAGATAGCCACAATGTCGGGACTATAAAGAATCGTACTACCACAAACTAGAGAGTGCCACAATGTCGGGGCACGAGATAGCCACAATATCGGGACTACGAAAATCGTACTGCCACAAACCACAATGTCGTGACAGAGTGCCACAATGTCGGGGCACGATATAGCCACAATGTCGGGGCTATGACAAGGCTA
This sequence comes from Lapara coniferarum, assembly GCA_949316025.1. Classification (NCBI taxonomy): domain Eukaryota; kingdom Metazoa; phylum Arthropoda; class Insecta; order Lepidoptera; family Sphingidae; genus Lapara; species Lapara coniferarum. Next base: position 8,373,913 of record OX438925.1, read on the forward strand.
CTCCAACTGGAGAGCGCCATTCAGCAGCGCTTAAAGCGCACCGTTTCGTAGTGCCAAAAGCGCTCCGTTCCGTAGCGCCAAAAGCGCACCGTTCCGTAGCGCCAAAAGCGCACCGTTCCGTAGCGCCAAAAGCGCACCGTTCCGTAGCGCCAAAAGCGCACCGTTCCGTAGCGCCAAAAGCGCACCGTTCCGTAGCGCCAAAAGCGCACCGTTCCGTAGCGCAAAAGCGCAAACAATTCCGCAGGCAAAAAGTTCCTCAGCGCAAAAGCGCAAACAATTCCGCAGCGCAAGAAGCGCATAATTCCGCAGCGCAAAAGCGCAAACAACTCCGCAGCGCAAAAGCGCAAACAATTCCGCAGCGCAAGAAGCGCATAATTCCGCAGCGCATAGAACGCATAATTCCGCAGCGCTTGAATGCACTGTTCCGTGGTGCATAGAGCGCAGTTACGTGCCGCCTGTCTGATCGGACCGCGTCTGTTCGCGGTATGATCAGCACGTATCTACACATCCTAGCGCGCTACTCCGCACCGGGCACACACCAAACGGATCCCCGGTTCATGTACGCACAGAAAAACAGTAACACACCGTTCGGCCTATTCTGACCTTTGATTAAGACTCCTATCAAACTCTCCGAATAGCCATTAATTTTCATCGCTACAACAAAAACTCCATTCGCGAAGTGGCCTGGACATTACGTCCAGTAGCCACCACATGGCAAAACGAGATCCGAACATTTGCGGGTATCACGGAGAAATAAAGGAAAGCATAACCCTCAAGCAAGAATTATGAGTCATACGATACCACACTTCATATACAGTCCCCGATCCTCTGCAATGGAGCCGCTAGCATCTAGCACTAGTTGACACACGCGCAGTCATCCTGTCCGGGTCACCTCGGAACAGCTTCCAAGCTATACGCGGTACGCGTACAGAAACATTTGAGCACCAACAGTTCGATCATGGTGCCCGTAAACACTTCTTCATTCGAAGTCATGTACACATAACGTTCTCCACAGTAGCATTGGTACATGGTAGCATACGTACCTCGGTAGCGTCGTGTCGGAAACAGGAGGAGCAGAGGAGGACATCACCTCACGGATTGCCAAAGCACGAGCAACCTTTGCGCAACTGCGGCCCGTATGGAAATCACAAAAGTTGACCCGAAGAGTGAAGCTCAGGATATTCGGGACCAACGTAAAGTCAGTGCTACTATACGGGTGCGAAACGTGGAAGGTAACCAAAGCCATCTCGCTTCAGCTCCAGGTATTTGTAAACCGATGCCTTCGCCAAATCCTCGGTATTCACTGGCCTGAGAAAATCTCGAACGAACACCTACGAGAACTCTGCCATGAAACACCAATCAACCAGCAGATCAGATGCCGCAAGTGGAAATGGATTGGCCACACCCTCCGAAGAGGTCCCGATCATATACCTAAACAGGCAATGGACTGGAATCCTCAAGGAAAGCGAAAGCGTGGACGTCCCAAACAAACCTGGCGACGCACTGTGATCGACGAAGCGAAAAGCATTGGGAAGACTTGGAGCGAAATCAAACGCGAAGCTCAAGACCGTTCGAAATGGAGAGTCACTGTGGAAGCCCTCTGCCCCATCCAGGGGACATAGGACCTTAATGATGATAGCATAGCTATGTAATGAACATAATCCACATGTATGGGCATCGATTACATATCCCAATTCTGATATTAGAAACTGCAACGGTTTGGATTTAAATAAAAATATGTACCACTGACTTTACAGAAATACTTTCACTAAAAATATCACCAAGCGAACGACCGGCACGAACGCAATGACCAACTGACTCGAACTGTCAAATATTCTATGCTTTTATAGCAAAAATTGTAGATCATGTCATTAATACCCGCACAAAAAATATTTTTGCCCGAACACTATATAAAGATGTATGTCAACTTGTATTTCATTGTGTTTATCTAATCTATGATGTAATTTTTCTATGAAAACATTGTCCTAGTTTTCAGTGTTGTCACGTCCAACAACCGATTTATAATTGCTTTTAACGCACAAATATACACAGATAGATAAAATAACATTATCTACATTAATTCTACAATAAATAACCAATAAGACAATGGCAGGACGACGAGCAAAAGCTTCAATAACTAATTCAATAATTTCTGAAGAGTTTAGAAACATAAAAAAATCCCAAAGAGAAAGTACTAATGTACTGTCTAGTAGAGCCATATATCTACGTGGAACATTATAGTCCTGCGAAGAATTATTACGTACGCACCTGGCGGTTAGAAACTTGCCACTTAACGGATGCGTGTATTAACGATGCCAGCTACTACGATGCTCAGTTATGTCGGCTTATTGAGCCTGTAACATTTTGTTCAGATTTGTAAATGGTTTATCATAATAGCGGCGACAGCCTAGTCCACAGACTCAAAACCCAAGGGCACGCACCTCTGACTATTCAAATATTTATGTATTCTTTGTAAATTATTGCTTGCTTTAACGGTGAAAGAAAAACAGAGTGAGGAAACCTGCATATCTGAAAAATTCTCTATAAGAATTTCGGAGGTATGTGAAGTCTGCCAACCCGCGCTAGGTCAGCGTGGTGGGCTAAGGCCTAAGCTCTCTCAGTAATAAAAAGAGTACTTGTAGACTTGTTTTCAGTTTGTGACGTATTTTTATGCTCGACTAGCTTTTGCTCGTGATAACGCCTATTCCCGGGATAAAAAGTAACCTAAAGCACGCAAGAGTCATATAGGTTTCCATTAGTCAAAGACTTACCAAAACCGCTTAACAGTTTTTAAGTAACATGGAAAGTTTCATTCACTATTTTAAACCCTTAGAGGATGTAGCTCCAAAAGTTTTTTCTAATTGCTCACTTACCGAAGTTATTCAAAGAACTTTTAAGCCAAGTTTCATGCTTCGAGAACCTGCGGTTTTGACTGTGCGTTAATCGATCTGTCAGCCTATAAGCCAGACAGTTCCTTTTTTTTAACCGACTTAAAAAAAGGAGGTTCGGTATTCGACCCGTATGTATGTAAGTTTGTATGGCCGCGATTTTCTCAAAACTACTGAGCCGATTTGAATAGGGTTTTCGGCATTCATACGTATATTTTTATGTATACAATAATGAGGGTATATTTTTTGGTATTTAGTGAACAAGTTTGCTGTCAGATCCCATCCGCTTGAATATTTAAAAATCATTTTTATGTTTGTTGCAATTTGGAATTGGTAAGTGGAGTTTAAAATTCGTAAATGAGCTCGTCATTTTTTATAAAGAGAATTTTTGCGCCTCCGCTTTCATTAAAATACTTTTCATATTTTAGCCTATATTTCTCTACGAGTAACCCACTTGAAAATAAAGGACTCCAAGAAAATTTGTTGAATACATTCAGTGTTGTTTTGGACAAATAGACATAATACTTAAGTATGTAATAAATACAAAATATCATACAACATGATATTAAGTAAACTTAGTAAATTTTATACATCCTTAACTATGTATATATATGGATTAAAACGGAAAGTAATTCACTGCTGGTTTATTGAAGTCATTGACGTCATTGCTATCGCAATAATATTATTAAATAGGCATACTCAAAATAAATCACAATCAGGAGTATACAGCATAATTGATACAGAAAGATATCAAGTTTTTGGGGAAACCTACATACATTTATTACATAGCATCATGCCTTTTCCCCGTTGCAGGGGTAGGCAGAGTTGTAATACACCCATGTTAGGTCCAATTAATTGGAGGCGGGCCTTTTGCCATTGACCGGGCATATTCCTAGAATTCGAGTTGGTACTGAGTAGAAAAACCCAATATCACTTTGGCCGGCCCGGGGATCGAAACAAAGACCTCTGACTGACCTGACCTCCCAAGATTGCAGTCGTACCGTAATACGCCGCATGACGCAGTTTGGTGAAATCCTTCTTATGAAAAATTCAAAATATCAATTGTAATAATATAGTATTAAAGTGTTTAGCTTTACTGTTACCTACACAACACTTAGATACATCATAGGTCGCAGGTATCAGGATCTACGAAGAATAAGCGCTCACGCATCATTCAGATATGAAAGGAGTCTCGCTTCGTTCACACAGCTCTTCCTTAGAATGAGGTACGAACTCTTGTTCATAACATTGTATTTCTGGCACCGTGTGCTGAGGTACCGGTATTCTACTTAGTTTCATATATGAAAGATTATTCATATATACATACATACATAAATATACACTCACGCCTTTTATCCCCGAAGCGGTAGGCAGAGGCGCAACTAGTGCACCCACTTTTCGCCGTTATTCCGAGAGATCATTATAGTATTCTAGTATATTAAATTGTTGTAGCTAGTACTAGCTAGGTATCTCATCATTTGCTACTCCATTGAGACCTTGTCTCCTACAACAAATATTCTTTCTCAACATTTGTATGTTACATTGTTTCCTAAATTGTTTTTATTCAGATATCCTGCTAAGAAAATCACTAAATGAATGATTCTTATTACCACACAATATGATACATATTCATACATTGACATTCTCACAAGACCCTAAAAAGTAATCTTCCTGATTGGACAACAACAAAAAGCGGGTCAGTGCTACATCCTCGCAGATTGGTAACCTACTACATTATTAATTAGAAGGAAAAGTTCTTCTAAGGAGTTTAATGTACTATTCGAACGTAACAATGCGTATGTTACAGATAGTGCGACTACCGCAGTATATTATTTGGGCTCGCTAAGATAACTGCATTTAGTGCCAAAAAAGTTCATCTAAGCTTTGGAGAGTGTAACGCCTTCTGTTCCAGTTTTTACGACACAGAAATACTTTGGTGTACGTGAGTATTTTTGTCTGGTATTAATATCATACTGTTACGTGCTGGGGCTCGGAATAAACAATTAAAATGCCGATTTTACGATAAGAGCTTCAATCAGGACTTTATTATAAATAAAATACAATAAAAAACAAAAACCACTACACTAGATACAGCGATATTGAAACACTCTTGCCATTCTTGAAACATCCAGAATAGTCGGGAACTCTCTCGCGAATTAAAGTCAATTATCGCGTTTCCACGACATGATAGAGACATCGAGAACTTTCGAGAATGTTCCACTGCCGAACCTTCCACATTCGGATAGGTCCACTTCTCGCCAATAGATGGCGCTGCTATCGGCGTGTACTTCTGCGTGTAACAATACTATTGTTAATTAATGAAACAACAGTAGGTCCTCTTACGCCATACTCACCTTACCAATGTGGTATTTGATATAGTCTGGGGCTTAAACAGCCATGTTTTCCAGACAGAGGCGAGTAGTATCATTTTATATGCACAGGGATTAACGGCTCACTTGAGTTCCATTGGGGAATGTATGTCAATGTGTATAGACTACTATAAAATATGAAAGAATACTTTGTGCACTCCTGCTATTGAATGGACATAGCACGCTTAATTAATGGTGAAAGTAGTACATTTATTCTTGACTTTGATTTAACCTTTGCTAACTTCCGTAGGTCTGATGAATAATATTAGGCTCTAAGGGTTTTGTAAATATTATATGAAATGCAGTACACTAAATCGCAGTGGTTTCGTTAGAACAAGCTAGTTCCCATCCATTCTAATAGTTAGCTTTTGATATGTGACACGAATAAACGTTACATTATGTGAAAAAAAAATCTTCCTTTATCCTCAGTCCTTACCCTATTTACAGCAAATTTGATATTTATCAAAAACTACTTTTAAAATATTTAGCTCCCTAGAAACCGAAACTATTGTTAAACGCAATTAATGAAAGGCATACGGTTTTAGTGGCAGGTACAAAGCGGCATGTGGTGGCGGTCGCGCGGTTTTATGTTTAATTAGTTTTACCTGCGACTTTGCCTAAATTAAAAACGATCTTTGCCGTACAGAATTTACCTTTACTTTTAGCCTATCCTAATCCATATAACTTTACTCTGTATGAATGATTTTATCACATTGCGAGATGGGATTTGTTTCCATATTTTACTCATTTTAAATGAACGTTTGTACGAAACAGAATATGAACTAAGTTTTTATTTTTATGGAAACATTCTAAAAAAAAACATTGTCAGACACTACATGGCCCCTAAACATGTATAAAAATCATAATGTATGATGAGAATATGAATTAGATTTGAATCTTTTTTTAAATATCATATCGTTTTTACGATAATAACCTTACTCTATTTTTCCTCTATCTAAAGTAAACACTCAGGGCGAAGTAAGAATAGAGCTAATTTTCTATTACAAACCCCTTCATTTCCTGGTAATTCAGTCTTTGAGTCGCTGTATAAGTATTAATTACAGAATATTGGCTTGAGTAACCATGTTGTCTATAATTAAGGATAGTCTATTAACTCAGATTGTATGATAGTATTGAAATCCTCCTAGCCAGTTTCGGCCACAGCGGCCAATCTCAACGGAGATCAGCCAGGTACGCAGGAGATATTATAGTGCACAAGTGTGTGCGCAATACACAGGTGCACTCGCTATTCCTTCACTCTCATAGTCCGGTGAGACGGCAATCCGACATGACCGGAGAGAGATCAGGCGCAGGACCAACGGCTTTACGTGCTTTCCGAGGCACGGGGGTATCACACCGCCAACTTCCTGACTCCGAGCTGCGACTGAGTAAATTTTAAGATGGAAAAACCCAGTCACAATTTTTTTGGCTCGACCCGGGATTCGAACCCAGGACCTCAGCGCGCAAATCGTACTCGTAATGCGTACGCAATACCACTACGCCACCGAGGCATGATAGTATTATGATCATATTAAAGAGATTTTTTTTTTGTTTATTATGACTTAACACAAATCTACCTATATCTTTGACTAATAATGACGCATCATTACCTCTGGGTGCTATATGTTCCTTATAAAAGTGAACGCACACTTATCCAAGTCGAACGAGTCGAACGAAACGAATTTTAGAATTCTGTATGTGAAGTCTCATGAAACCTCACACACTTCGATTCGGACGATTCGAGGCGGGTAAATGTGCGAGGTTTCATGGGATTTCATATACAGAATTCTAAAATTCGTTTCGTTCGACGCGTTCGGCTCGGATAAGTGTGAGTTCACCTTTATTCGGAAGTTTTACTGGTCATTGAAATAAAATACTTTTTTGCGATATATTTGTTTAATTTTTACTCCCGATGCTTCGAAGACTTTACAGCCTTCATGGTCACGGGTGGACTGAGATGTTGTTTGTCTGAAAAGTTAGTCTTACAATATCCACAACTAAAATAATCATTTTTTTATGCTATTAAAACAATCCGTAAAGTTTTTTCCTTTCAATGTCGAATAGGGGGGTAGGTCTCCTGTATGAAAGGGGCCGTCTGGGTAGGTACCACCGCAATGTTTATTTTTACCGCCAAGCAGCAGTGTGTATGCACTGTTGTGTTTGGGTTTGCAATATTTAAAATCTTATGTCTCAGGATAACGAGCTCAGCAGAGTGCCACGCAGTTCTATATAATTCGAAGTTATACCTACGCGATATTGCTACTGTTTATGGGCGGCCGTATCGCTTACCCATAGGAAAATGGCATGCTTGTCATGTCTCCTCATTTAACTGCAAAAAAATATACAAGTATATTCCAGACCTTTTGTTTGTCGCAGTACCTGCTGCGACATTCCACTGATCCGTCCGGGTACCTGCTCGGTGCGGTCCGCAGCGACTTCGCTGCCGTCAAGGTTACACAGGTAGCAAAGGGGCAACCTTTTGCTATCTTGTTAGCCTATTTCGGGCCAAGCCGCGTCCTTTTCAGGACAGGGTTTAGCCCAATTTGTTTCTAATCGACGTTTGGCCCCTTCAGGGCATTGGCTCGGCGGAAACCTAACGGTGCTAACAAGCCGAGCCGCGGCACCGGCCACGCGCTGCGCCCCTTCAGGGCAAGGCAAAGCCGACGGGTACGGATCCGGAGGCTGCGGAGGCACACCGCAGTCTCCCCCGTATATCACCTTCCCAACCCTACCCTTTCCCTAAAATCCATCCCGTGTATCGGTTGAGCGTGCGGCCTCCGGCCAATACCGTTTACGGTACACGGACTGTTAGGAACCCTTTTGCACAATAAGACTGGCAAAAGGGATACAAGCTTAGGGCACACCTAATTTTAAGTACACCCCCCCTCGCCTATACCCGGCGGGGAGGGACACGCACTCACTCACCCCCGGGCGTTCCTACCCGGGGACTTAGTTCAACGCGTCCCATACCGCGTCGCGATCCGCGCTCGTTTCGTTTTGTGTGAACCCGCCTGGTTTCTTCTGTGTGTTCTTTACAGGCGGTGCACACCCGGGGTTAGTGAACACACACGCGGCCCCTAATTAATATTACCGTAGGCTCGGACTCAGCCGCCAATATGGCTGATTCTGGGCCTATGGATTTGGCTCCCGAGCGGCCTGTCGTCGCCGCTCAACCAAACCCAGTCAACACCCCCGTCGCCGCGCCCATTATTTCCAGGGAGGAAATAATGAGAGTGGTGAGGGAGATGTTCCGGTCGGACAACGTGGTCCGACAAGAAATTCTGTCAATGGCTAGGGAAGCCAGGGAACCGTCTGCGTCCTCAGACACCTCGGAGTCGTCCGAGGCTACGACCTCAACGGAGACCACCGAAACCTCGGGCGGCTCCGCGGAGTCTGAAGAGGACATGGACACGTCCCCCAGCACTCCCGCAGCCTCCAATAACCCTAAGAAACGGCCAATATCTGCTTCTTCCTCCGCCTGCGAATCCGGGGAGGAGTCGTCTTCGTCGGAACGCGACGAGGAAGGCTTCACCACGGTTAAGAACAGCCGGAGGAAGAAGCAGAGAAGCGTCGCTGCTCCCGCACCAGCCTCCCCATCCGCGCCTTCTGCGCCTTCCGCGCCTTCAGCGCCAACCGTGTCCGCGTCTGCGTCGACGCCGCCACCGCCGCCGACTCAACCAAAGGGGCCTAAAAAACCCCCGAGGTTGAATTTACAACTCCCCTCAAATATGTCCATTCGGGACATATTTGAAGAACTGCGCAAACAGCGCATTAACATCGCGTCTAACTCGTGGAATAAGATCCACAAGCTTCTTGCCCTGCAGCCCGCCTCAATCGCGGACCACAGGGCGCTGACTAAGTTCTTAGATGCCAAACATTGGCACTATTTCACCTATTCTCTCCCAGACGAGCGGTGCTTCCGCTACGTCATTCGCGGTATCCCCGTCCAAATGTCGACTCTCGAGGTCAAAGAAAGACTCGAAGAGAAAGGCATAGTCGCCCTAGAAGTGCACAGGATGCACAGACAGTCCCGCGCCTCCCGGCCGGGAATTCAATATGAAATGGTCCTTGCCATTCTTCAGTCCCCTTCCGACGTCAAACGTCTGTTTGAGATTAAAGATATCTCGGGGCTAGGCGGCTTCACCGTCGAAGCCCCACACAAATCAACCCAGATAGGGCAGTGTCACAACTGCCAGAAATACGGCCACAATTCTCGTGGCTGTCGCCTCCCCGCCAGGTGCGTCAAGTGCCTCGGCGAACACGGCACATCCGAGTGCCCCCGTCCCAAGGACCGCTCTCAGTGCACGGAGCCGCCTTCGTGCACCAACTGCCGGCAAACCGGCCATCCAGCGAATTATCGCGGATGCCCTCGCGCCCCCAAAAGAGTTGCCAAAGCTCCTAAAGCTGCGGCTCCCTCGGCCCCTCAGGCCACCACATTCAAACTGGCACCTGCGCCAGTGCGCAACCCGTGGTTTCCTCCCACGGCGCGCGCTGAACCCATTTCACAGGCCCCCAGCGGAGTCACTCCCGCTGCCCCGGCCTCTACTCGACCCTCTCCTCCCCCAGCTGTGGCTCCTTCTTCAAAGGCAGCCCAGCCCAAACCCAAACCCAAACCCACCACCCCTCCCACCCCTTCTCAGTCGGCGACGGTGGCGGCGAAGGCAAGCGACGCCTCTTCCTCAGTCGCCTCACTGTTAGGCTCCCCGGAGATAATGATTCTCCACGGGAAACTTTTCGAGCGTTCCCGTCTACTCACCCGTACGGGAGTAGAAGACCCCCTTTTAATCGCTGAGATCGCTCTGATCCAGCAACAAATCTTCGAGGCTACAGTTAACGCTGTGCGTCTCCCCTCTTTAATTTCATAAATGGCTACCAACGCCAGACAACTCCCCCAGCGGACAAAACCTCGCTCCCTCAGAGTGGGGTTTTTCAATTGTAACGGCATTCGGGACCAAAAAGCCGAAATTTCTTCTTTTGTCCGCGACAACCAAATTGACGTTTTCCTCATCCAGGAAACGTTCCTCAAGCCCTCTCACCGCGATCCCAACATCCCAAACTTCAAACTGGTGCGAAATGATCGTACCAGTGGCCGTTTAGGAGGCACTCTCATTTATTACAAAAGGTCCCTTCATTGCATACCTTTAGAATCACCGATAAGCTTGAGCAACATTGAGGCTTCGGTCTGCAGGCTAGCCATGACCGGACACCCGCCGATCACCATCATATCGGCCTATCTCTCGCCCACTAAGGAGCTTCACTCCAACGAACTAGAAACATTATTTGATCTGGGGGATTCCGTCATTTTGGCGGGAGACCTCAATGCCAAGGACACTCTCTGGAACTGCAACTCGACCAACGAGCGAGGTGCAGTCCTAGAGAGTTGTCTTGACACAATCAATCTAAGCCTATTGGTTCCTTCAGAACCTACCCACTATAGTTACAACGACGACCACCGACCGGACATACTCGACGTGGCACTTGTACGGAACGTAAGCCTTAGCGTGCGTTCCATGCAAGTGTTACAAGAGTTAGACTCTGACCACAGACCTGTGATCCTCGACCTAGTTCCCGAAAACAGTCCAACAGACACAGGTCCTAATATTCCGATGAAGGTGAAAACGAATTGGTGTCTTTTAGGCACCAAGCTCGCGGACACCTCATCCACTGATCTTTCCGCGATCCCGACCAACATCGTGACTCCTGAGGAAACGACCAGCGCGATACGCGTCTTCACCGACCACCTTCAGAACGTTTTGAGCAAAAGCTCCGGGAGGGTGCCAGAGACTGTTCACAGTCACTGGCAACTTCCCGAAGACGTTCGGTGGTGGGTGAGGTTGCGTAACGCTACGCTCAAAGCCTGCGCGACGAGACCCGTCCCGGAACGACGACATCTTGCGCGCTACCTCCAACGTGAGGTTAAGCGTCGCATAAAAGAGGTCGTCGATTCGAGATGGGACACTCGCCTTCCCGATATCGATCCGACACATACGGCCTTTTGGCAACTGGTTCGTTCCTTCAAGAGAAACGATGTGGCCTCCATGCCTCCGCTCAATCGTCCGAATCAACGCCCGGCGTTTGATGACGACGAGAAAGCGGAACTACTGGCCGGCAGCCTGGAGTCTCAATGCTCGCTCACCTCTGTACCCGTAGATGACGACATTCTTGTTGCGGTTGACACTTTCGTCGAAGATAGGAACGCGGTCCGGCCACCGCCAGTCTCTATACCGCGACCGTTATACGACAACGTCGACCCGGACGTCGACCCGCCGCCCGATCCCCTTGCGCCGGTGACGATCAAAGAAGTCACCACTCTGATCAAGGCACTCAAACGTAGGAAAGCCCCCGGGGGGATCTAATCCCTACTCGTATGATTAAGATGCTCCCGGAGCATCTAGTTCAAATCTTAACATTCATTTATGACGCCGCGTTTCGTAACTGCATCTTCCCAGAGGTCTGGAAAGAGGCAGTTGTGATAGGAATCCACAAGCCGGGGAAACCCGCTTTCGAACCCTCCTCTTATAGGCCCATCAGTCTGCTCAGTACTCTGGGCAAAATCTACGAGCGGATCGTCCTCGACCGCCTTAAAATAGTAGCTTTCAATCAAAATTTGATCCCTCCAGAACAGTTTGGCTTTCGCGCTAGACACAGTTGTGTCAATCAGGTGCTCCGCATCACGGAGTACGTTCACGAACAATTCCGTAAAGGAATGCCTACCGGTGCTATTTTCTTCGATATCGAAAAAGCATTCGGCAGGGTGTGGCACAACGGCTTGCTTTTCAAGCTGTACACTCTCAACGTGCCCACACAACTCGCGCACATCATACGAGATTTCCTGTCGAATCGCGGTTTCAGATATCGCGTGGAGGGAACTCCCTCTTCCCGACACACCATCACGGCCGGAGTCCCGCAAGGCTCCGCCCTGTCCCCTTTTCTATTCTCGCTGTACACAAGCGACATCCCTAGACCACAAAACGCCCATCTGGCACTATTCGCGGATGATACCGCAATCTACGCTTCACGTATAGACCCCGACAAAGTGGTGCGCACTTTGCAAACCGCCGCCGACGAACTCGGTGAGTGGTTCCGCAAATGGCGAATCACCGTCAATCCCACCAAAAGTCAGGCCATCCTTTTCACTCGGAAAAGGAAAGTCCATGTCCCTCACTTTTCAGTCCGCATGTCCGACCAGGTTATTCCCTGGAAGGGCCAAGCCAAATATTTAGGAGTAACCCTTGATCAGAGGTTGACCTTCATCCCACACGTAAATGCGGTACGCGCGCGAGCCGCATTCGCGATGAGCCAGCTTCACTGGCTCCTAAACAAAAATAGTAAGATGTCAATCCGCAACAAGATTAGGATCTTTAAACATGCATCCGTCCGATAATGACATACGCGTCGCCCGTATTCGCTCATTTACCGCCCCGTCGCCTTCAGCGAATGCAGGTGCTTCAAAATCGATTCTTACGACATGCACTTGGTGCCCCGTGGTACGTTCGCAATCGCAACCTCCACGTGGACACCAATATGCCGACCATCAGGCACTTTATGCACTGCGCCAGCAGACGCTATTTCGACAGGGCGGTAAACCACCCGAACACGCTTATCCGTAAAGCGTCTATATATACTCCATTTGACCGCGCCAAATGGAGACGACCGCGATCAGTCCTGACCGATCCAGAGGACGAAATCACTCTAGCTTTACGCGAAAAGAACGAGCATTTAAAGCTCATACACTCCACAAGACCGCTGTACCGTCCTCGCCGTCGAGGACCTCGTCGCGTTCCCCATAACCCTGCCCTCTCATAGTAGTTCCGGCCCGCGTGCCGAAGACTACAATCAACACGCTAAATAGGATTAGGTTAAAAACCATATTCCCCAAACGTTGATGTCTTATCCTCTCAGTGGCCGTCCTGAGCCGAGGTTCGTGACCCGTTAGTGGGTCGCCCTCAGCGTGGTCGCTTAATTTAATGGGTTGCGAGCGCCTTCTGCGCTCACCCACAAGACCGGTGTGCTTGTATAAGCCGACTCTCGTCAGGCTAACAAGATTATAGTCAGGGACAAAAAAAAAAAAAACAAGTATATTGTTTTAAGGTTAATTAATTTATGCACACATGGACGAAAACAACATAATTAGTTATCCCCAGATAGTAGTTTTGCGTACATCTCGCATTAAAGTTTAGAAAGCTCTTTGTCAGCGCAAGATTACATTAAAATTCAGACAGCTTTTGGCGCACTTACAGACTTTTAATTAAATTCACTAATGCATAGTTTAAAGCTCAAAGATTTGTATTAGGTGAAATTATAATGAGTTTGTGACGCGCAAATGCTTGTCCTGGGAGTCGCAGTGTCTCATTAATGGTAAAAAGTGTTGGTTTATATTTGCAGCGGCACTAAGTGCACCAAAATGGATGGTAATAGCACCACTGTGCGCTTAGCTGTACAATAAATGTGTAAAAATGTCGCTGCGGATGGTCCCGCGGCTACAACCTCGAAATAGCACTTAGCTAATGCACGGCGAGAGGATTTCATTGCGTATAATTAATAGTTATAGGCGATGATGGTTGATACGTAATGGATCTATGCCTTTATACCTAGTATTTGTCACCATACACACACTCACGACTTTTATCTCCGAATGAGTAGGCAGAGGCGCAACTAGTGCACGCACTTTTCACCGTGCGTATTCAGTCCCACGATGTGATAGGGCGCAAAGCGTATTGCCATATCGGGTACTAATTCCAGACTCCAGGGTAATACTGGTTGGAAAACCCAAGATCATTTTGCACCACCTGGAGATCAACCGAGACTTTAGCACTGCAGTCCTACCGTAATACAACCACGCCACCGAGGCAATCAGTACATTAAATATTTTTGAAAAACATCTGGAAGACGCGAGGAGGTAACAGAACGCAAAACAACAAATTTGATTTTTTTAGAGTATTTAATGTACAAAAAGAGAAAAATAACGATTTTGTTATATGCATAAATTAAACGTTTAGTTTAAAACAATTTAATTTACGTACATTAGTCCTTCAGCTGAGTAATTTCGTTGGTTAGGAGCAACGTGTGTCGACTTTGGATTATCAAGTAAAAGTAGAATAGTTGATCAGCTATCTAAAGTTTTCATCATTTATTTTACTCTTAATAAAAATGTCTGTAGTTATATAAGTGACTAGTAATAATTAATTAAATGTGTTTCGACTTATCATAAGTGCAACTATGTTCGCCTACGTGATGAATAAAGTATTTTATTTAAAGTGCACAATACAACATCTTAAATGAAGGGCAGTGTATTGTTTCACTAATGCCATCCTAATCCGTCGCTGCGTAATTTACTAACTCGTTTTTATAAAAGGAAACTCCTAAAAATATAAACAAAACCAACAACGAAACTAGACTGCTTTTCGCATTTGTTCAATTTTAACAGAAATATTGGGTCCGTTTTGATAAAGCGAAGTCTGATACGTACATCATGTTTTTTGGTGTGAAATCACATGGAAAATTGGGCACTGTTCCCGTTTTATTATGCAATAAGTTTGTGGCAAGCGTTCTGTACCGCTTATGTGTGGAATGTTGAAAAAAAACTTGACTGTTCCTCGAAACTTTTTAAATGGGTTTTTGGATCACATTGGTATTTAATTACACGTATTATTCTGTGTTACACACTCTACGATGCTTACATTACATTAAGCCGTGAAACAGTTTGTTAGCATACGTGTTTCCTCCTTCCTACGACTTAGGGTCCTTCAAGCGGGGCGTGAAGAAGCAATTATGCAGGTCGGCATAACTGTGGCGACCGGCCAGGGATGTTTATTGCCGGTCGACATTTTTAGGCTTCAATTAACTTACCATCTGGTGCAGTGAAGTCACTTTGTCGAAAAAAAAGCATTACTTGTTAATGGCGGAAATCTGTGGTATACCAATCCGACAAAGGTTACAATATTTAGCTGACACCTCCAACTTTGGAGATTCTATGTCTAGCTATCCTGCCAATAAAAAAAATTGTGAGGACTCCACATCGATACTAACGAAATATTTGAATTTGTGTACGCTTTGATGAAGCTATTATACATCATGAACGTCACGCGGGTCATCACATTGAGCAGTCAGCATCACATGGTTGAATTATATTAATATAAGCTTATGCATATAGCTCCGAAAGGAGTGTAGAAAACAATATGAATTATGTGGCTTTTGGTACGCGCGTAAAGGGACAAATCATAACAATAACGAAGTAGTTATGTAACCACAAATTATCGATTGCGGATAAAATACCATTAATTAATGATCTAACAAATATCTGAAAAATTAAAAGATGAATATTTTACAATTCTCCTGTAAGTAAACAGATAAACGTATTAACCGGCAGATACTGTCAATAATATTTTGTACTTATATAAAATATAATTAAATTTTATTGTAGAATACCGGTAGAAAGAATTACTTTACAAATAATTCAAAATGCAGCTAGTATATGCAAGCAATACATTTGGAATTCTACGTTTATATTTGAGTTCTAAAATAAATGGAAATGTACATCATGATACCCAGAACTAAAAGCTAAGAATAGAAAACATTTTCAGTTCCATTTCACACTCCATTCGATCGCAAGAAAGAATGCTATCAGTATCACAAAGTTGAAGTCGTTCGTTCCAATTCCTTTCATACTAAGAAAAATAAAAAGTTGAAAATTTAAAAATGAAAGCAAAAAGCATGAGACCAATGAATAAGTTATAGCTCGAAAAGTGGTGTTGAGACTTAAAAGTGTGGTCAATAGCATCCGCATTAAGCCTGAGTACTTTATCATAAAATCTAACCCAAATTGCAGCCACAAATTTATAGGTTGCATAAATGATAATATTGTACGCGAAGAAAATTGTAAACTGTGATAATAGATAGCCAAAGTATCGCTATACTCATTAGCATTGTAATTGCTAAGGAAGTTGAAATAATCAATTAATGAACGAAATTTCATGATGGTAACAAGCAGTACTGATGATGTAGACTGAGTATTTCTATCATTTACTAGGTGCTGCTCGTGGATTCGTCCTCGTGAAAAACCTTTTCCGTTACAAAGGCAAATTTCATCCAAATCCATTCCGTAGCTTTTGAGTTTAGTTTTTTTTATTGCATTGAATGACGAGACGAGTATGCCGTTCACCTGATACATAAACAGTAGTAACACCATATAGCACCTTGAGTTACAAAGTACTGTGAAGCATTCCACTGTTCTCGTCATCCTGAGACATAAGATGTTAAATCTCATTATGTCCAGTAGTTACAATAGCTACAATGTCTTTCAAGCCGGTTTCGCAAAGCAGCCGCGTGCATGCACTGTTGTATTTACGACAGTGCATGCACACGGCTGCTTTGTGGTGGTACCCACTCAGACGGAATTTTACATCATATGAGAAACCAACCACCAATATAACAAACAGAAAAATATTTTCACGAACTTTTGCATTTATAATATTAGTAAGATATGATTAAAGACGTAAAACGATTCTACTTGTTACATCAAATTAAAAAATACGGATAATAAGAAAAAGCCATTCCATGGGATTATCCGATTCTCAATTGGTTTTGTCTTTATTATAATTCGTCTATATTATTATCAGTAGCACATTCGAGAGACGCAAAGACTCATCTATTTACGACTACATTACAATTAACACTATATGCAGCTTAAAATTTATGTTCACGTTTTAGATCTCCCAAAATAAGTTCTTTAAGTAAATGTATCCCCATGTATTTAGGTCTCTAAGGGTCTTGACATCCCGGAAAATTGATCATTGCTCATTAGCCCCATGAATATAATATAGCTGAACCCTCAACCAGATGAAGGTTTTGCGCCATACAATGCCAAACTATTAGCTTAGTACAGATAAGCCTAACTTCGGAAATGAACAGAAATAAACATCAATAATTTGTAGAGTAGTCTCTACATATTATTTCATACCACCTTTAGGGTGCTTTTCCATCGGCGATGTGCTATGCTACGTTGCTATAGATGACGTTGACATCGGTCGACATAGCATAGCGCTGGTAGAAACTGGTTCAACTAAGCTATGTCTTTTATATGAAAAGATACATACTATAGATGGATGTTGTGGATACGTACTTAGAGTGATTTAGCTATATGCCGAGCATTTGTTTATCTTCATAGCACATCTTACTCGCTCCGCTACGTCGCTTAGCATCAATGAAAACGGTCACATAGTTTTATAGCATAGCTTTCAGATCCTCGCATCATAGTTGCATAGCACATATCTGGTGGAAAAGCAGCCCTATGATGGAAGTGGGCGCATGTTTAGATATTCGATTAGTTTTAGTTTAATCGGTGACACACTAATGCAGAGCTATTTTTATGAATCATTAATTTATCTTATCTAAACGCATCCCATCAAACTTTTTAATCACTAATGACGCAGCAACGGGGTGTAAATTCTTACAAGGAACATTTCAAGACACATTTCGGTAATATAGTGATACCTTAGTAGTATAGTTAGGACTTATGGATGTCACGTGCCTCTTCGGTGCCATAGATTATAATTACAGTCATTGTCGAATACTAGGAATAGAACAATCTTGCATACGACCATTGGTGTATTAAAAAATGCACAGTTCCTTGCAAATAAGACATCAATAAGTGTCGTCAATAAGTCAAACATAAAAAAAGAACAAACAATTACAAATTTTGATTGACTAAACACAAATTCGATCTTACGCCTACCACATAAAGTAGATATTTAAACGCGAGCAACGCACGTTTAGTCTGGTTTTTGATAAATGTCAGAAATGTAATGGTCATCACAACCAAAATAGAACAAGAGTTTCACGGAGTCGAATCGTTTTTCCATCTATTTTATTCATGATAAAAATAATAAGGTAATAACACTACCGTAAAGTTTATGTTTTTTTTATTTGTTCAAAATTTCCACACAATTGGTTGAGGGTAACTGCTTCAAAATTGACTTGCAAGATTCCGCCCGAACAAACATACATACATTGCAAGTTAAATAAACGCTTGTAAAATATGCTAAGTGGTTAAAACGCTTCGTCTTGATTAATGCGGTAATTAATGATTAAAACATAAGTGTAGTCTCAGCATTAACAAAGTTTTTAGGAATTCAATGTCATCAGCAAATAGTATATTGGTCATTTTATCGCACCTTTAGGATGAAAACGACACAATTCAAAAAAATAGAAAATTGGGTTATCGTCATAAAATTACTTAAAACGAAGTACTCAATATAACAATAGTTCAAACACAGCCATATTCAAGCAGGAAAATGACAAATCTGTTATATCGGTCCCTTTTTTACTATATTTTTATAAATAAGGGACTAGTTTTTAGTCATTTAAAAATGTCAACTCAATTTTCTGTTTTTTGAATTGTGTCGTTTTCGTCCTAAAGGTGCGTTATATGATAGCTAATCCTTCCTGTGCAACACTCTGTACTTAAGGTACACAATGCGCTGCCAGCCTGCCACTATGAGTCACTGTCTTTAGATGCTATCAAATTACACGTCTCTAGTTCAGATCCTATCCCGGTTTAAGGTATAATGTGATATGATTAATCGATTTAATTTATCTTAACGGTGATTAATGTGCGAAAATAATGGCCTGATACATAATTCCGGATCCATTGTCATTAAAACGTCGAATATCCGTTTCCCTTGCTGTTATCTGATGACTTAAGAATGTATGAATGATGACTCATGAAGAAAGATTGGGTTCGGCGCGTCTATTCGTCCGTTAGATAATTTATTTCAAACGACTTAATTTACTTAATTGTTCACTTAAAGGAAAGATAATTCAATGATTTAGGAAATATATACATTTCATAATTTGCACTGTGAATCTTGAATCTGTTCCGGATACGATGATTTGATGATGAGGCTTTCGTCCCGTAGGATAGCTATAAGAACTGGTCCATAGAGGAGTGTGAGTTTTGGCATAATTAAAATTCGTAACATAGAGGAGTGCAGAAAATAAAATTTGTGTATAATTTGTGTTATATAATATTATTAGAAACTGCAACGGTTTTGATTTAAATAAAAATATGTACCACTGACTTTACAGAAATACTTTTACAATAAATATCACCAAGCGAACGACCGGCACGAAGGCAATGACCAACTCACTCGAACTATCAAACGTTCTATGCTTCTATAGCAAAAATTGTAGATCATGTCATTAATACCCGCACAAAAAATATTTTTGCCCTAACACGGACTTTCCTGACAACGTGATCGTCCTCGATCACACACTTTTTTTTTTAGTCTCTCCAACGGCACAGCTGTCAAAAAAATACTAAACTGTGTACAATCCAAACGATTCTCAATAAACCGAGGCGAATGATGAGCCTCGTGACGGCAGCAGTAAATAAGGACTGCAGCGCCCACGAGAGTTCCTTCAGGGCCGGATTGACTCATCACCCAAAACATTTTAACTTTAGTTACCCATTGTAACACAATCAAGCAATTTCGAATCAGTAATGGTTGAGTTATGGAACCCAATCATTTCTGAAACAAGAACGTCTAGCAACCACTAGCAGGGTCTCAGAGAACAGCAGCAATATCATAAACAGTGCCACATTCGGAGCACGAGATAGCCACAATGTCGGGACTATAAAAAATCGTACTACCACAAACTAGAGAGTGCCACAATGTCGGGGCACAAGATAGCCACAATGTCGGGGCTACGAAAATCGTACTGCCACAAACCACAATGTCGTGACAGAGTGCCACAATGTCGGGGCACGAGATAGCCACAATGTCGGGGCTATGATAAGGCTACTCCAACTGGAGAGCACCATTCCGCAGCGCTTAAAGCGCACCGTTTCGTAGTGCCAAAAGCGCACCGTTTCGTGGCACCAAAACCGCACCGTTCCGTAGCGCCAAAAGCGCACCGTTCCATAGCGCAAAAGCGCACCGTTCTGTAGCGCAAAAGCGCAAACAATTCCGCAAGCAAAAAATTCCGCAGCGCAAAAGCGCAAACAATTCCGCAGCGCATAGAGCGCATAATTCCGCAGCGCATAGAGCGCATAATTCCGCAGCGCAAAAGCGCAAACAATTCCGCAGCGCAAGAAGCGCATAATTCCGCAGCGCATAGAGCGCATAATTCCGCAGCGCTTGAATGCACTGTTCCGTGGTGCATAGAGTACTGCCTGATCGGACCGCGTCTGTCCGCAGTTTGAACAGCACGTATCTACACATCCTAGTGCGCTACCCCGCACCGGGCACACACCAAACGGATCTCCGGTTTTTGTAAGCACAGAAAAACAGTAACACACCGTTCGGCCTATTCTGACCTTTGATTAAGACTCGTATGAAACTCTCCGAATAGCCATTAATTTTTATCGCTACAACAAAAACTCCATTCGCGAAGTGGCCTGGACATTACGTCCAGTAGCCACCACATGGCAAAACGAGATCCCAACATTTGCGGGTATCACGGAGAAATAAAGGAAAGCATAACCCTCAAGCAAGAATTATAAATCATACGATACCACACTTCATATACAGTCCCCGATCCTCTGCAATGGAGCCGCTAGCATCTAGCGCTAGTTGACACACGCGCAGTCATCCTGTCCGGGTCACCTCGGAACAGCTTCCAAGCTATACGCGGCACGCGTACAGAAACATTTGAGCACCAACAGTTCGATCACGGTGCCCGTAAACACTTCTTCATTCGAAGTCATGTACACATAACGTTCTCCACAGTAGCATTGGTATTTAGCATACCCCATAGCATAGCTATGTAATGAACACAATCCACATGTATGGGCATCGATTACACATCTCACTTCTGATATTAGAAACTGCAACGGTTTTGATTTAAATAAAAATATGTACCACTGACTTTACAGAAATACTTTTACAATAAATATCACCAAGCGAACGACCGGCACGAAGGCAATGACCAACTCACTCGAACTATCAAACGTTCTATGCTTTTATAGCAAAAATTGTAGATCATGTCATTAATACCCGCACAAAAAATATTTTTGCCCTAACAATATGTTATTATAATAAATGTGACGGTCGAACTTCGCCCACTAGACGATCACTAGTTACATTTTAATTCAACAAAGTGTGTTCTTTAAACCACCTTGGAAACTCAAATAATGTTATTATATTTTTGAGAAAAAAAGACTCTATTCCATCTCATAAAATTTTAAATTTTAAAGGTTTACACATACACCCATGCCCTTTATCCTGGAAGAGGTAGGCAGAAACGCAACTAGTGCACTCACATTTCGCCGTGCATATTGTATCCCATGATGTGATAGGGGGTGAGCCTATCGCCATATCCGGTACAAAATCCGGACTCCAGGCTGATACTGAATAGAAAACCCAGTATTACTTTACCGGACCCGGGATCGAACCCGAGACCTCAGCTTTGGAGCCGTACTGTAATACTATACGCCACCAAGGTAGTCGTAAAGGCATATACTTACATAAGATTAATATATCGCTACAAGACGCAGATGGGTACGAGACTATTCCCCCCTCACACCCGCCACTGCAACTGCTGTAATCCAGGATCGGCAGTGGCACGCATTTCATGACAACCAGCGATGAAGCTCGTCGAGTCTCAAGAGAACACCAATTAGTCTTTACCCGCAACCAAGCTAATCAAATAAAAGGAGTTGGAAATATGTTTTCCATTTCCCTCCATAGCAAAGCGAGAGACAAAATAATGAGTTGCCTTTTCAAATGGGATTCTACCACCCAGGCTGCTAGTTGGACAACTTCTAATTCAATCTTTGTTAGACCATGCGCTCGCTTTTACTACAGTGTCCGGCTTAGGTAACGATCCATTGACATATTTCCATACTTGATTTTTTGTGAGCACTGCCTGTGCTTGCACTTTCCAAGTATCATAATTTACGCCTTTCAATTTTTTTATGTAGTTTTAGTTCATTTTGAATGGTTCCACAATAACTTGATAGTTGCTTACTTGCATTTTGGGCCTATAACCTGTTAAAAATATCGTTACTGAGCTACACAAAATAACTGTAATAAATTTGATGTAATGTAACCTCTGCTAAAAGCAAATAAATATTTCCAATTATATAACGAGCTTTCTGTGTAGTCCAGTTACGATATTTCTGACACAGCGACTATATAACCCCTAGACTCCTAATAACAGACGATCGGCTTCGGGCAACACATCTGACAAATAGATCCAATGTAGCTGACCGTTCAAAATCTTCAAGTCAGTTGCGACCACAACTATGAGCTGTAAATACTTCCGTGTTTGCGAATAAATAACTATTGTAATGGCCCCGTGCACAATAAAATGGTGTGGTATAAATAGCCATAATTCAAATTTTCAGAACAATGCCATTACATTTCACAGGTAAGTCAATAAAGACACATAATCACATTTTATTTAAAATTTTACGGAGTTCATCTTAGACTGGCCATTTGGGTGTTTACGCGCCATCTTGTTATATCTGCATCTCTTTCCGACGAAAGTACTTTTTACATTTTCTATTTCGTTTTGTTTTTTAACATGAAAAGTGAGTGATACACCAAAAGGATTTGTCGATAGTTCTATCGATAAAATTAAAAATAAGAGAAACTATCGCCCGAACACTCAACTAATCAATTTATCTGAGGCCTATTTAATTTTAACAGGCCTCTTATTTTAAATGGTTAGATCATTAGTAAAAGTTAATTCATTTTAAAAATGATTAGGATATATTTTTGACTAGCGTTATCAGAAATGTTATTAGGATAATTTTTTATTTTGTTTGTTGATTATAACGATTATTTTGAGTTATTCTTTGTGTTATGCCTACAAGTCAGCTCTAATATTCTTGTTAATGTCGATGAGACTTACTAAGCGCCATCTGTCATTTGATAACATAAATAGTTTCGTTAAAATGTTAATTTGTTTAATAAATAATAATAATATTACTATAAAACTTTATTACATAAAAGTAATATCGATAAAAAAATCGTGTTTTCATTGAACTCGTCCCATCCCTATGCCTATGTTTCCAAGGTTATATAATGCGATAAGGTGTTGGAAGAACCAATCATAATGCAGTACCCCGCTTCCTCAAACCTCAGGTAGTTGACAGAATTAATTTGAAGAGAAATATTGAACATTAGGAGTCTAGGGGTTATATAGTCGCTGTTCTGACATAATGAACTAAAAAAGGTAAACTACATCACTTGGAAATTCTCATCTGCTTAAGGTTAAAAATCATTAGACAGATGCGTAATTCCAAGTGATGTATTACGAAATTAATGCATACTATATCAATTATAATTATCGTTATATCAAATAAATTATGTATGATATAATTAATCGAATTAAATTAACACTTCAAAATTACGCAACATGAAACATTAATATTTCAATGTAATAAAGTTATTATGGAAACAAATTAATTTCATCATGATCAAATTATGATAATGTGATATTTATATTCGTTTAGAAAATGTAAATTAATTATTTTCCCATACATTACCTTGTTTATTAGAGAGGTCTGAGGTAGTCGGCAGCATGTAATTATTTCGATATAGGTCACAAAATATCTTGGATTCCGCTTGAGTTTGATTTACGAGATTTCTTTCTCTACACACGATACACATTTATGTTCTAAGACCTAATTATTACTGGAAAAACCAAAATGTGCGTTGTATTCTATATTGGCATATACTGTGTTATTTTACGGGTTATATTTACTTAGCATACCTAATTAGGGCTCTCAGTACCAGAAAATCTATATGGGACAGTCGGTTCCCGAATAGACCAAGTACCTATGTCTGAGTGTTTCGCGTAGAATAATTTGGCCTTTGATGTCGTGAATAACTTCACTGCCAAAGGTTATCGCCAATTTACATGGTCAGAGTTATATTTCCCAATATCCCGTTAGATTCCTTATGTCTTTTCTAGGACAAGTAACGGCTTATTCCTCAAAATACGCTTCTGTTTCTTATTCATAATTAAAAGAAAATATTGGAACTAAATAAATCTAAGCACGTAGGTTTCCGCGTAATATTTCAGTCACATAATTGAGTCTGAAAACGTTCCTTATCTTATTTTCATGCGCATTGGATTTTATTTTCGTTACGAATTTCAACGAAGCTGCCACGAAATATTTTCATGTATAGATAGCGATTGATTTTTCGGCATTGAAAGATTAGATAGGAGTGAGTCATTATAGCCAGTATATCTATTAACGGTAACAAATAATGAGAGTAGTCTATACGAAGTGCGCCAACAGTGCTATTGTTATTTGTGGAAATCATGGAAAAACTAATTATCTTCTTCGCTGCCGCTCTTTGCGGTAAGTATTTAATTATTCTTAATCATAATTTTTTTAACAGTCAAATTCCAAATGTTTTGTTAAATATGTATGTCTAATTATTTATGAGTGAGAAAATTGTTGTTGAAATGTGATTTTTATGAACAGTTTCGGCCGCATCCGTGCATGAAACAAAAGTGCAGGAAAGAATTGCTAATGGACAACTTGCTGGTGAGACACAGTTTAGATACTCGGTAAGCATTACAAATGTTGTTTTATTTTAAAATTTCGATAAACGTAAGATCTATTGTATAAATGCATACGCATATTCACCCCGTTTATCCCCGAAGGGGTAGGCAGAGACGCAACGTGCACCCACTTTTCGCCGTGCGTATTCCGTCCCATGATGTGATAGGGGGCGAGCCTATCGCCATATCGGGCACAAATTCCAGACTCCGGGCTGATACCAAATAAAAAAATCCAATATCAATTTGCCCAACCCGGGGCTTGAACCCGAGACCTCAGCATTGCAGTCGTACCGTGATACACCTACGCCACCAAGGCAGTCTGCAGTTTGTATAAATGCAAAATGCTAAAATCTATAAAATTATACACGTCGCACCTACAGTGCACACTATTTCGGATAGGTGGATGAATAAATAAAGTACCCCACGCTTTTTTTTTTAATATTTTTTTTTCTTATTTACACTATTCTTTATTTATACCTATTTATTTTATACACTATTCTTAACTTAAATTTATTTCCTATTTTTACATAGATTTTCTGTAGAAGCATGTTTTTTATCCTAAAATATTGAACTGTCACCAGTCCTTGATAAGTATACCCAAATTCGATTTAATCTAACGTTTTCAAGAGGACAAAGTGATGTTCAACGTTTCCGTTACATACATACATACTAATTACATACGTATGAAGCTAATAAAAGTTTATTAAAAAGGATATGAGAGAAGATTTTTTTATAAATCAGAGTCGTTCAATAGGATGTGTGTGTTCACAGATTTCTCTTCAAAATGTATCTGAAGTGGGTAACTTCACTAGAGGGCACATGTGCGGTGGAGTCCTTGTGACACTCTTCCACGCGCTGACCGCGGCGTCCTGCACTTATAATCAAATCAACGGGTATGTATACATTAGGCAAATGTACTTAGTTGGGAAACATTCTGGAGACCAGAATAGGAACTGAACCGAATTTTCTACAAATAGATGATGTAAATAAATATTCAACAGTCTCCATATTTATTTTCACTATAGGACATTTGGCGTTTTCTATAGGTACATAATAACACATACTTAAAATAAATATAGTATGCGGGTCACTCCAAATTTGCCTCGGCGTGACCTCTTGTTCCAAATCCATTGACGCCTGCTACTACTGCAACTAAAGCTGTTTGTTTTTTTATGTTTTTACTACATCGTGTATTTCTATGTCCAGAGTGGTGTATCCGATCCAGCCTAGTGCGGTCAGAGTTTTCGCCGGCAACGCTATACTGACGAATGATATCCCCGACCGTGTCCGAAGTGTGGCCAACTTCACACTGCACCCTGAACACGTCCCTCCACCAGCTAGCATCAACGACATTGCTGTCATCACTGTGAGTGTTGTTACAGCTTATTTATTGTATAGGGCAGAAACGAGCAAGTTTGATCATGTTGAGTGATCTCCACTACAATATTAGAAGATTCATGGATACGTTAAAGGAAAAAAAGGGAAAATGGAATATAAATAAGTAAAATAAAGGTTTTAGACCTCCTCCATACGAAGCGAGCTATTGATAATTTAGAGAGATACAATCTATAGCATGGCTCTAACAGCAGAATCAAAGCAGATATATTCCAACAGACTTTATCTTCATTAATATTGAAATTTTGTGATCATCAAATAATACAATGCTCATTCTTCTTGTCCCTAATTCCTCAAAAGCTCTCACTAGAAGGTCATCACGTACCATTATTTAACACACGTGATTCGTGACCTTCTGATATAAATAAAATTATTGTTTTGTCCTTCGTCTGTTGTTTGTTAAAATTAAATACATGAAAACGGTCGTAGTGCTAGAAATAAGAGCTAAACCATACTTTACCTAAATGATACAGTGCTAGGATTAGATATTTTATAAATATAAACACTTAGATATAAAACCTGGTGTGATACCTCGATGATATCGAACCATTATCTAACTGATAATATTTTACTCAACAGAGGTATATGATATAGATTTTGGATTCCGCCTACCTTCATACTGTAACATATTCATGTATTTTTGTTTAAATTATAACACTAGTAAAGTGCAATATTATAGTTTTGGTATGTTACGTAATTGAATCCGTACTTATAAATACGAAAGACTAGTCTGTTACGTTTTCATGGCTAAACCACTGAACCGATTGTTGATTTACTTCGGTACTGGGTAAGCTTAAACTCCAATAAATGGAAATTTTACTGCTATCATTAAATGTATGTCATAAAAATTCATGCAGGTAAAATCTAGAGTGAATGCTCACAACACATTTTTGTGTAAGAATTTCAGCCCGCTATTCATTAAGTTTAGATAGGTTCCTTAAGCTTTTGAAAATAAAGACCTCTTTACAGTTGACCTCCAGACAGCTGACGTAGACTTAGTAGGTATACTGTTGACAGATATCGATTACAGAAACCAAAAAAAGAATGATACAGTGATTTGTTATTCATTGAACATATCGGATTCAGGTCAATATTTCGACATTCGTCCTGTGAAACTAGTAGGAATATACGTGATTGCTTAATTTAGGGCATGTGATTCATCGATTTGAAAATAAGTATGTGATCTGTAAATATGAAATTATCTGATAAAGTTATTTTCCATTATAAATTGTTGTTTAAACTTTTGATGATTAAATTATTTACTAAGTTTGAAATGTTTTGTATTTCTACAGAATTTGTTGAATGTTAGAATACAATTAGGCTTAAGTTCATTAAGCCAGGAATGAATATCTTGCCTTTTGTCTTAAATGTATTCGGCATGAAGTAGAACTAAATTATTATAGTGATTTTACAAAAGATTCAGATGTTGCGAATTATTTACTTGGTTTTCATGGTTAGGCATTAAGAAAATCTTGGCTTTGATTCCTAGCTCAACATATCGCATGAGCAAAACACCAAATCCAGCATTTTTTGTTATATTTTTTTCTAGTGATTTCTCTAGTGCGTTAATATTAACTAAGGTTTTTTTGTAGCTTGTCGCACCGTTTTTAGCGACGGTGGTGACCCCGCTAGCATTACCTGCTGCCAACTTTGAGCCTGCTGATTTGACACCCTGTACCGTTGCGGGATGGGGAGGCTCAACCTATAATCAAGTATGTATATAAGTATTTGAAAAAATTACTAATAAAAAGGGATGATGATAATTAATCTCAATATCTTTTCTCTTGTTCGCAGACTGGTAATGCTTTAAGATTTACCAACAAATATATCTACAATCAAGCTCTTTGCACTAGTGTCTTCGCTTCTTTACCCAACTCTAGCAACGTGTTCAATACCATGGTTTGCGCCGCTTCCCTGGATATCGTCTCTGCGGGATGTCCGGTGAGTTTCTTTTCTTTCCTTTTTATGGTTGCTAGTGTTGTGTCGCTGTATTTAGATCCTGGATATGATCCTGCGCGTAACTATATAGTGAAAATTTGTGTAGTAGAAATATCTGGAGGACTCTAGCACCCTAGACCAAGACCCACTTCAATACTTTCCCATTGGATAAGACATTTAGGTTAATAAGATTAAATCTGTAGATTCGTAAAATTCCTAAACCTCGGGATACATCTGGGGATTGTCCTGAATATTATTTAACGACATTTCATGGAATTTGTCTTGCAAAAAATAGTAAAAATATTTTTCGTTCTAGGGTTTTGTGTAACCTTTTGTCATAGTTTCTGACGATACATACCATTAATATTTAAGACTCTGTGTTAATTCTAGGTGTATTTCTTAATTTTACTGGTGGTAAGTCTCTTGTGCACGACGGGCCGTCCGTGTAGGTACCACCGCAATTTCTATTTCTATATCTGTATGCATGCACTCTTCCAGTTTGAAAGACACTGTATCCAGTGTAATTACTGGACATTATGAGACTTAACATCTTATTTCTTAGACGAGCATAATGGAGTGGCACGCAGTACTTTGTAATTCGAAGTTATGTGTGGAGTTGGTATTGTTTATGGGCGGACGTATCGCTTACCATCAAGCGAGCGGCTTGCTCGTCTCGTCCTATAACTGCAATAAATGTCTATTTTCAGGGTGACACCGGCAGCGCGTTGGTTTGCAACGACCAGCTTACAGGCATCTTATTCTTCACAAACAACTGCGTCGGTACATCATTCCCTGAACTATACACTAGGGTGTCTAATTACACAACCTGGGTTCGGTCTGTAACCGGTGGCGCTTCTTCTTTCAAGCCTGCTCTTAACATCTTAGCTATGCTTACAGCTTTCCAAATTGTATTCATGAAACTTATTTCTTGAGTATTGTAATTCTAATGTAGTCTGTAAAATGTTGTGATAATGTGTACATGTATATTATTTATAAATAAATTTATTTAAGGTATGTAATGTGTATAAAATATTCACTCAGTTTGTCACAATTCCACTACACGATAATGATACGTCCCAGATATTAGACAATAATCCGATGAAAAAGAATTCAATAACGTAAAGTTCGTTAATTGTTTTGAACGTAAATGATATAATAAATCACATTTCACCGTCTTAAAGTGAAAGATCCTGAGTAACTTATTAATTAAATAAATTTGAAGTCGTTTATTATGTAATACTAAAGAGTTTGTTTGTTTGGTAGAACGTGCTAATCTCAGGAACTACTGAACTGATTTTGAAAATTCTTTCACTAATAGGAAGCTACATTACTCTTGAGTGCTAGAAGCTTTTTATCCCGAGAAAATATTTTTATTCCGGTAAAGCTTTTTATGTACTTTTATATTTTAATACTAGTATCAAATAAATAAATGTTACAAAACACACAAACATACTATGAGTTTCTTTTTGTTTATTATCTGTACTTATGACATTTGTGATACTAGTAGTATTGATCCATTAAATTCTATATAACTTAAGCTTACTGCTGGAAGCTGGAGAGCACTTTCTTTTTCATCCTTCGTTTCTCCTGCTTTATCGTTAGACCCATGGTGATTGGAAGCAACAGCCGACTTCTCGAAACTGATGTCTTCAAAATAGACGGGATTATGGTGCGCTACGGAATGGCGGCCGAATAGATGCGTTTATTTATTTAGGCCACAGAAAGCGGAACAACATCCAATTCCAGCATGCAGATTTTGGATTGCAGCGACATTTCGACGGTTGAATGTTGACAGTAGGGTGCCAAAATGGTTAAACCTATTCAAAATTATAGGCGTGATGTAGACCTTTATCAAGAAATTATTTGCCATTGAGTATGGTGTTTTGGTCACTAATATAATTTATGAGCTTCATTGAAGTAATTCATTAACATCCGTGAATATTTAAATGTAACAGCGCATAAATTCCAATTCTTAAACAATGACAATAAAATAAATGGAATTCCGATTACATAATCAATTAATAAGCTTGTTATCACAAATATTTAAACGAATACCATCTATCTATTTATCAATAATGTTTATTATATTCGATGTAAGTATTTGACAAAGACAATTATCATGATTATTAAGCAGTAATTACATAAAGTATGTAGATACAACTGTCATCAATTTAAAATATCTAAAAAATGCAATGATTTATCTATTTATCTTTAGGAAGGAAAGTGACCAAATACTCGCCAAAATACTGAGTTACTTCGAACCAGCATTTAATATGAATTTAATTACCTCGTCGGGAAACACTGAATCGATGTTCAGTCGCCACTACATAATAGAGCTTCATTTGGGTCAAAACACAAGTTCTAATGCACTCGCATGTCGTATTGTGTTAGAATACTAAAAATGAGAACTTCATATATCCGTACAATTGTTTATTTTCTATTACACTTATCAATGTTTTGATCTGGATTATTTTAGGATAATACAATAATAATATTCTGGTTCTCTAAATTCCTATTGCACGATAGGAAAATAGTATGAGAAAAATTAAAACCAAACAAGTCGACGTCGAAATAAATTTTGTATAAAAAATGATATAAGACAATGAATTAGACTTGTGTTAATCAGTATACTTTATCACGAATAAAAGTAGCAGAAGCACTTGAGATTAATAAATGTATTCGTCAGTCAACTAAAAGTGGCACGTTCAGGGTTCCCGAATGGCACACGAGTTGTAAAAAAATTAACGAGCTAAATTATAATCGACCCTTTCGAAACAAAGGATGAAATTTATTCGTAAGTCGAAACTAACTGTATCAAAAATACTTAGAAAAGGATATTATACCTAGTAACAGTCGTACGCAATTAATGATTATTATATCTGTCTAAAGACTCTTTCTTATACGTCAACGCGGGCAAGAATTGCCTCGGCATTACGCACGTTCAGACGGGTTAACTTTTTAAGCGATAATTGCGTACATTTATTGCTAGAAATAATTGATTTGCCTAAATTAGGCTGTACGTTGATTATCACGATCGCCTAAATCGCCTTGGCTAGAAATAGATCGTTGTGTATCGCAATTTCTTACCGGTCATGGTAATTTAAGTGCAAACTATTTTCATTTAGGCTGGTTGACTCTCCTGTGTGCCCGTGCTCTACACCTGGTTACGTATATGAACAGTCTGCACATCACGTACTTTGGGAGTGTGGTCTTTGAGCGCAACATCATGTTGGATAGTATGCACGTAACATCTGGGGTTGTATACTACATGGACCTTGTAGAGACTAGACAGAATTTCCGTGCTCTCCGGCGTTTTTGCCATACCTACTATTAGAATCAAATTTGACAGCTCATATGATACGCCTCTTTCATATAATTTTTATCCGTGGTGCTTTACAACTGGCTTTTCTAGTTGTAAACGTCTCTAAACTTGAGGTTAAAATACCTCTTTAGTTCATTATTTTAGTCTCCCGCTTTGCTATGGAGGGAAGTGGACAATTAATATTTCCAACTCCCCCCTATCTTTCTTTTGATTAATTTCGTTGCGGGTTACAGACATATTAGAGTTCCCTGAGACTCGCCGAGTTTCACCGCTTGGTGTCATAAAATGGGTATGCTGGCTATGGCTGGTCCTGGCTTACAGGAGTTGCAGAGGCGGGTGTGAGGGCGGGATAGTCTCTTTACGCTGATTATAACGACATTGAGTAATATATACAGTGTTTTTAATTAAGTATAAAAGTTCTGATACCGCAATCAAAAGGCGATTTAAACACGATGTAGTCTGAACTAAATAATATCTTAGCATCAATGGAGAGCGCCGAAAGCGTGCGTTATTGGCGCGTTTGAAATACGCCTTCTACATAGGTCTTAATATATTATAAAAACAATATTAACTAGTAAATTCCTGTGTAATATAATTTATTGTAAGTAATAAAAAACCATTTACACAAAAGCTTCTTAAATATTTTGTCTTGAATTTTATTCAGAATATACGATTATAAACCCAAACTCTTGGTTTTATTGTAGAAACATATTTTGTTATTTCAGTGATACATATTTATATTGCTGAATTAACTATTCTAATAAAATTAATTAAAGTACATTAAAATTCTATTGTTTACAACTTAGCATTCAAGTAATATGAAAACGCAGTACGAGATATAAGAGATATAATTTAAAGTTTTTTCTTAAAATATGTAGATGAAAGGTACGAGGTAATATATCGCACCTTTAGGATGAAAACGACACAATTCAAAAAGACAAAAAATTGTGTTATCGTCATAAAATTACTTGAAACGAAGTTCTCAATACAATAATAGTTCATACACAGCCATATTCGAGCAGAAAAAGGACAAAGCTGTTATATCGGTCCCTTTTTTGTTATATTTTTATAAATAAGGGACTAGTTTTTAGTCATTTAAAAATGACAACTCAATTTTCTATTTTTTGAATTGTGTCGTTTTCGTTCTAAAGGTGCGATATACTAATCTGTAATAATATTATTACAGTATATGGATGCAGGTCACTTCTTACAGGTTGGTCTGGGAACCTTTGGAGGAGGCCTATGTTCAGCAATGGACTTCTAAAGGCTGAAGAAGTTGAAGAAGACCTGATATAAAGATGAAAAGTTTCTGAGTTTGTTTGTAGATTTGTAGGGCTATTCTCTAGAAATACATACACTCACGCCTTTTATCTCCGAAGGGGTAGGCAGAGGCGCAACTAGTGCACCCACTTTTCGCCGTTAATCCATCCCATGATGTGATAGGGGGCGAGCCTATCGCCATGTCGGACACAAATTCCAGACTCCGAGCTGATACTGAATAGAAAAACTCGATA
Organism: Lapara coniferarum; assembly: GCA_949316025.1. Classification (NCBI taxonomy): domain Eukaryota; kingdom Metazoa; phylum Arthropoda; class Insecta; order Lepidoptera; family Sphingidae; genus Lapara; species Lapara coniferarum. The sequence goes on from OX438925.1 coordinate 8,406,860, forward strand.
ATTAAAATCAATTTGCCCGACCCGGGTATCGAACCCAATATCTCAGCATTGCAGTCGTAGGTACCATAATACAACTACGCCACCGAGGCAGTCCAGTCAGTCTCTAGAACTACTGAACCGATTTGAAAAAATATTTTTCACTAGAACCTAGATTAACCTTGAGTGCTATAGGTACTTTTATCCCGGGAAAATACGTATCTCAGAAAAAAAATTTCACACGGGCAGAGCCACAGACAAAAACTAGTACGTCATAATTCCTGTGTAGTCCTTATTTTAAGATAGGTAAAATGTAGTAGGTACATACCGAAAAAGTAATTGTTGTGAAAAGTGTTTATAACATTACCATGCATAATATTAACACACTGTAAGATACCAATTATTTTACTTTTTTTTATACATTAACATAACACAATAACAATCTATTAGACATACCCAATGGTAGATAAAAAAATAATACCGATATAATATTACACAAAGCAACAGAAAAAATGGTACAAGAAGGTGCTTTCTCACGTTGCATATAGGAAGTGAAAATAACGAGCGGATTGAATAACTTAAGCATTAAAATACCTGTTAGTAAAAAGGTTATCGGCCTCAACGGCGAACGCGTTTGAGGTCCAATTTGCTTCTTACAAAGTAACTAAAAGGTTAAAGGTGTTATAAATTTTGAGCACGTTCATTAGGCTCCACATCTCACCCCGGGTTTTAGGCGACACACGTCGGAATTTCGTAATAAGATTTTCTTAATTTAAGACTACACACGTATACCTACAGCAACTCGTTTGTGAAATTCTCGTATCAACATAATATTGGCAAATTGAAGTCACACGGGGATCTTTGAATTCGCGATAAATAACGTTAGTGTATCAAGCTTGTTTGTATTATGTACACAATTTTCTGTATATTGCGTTGGCTTCTTGTTAATTTTAGTTGCTAATAAAGATTATATTAATTCTAAATTATTTATTCGGTGTAGTTATATACCTATCTGTATCTACCTACCTATGTACAGTTTCAACTGCATATGTTTTGCTGACGCGGCGTGACCTACAGTACAACGCACGCGACAATATCGATATATAATGTTTATACCAATAATACATTTTTAATGCAACTACAACCGTCGACTTACACCTAACTGTAGAAGAGAGGAATCGCCAACCTTAACTTGTAACTTTAACTTATAAATAAACGGTACTATTCCGTCTTCGGAGATTTTTCTCTACGCACTCAAACATCAGCTTCAAGTGTACAAACTGTACAACCTATTTAAACCGGATAATTTCGACGTTGCGTTAATAAAATATAAAACCTTTGCTAACATTGTGCCAAAAATTATCATTGAATAAGGAATATTTTCACCAAAGTCCCAGTTTTACTTTTCAGACTTTTGATCATTTTGTAGTTTAATGCGAATATGACGTGTGCGTGACTTTATTTCTGACTGAAATTTTGATGTTGCCGCTGTGACGAATTCTCAAATAGTGGCATTAGAGTGTGTAGAAGTAAAATGACTGATCGAAACTAACACTGTTTTATTTAACATGTATGGTTAGACTGCCTCGGTGGCGTAGTTGTATTACAGTACGACTGCAAAGCTGAGGTCTCGGGTTCGATCCCCGGGTCGGGCAAAGTGATATTGAGTTTTTCTATTCAGTATCAGCTTGGAATCTGGAATTTGTGCACGATATGGCGATAGGCTCGCCCCCTATCACATCATGGGACGGAATAATGGCGAAAAGTGGGTACACTAGTTGCGCCTCTGCCTACCCCTTCGGGGATAACAGGCGTGAGTGTATATGTATGTATCTATGGTTAGAGAAATTTATTGTAAAGTGTTATTTTCAAGTTTAATGCAATATTTTTTGACTTGCGAATAACATTTCTACTAAAATCCACTAGTCTTATCTACGTGTATGTCTTTCGTTGAGGGATTCGAGGCCAGATGCTACACGTCTCCCGAGTCACACAAAGGGCAGCTTTCAACCAATTAGTTTCAATAAAATGATAGCCTGTTTTGCATGTGCCCTTGTTACTCTCCCTTTATCGTAGGTAAGTTCGTTATCTATTAAACCAGTGTTCTCTATATTATTATCTTGCTTTGGTATTTCATATTATTAGTATTATGATACCTTTAGAATTTTTAGGTAGTTTTTAGTTGTATTAAGGTACGACTACAATGCTGAGGTCTCGGGTTCGATTCCCGGGTCGGGCAAAGTGATATTGAGTTTTTCTATTCAGTATCAGCTCGGAGTCTGGAATTTGTGCCCGATATGGCGATAGGCTCGCCCCCTATCACATCATGGGACGGAATAACGGCGAAAAGTGGGTGCACTAGTTGCGCCTCTGCCTACCCCTTCGGGGATATCAGGCGTGAGTGTATGTGTATGTGTAGAATTTTTAGGATCGATCTCACTGCTTGCTGATAAATGCTACTCGACACGTGAATTGTATAAGCCGACCAAATAAAAAAGTAACACTCTAATCTACGCTCCATACTAAAAGGAAATTAAATGCCTGCCTTAGATGAGTCTGCATCTCTATCAGGGGATGATAGTTTCTGCTCGGAAACTGTTGGACTTGGTGATCTATTGCGACAATCATTTAACACTGCCACTGGGCACAACTTTAATGTGTGTCATGTCAACGCGCAGAGCTTACCGAGTCATTACAATGATTTTTATGAAACTTTTAACAACTCCAATACCCATGCCGTTCTTGTTTCGGAAAGCTGGCTCAAACCTCATCTTTCATCAGCCACATACCCCCTCCCTGGATTTATTCTGGTCCGGTGCGACAGAGTCGACAGGAGGGGGGGTGGGGTGGCAATTTACCTTCGCAGCGATTTTCCTTATAAAATTGTATCATCTTCTTCTTCTCTCGATTCTGCTTCTGCGGAGTTCCTTTTTCTTGAGGTTTGGGTCCAGGGAGTCAAAGCCCTCCTTGGAGTTATCTACTGTCCTCCCTCTCTAGATTACTTCTCCAGTCTCGAATCGATTCTGGAATCTATAGGGTCCGAATATGCACACCACATCATCATGGGCGATTTAAATACCGATCTCCTCGTTCATCATTCCTCTCGGTCCCGTAGACTCCTTGCTATCCTCGAGTCTGTTGGCCTTCAAGTATTGCCACTGCAAGCCACTCACCACAATCCTGAAGGCCACGATACTTGGCTTGATCTCATCTGCACCTCTGCCTCTTCCCTTGTTTCCTTACATGGCCAATATCCAGCTCCTGCCTTCTCTCACCATGACCTCATCTTCCTTTGTTACTCCCTTAAACCTCCCAAATCCACGGCTAAGGTATTGCATGCGCGTTGTTTTGATCGCATTGATGCGAACAGTCTAAGTGAGGACGCTGCCAATTTGAAATGGGATGACCTTATGACAGCCTCTACAGTCGACGAAAAGGTGAACATTTTCAATGGCAAGGTCCAAGCACTCTATGATGTTCATGCTCCCTTTAAAAAAATCAAATTGAAGCGTCCTCCTGCACCTTGGATAACACGTGGTGTACGAATGGCGATGAGGCGTAGAGATCGGGCTTTTCGTATTTACAGAAGGGATCGCTCAGAAGCCAACTGGTGTCTGTTTAAGTCTGCGAGAAATCGGTGTAACCAGATGGTGCGTAACGCTAAGCGTCGCCACATTTTCAATAACATTTCCTCATCTTCCCCAGCTAATATCTGGAAATTCTTAGGAACTCTCGGTATTGGTAAGGGCAGAGTGTATGAATTTCCGGGAGCGACCGTTGGTTTGGATGACATCAATCGACATTTCTCCACTGCAACTACGCTTGATCTCCAAACCAAACGTAGCACTTTGGATTTTCTAGCCAGTCTTCCCAGCCCTAATATTATTCCACTCAAGTTTTCTTCAGTGTCACAGGATGAAATCAAAAAGAGAATTATTGCTATAAAATCCAACGCCACAGGCTGCGATGCCATCAGTCGTCGTATGCTTATTCCTATCTTAGACTTTGTTCTCTCACCCATTACCCACATCATAAATTTTTCCCTTAATACAGGTTGTTTCCCGTCCTTGTGGCGGAAAGCTTTTGTAATTCCTCTCCCCAAAGTCGCTAATCCCTCACTTGTGAACCATTTTCGTCCTATTTCTATCCTTCCTTTCCTCTCCAATAGAGGTGATCATTAAACGTTATAACTGTTAATTTAACTCATTATAAAAAAATAGCTGTTAATTCTATTAACTACTATTGCAATATTCATTAAACGTTTAAACTAATGAACGGACTGCGGAGGCAGTTAATGCCATCTGTTAATTTATCATTCAACTAAACTTGATAACTGTTAATCATAGAAAAATGCTAATAACGCCTCTATAGGTTATTTATTAAATGAAATTTAATACTACTAATAAGCACAAAAATGATATTTTTTCTTTAGTTAAGACTTAAATTATGCCTTGTCGTGATTTGTGAACAATAAAATCGCCACTTGCAATGATTGCGAAAATAATTTTATTTAGGTAACGTCAGAATTGATAAAAGTGGCCGCCATTTTGAATTTCTTTGTTTTAAGGTCAATTGACCTCAAAATCGGTATGTGGGTATAACTTTAATTACCAAAGACTGATCCAATGTCAGAATTGAAAAAAGTGGCCGCCATTTTGAATTTCTTTGTTTTAAGGCCAATTGACCTCAAAATCGGTATCTGGATATAACTTTAGTTACCAAAGACTGATCCAATGTCGGAATCGAAAAAAGTGGCCGCCATTTTGAATTTCTTTGTTTTAAGGCCAATTGACCTCGAAATCGGTATCTGGATATAACTTTAATTACCAAAGAGTGATCCAAAGTCGGAATTGAAAAAGTGGCCGCCATTTTGAATTTCTTTGTTTTAAGGCCAATCCACCTCAAAATCGATATTTGGTCATGGCTTTAGGTACAAAAGACGGATCCAATGTTAGAATTGAAAAAAGTGGCCGCCATTTTGAATTTCTTTGTTTTAAGGCCAATCCACCTCAAAATCGACATTTGGTCATGGCTTTAGGTACAAAAGACGGATCCAATGTTAGAATTGAAAAAAGTGGCCGCCATTTTGAATTTCTTTGTTTTAAGGCCAATCCACCTCAAAATCGACATTTGGTCATGGCTTTAGGTACAAAAGACGGATCCAATGTTAGAGTTGAAAAAAGTGGCCGCCATTATGAATTCCTATGTTTTAAGGCCAATTGATCTCAAATTCGACATCTGAGTATAACTTTAGTTACCAAAGAACATTCCAATGTCGGAATGGAAAAAAGTGGCCGCCATTTTGAATTTCTTTGTTTTAAGGCCAATCGATCTCAAAATCGATATCTGGGCAGGCCTTTAGATACAAAAGAAAGATCCAATGTTAGAATTGAAAAAAGTGGCCACCATTTTGAATATCTTTGTTTTAAGGCCAATCGACCTCAAAATCGATATCTGGGCTGGCCTGTAGGTACAAAAGACGGATCCAATGTTAGAATTGAAAAAAGTGGCCGTCATTTTGAATTTTTTGTTTTACGGCCAATCGACCTCAAAATCGATATCTGGGCATGGCTTTAGGTACAAAAGACGGATACAATGTTAGAATTGAAAAAAGTGGCCGCCGATGTATATGTTATTGGTTCAATGTTAAAAAATTTAACATAATTAAAATAAACGACGCAAGACACGTGTTGAACATGTTATCGCTAATGCTTTTCACGTAACTCCTTACTTCTTGACCGTTATAACTTAACTATTAATTTAACACGTTATTTTTTTTTAATGTTTAACTATTAACCATTAATAATTTTTAACCATTAATCGCATCACTACTCTCCAAGGTGCTTGAGGCCTGTGTACACAAGCAGTTGTCTGAACATGTGCATCTGAATATCCTCTTGAGCCCTTTGCAATCTGGCTTCAGACCTGGGCACAGCACCGTTTCCGCGCTCCTTAAAGTGACTGGCGTTATTAGGTCGGGTATGGAAGATACTAAAGTCACTGTACTGGCTTTAGTTGATTTCTCAAACGCTTTTAATACCGTCAGTCACGACATCCTTCTAGCGATCCTCTCCCATCTTTTGGTTTCTCCTGTGGCACTTGAATGGTTTTCATCCTATCTTCAGGGGCGCCAGCAGTCCGTGCGCATTGATGGATCCTCATCTAATTGGTGCGACATCGGCTGTGGTGTCCCTCAAGGCGGCATATTATCTCCTTTGTTATTTTCTATATTTATTAACCTCATTACCCAAAACCTTCAGTGTGCGTATCATCTCTATGCCGATGACCTGCAGATTTATTCTCAGGGCGGAGTCGATTGTTTGCCCGAGGTAATAGATAAGGTGAATAAGGATCTGGCTCACATTAAAAGTTGGTCTGACTGTTTCGGACTAACTGTTAATCCAACTAAATGTCAAGCCATTGTTGTAGGCAGCTCGAGGATGATGAGCAGAGTGGACCTAATGACTTGTCCATCAGTCATTTTTAACGGAACCGTCATCCCTTGGTGCACCTCTGTTAAGAACCTTGGCATTCACATCGACTCCAACCTGAACTGGCAGACTCAGGTAACTTTTGTTAGTCGGAAAGTCACCGGTTCTCTTCGTGCTCTCTACCGCTTTAAAAATTTTCTTCCAACAAATACTAAGACAATGCTAGTGCAAGCCTTAATCCTTCCGTTATTCGACTATGGTGATGTGTGCTTTTTGGACCTGAATGCAGATCAACTCAATAAACTCGACCGTCTTCTCAATAACTGCATTCGATTCATTTTCAATCTTCGCAAATACGATCACGTCTCTATCTATCGCTCTCAACTGAAGTGGTTACCAATTCGTGAGCGACGAAAATGGCGTACTCTCTCTACACTATTTTCGCTTCTCAAATCTCCTTCTCAACCTTCCTATCTATCTCTCCACTTCTAGTACCTCGGTGGTAACCACAACAAGAACCTTCGCTCCTCAAATAATCTTCTCCTTAAATGTCCTCCACATACCTCTGATTTCACCCACTCTTCTTTCCACGTTCAGTCCATTCTTCTGTGGAACGCGCTCCCTTCTGAAACAAGATCCATCACTACGCGGGCTGGTTTTAAAACAAGGGTTCGGAGAATGCTCCTTGATAGTTTGGCAGAATCTTCTCAACAGTGCAGCTAGTATTATATATTTAATATATGTATGTATGTATGTATGTATGTATGTATATGATATATATATTTATGTTAGGTACCACTATACTTTGGTTTTTCTTTTTCATTTGTTATTTTATAATATTATGTATGCATCATGTTTATATATATCGATACCTCCTACGTAAGTTGTTGTATCCCCAAAAGCGCAATTTTACAGTAGAGCATTTTAAAGATTCAAATTGGCCTAAACACTGCATTTATCATTGTAGCTGTATGAAATTTGGTATATGTATTTAATTAATAGTATTCTTAACTGTGTTGAAAGATAATTTCAAAAATATGTGTATTTTCTGAGATATCGTTCATACAACATTTTACTGCGGAGTACAGGCTGCGCCAGTTGTAGTATCTCATACTTACAACGTTATACAGCGGAGTTTAGGTGTCATTAATTGTTGTATATGATAATTACAATAGTATACACTGAAAAATATTAGTCTCAATCCACTGTATGTGGTAATAACAATAGACATCGGTTTAAAAATTATGTGTCTATTATTATATTTAAACAAACTGTAGGTTAAGAAATAAGAAAGAAATATTATAAAGGATAAATTTCTTTATTTTTTTAAAAGGAACAACCAATACCAGATATTCAACATGTTTGAAAAAATAAAATAATTAACATTTACGTATACTTATAAAAACAGATAATATCTTCCAGTATAGCTTAAAAACAACTAATATTATTTCTATGAGAATCAACAATAAATACGAAAATACATGATTAAAAAAAAATTAAAAAGAAACGACTAATTTATGTATTATCCCGGATCAGAAAATTTTACATCGTTATGAAAGCCAGCAAAAAGAGATACCTAAACTCCTGAAAAAGTCGTTATATGTGGCTGGATTAATTCCACTGTGACAGAGGCTAATTATGTCATCATAATATTTTGCGTTTGTTAAGGGGAGATGGTTGGCATAGAGAGGGCATAGGTCAGCTCCATACTATTTCTTTGGCATCTTCGGGTATTGTTATTAATGGCAATCGTTACAGCATTATTGTATGCCAAAACGTACCGATTTTCAATTTTAAAATGATCTTCTGCACATACCAGGACTTCTTATATTTTATTCCATTAAACCACGTATATCTTGAAAGATTACACTCAATCAAAAGCTCTTTATAGTTAAAAATATCCCTTCCTAGCTGATTTTAGCCACGACGGCCAATCTCAACGGAGATTAGGCAGGCACGCAGGAGATATTATAGTGCACAAGTGTGTGTGCGATACACAGGTGCACTCGCTATTCCTTCACTCTCATAGTCAATAAGATGGCAATCCAACATGACCGGGGAGAGATCAGGCGTAGGACCAACGATTTACGTGCTTTCCGAGGCACGGGGTATCACACCACCAACTTCCTGACTGTGAACTGTGAGTTGTGACTGCGTATAGTAATTTTTAAGATGGAAAACCTAGTCCGTCTAAACATAATTTGTTCGACATTTTCCTTGTATAACGTAACTTAACAGCAACATGGCTTGACCATCTTTCTACTTGCTTGAATTTTACCTTTTCTTGACATACCTATATTCTCTTCCTAAATTACATTAACATGTTCTCTTACTATTTACTATTTATTCATTAATGTATTTTTCTTACATTACCTTTATCTGTCCTTGATTGACGACGGCGGTTACTTGTGCTGGGACTATTATTAGAAATATCCGACAGTGGACTATTGTTTATTGTTGTATATGAAGAACAGCTAAAAAGAGGCGCTGGTGAGGGTTGAGGTGCAATGTCAAATGCTGATAAACTTTCCTTTTGTATATAATAGGTGCAGAAATCGTTATCACAGTCGTAGTCCAAGTGATTGATATTACAAAAAGGGGAAGGGTCTCAAGATTTGACTACTCTGTAGTAGAATTTATTGATAGTTTGAGGTTATTGAAAAAGATATATCCATCTATTATATTGATAGCTCATTAATTTTCGATTTATTGAAACTTATTGGTGATGTGAAATGGACTAATTCCTGGAAATCCTTTTTTGTCGAATGCTTACATAGTACCTATAAGGAAGAAATCCACCAAATTTCACTCTCACTCTTCGTCTCAAGGCCCAGTTGTTTAGGTTCTGCGTTCATAGATCAGTCATAAAGTTAGCTAGTCAGGAAACAGAATTTTATATATTACTTATAAGACTCAATTTCAGAAAAGATTTTTGACATACAACAATGAATTTGAGTAAAAATAAAAGTAATAGCAACGTAAACTGTTGTATTCATAACATACAACAATATTTTTCTTTGTATGTAAACGTAAAATGTTGTATGTATTACATACAATGTTTTTAATTAATGTTCAACGACGTATACTGCTGTAAGTAATCTATACAACATTTTAGGTTGGTATCACCACCAAAAAGTAACATTAATCTCATAAATCTCAATAAAATATTACAAAATGAAACATACAAGTAATATTTCACAGGCTTGAATCCTGAAAACTATTTAGTTCTATTTCGCTTAATGAAACATTATTATTTTGAATGGGTGTCTCGGAACTGCTACTTTGTTGTCTCCTATTATTGACCAAATCACATAGTCTACGCCCAGTTCTTATTATACTTGTATGTTTCATTGTTATATATTTGCAGCAATTTAATGACATGAGTTAATTTTGAGAGAACTTAATCGCTTCCTTTTGCGTGCAGCCGGTTGTAAGTCCGGCGTAGTCTGTTGTATGTGACCAATACGACACGCGAGTGCGTGATTCTTCCCACCCCACACCCCACGTAAACCATTGCAAAGGTCTATACACCATTGTAGTCCGTTCTCGTTCGAAAGTTACAACAAAATACGTCTGGAAAAACCTTGATTAAATCGTGTTTTCGTTATTTTTTCACTTTGAATGCATAGAATATAGGAAATTGGGATCGTTTTCAGTAAAAACGCTAAACGGCATTTTTGTGGCATACAACAACTTACGTGGGAGGTATCGAATATTATTAGTCTTTATTATATTAATATTTTGTCCACTAATTTCTCACGTTGTGTACACCTACCTTGTTTTGTCTCTGCACCACCCAAAGGTTGACTGGTAGAAAATGCCTTCGGCATTAAGTCCGCCTTTATACTCATTCAGTCTTACTAATAAAAAAATCGACGCAGTGTATACAAGTACTATAAGCACTGTGTAACAAAAACGCAACTAATAAAACTTTTTTTGACAGAAGGCCTGTATACAGGTGTAGTAAGAGATTGAAATTACTATGTAAACTTACACAAGCTCTACACACGCTTGTACCCTTGTATTAAGGCTGCGTAGATTCAAAATGGCGACTATATTAGCTTCAGCTGATTGAGAGGTTGTCACTTGTAGATGATGGAGGTGGAGTTGTGCGAGATTAATTTTTATTTAGCAATGAATTATTTAAATTTCGTTATAATATGCTTGATAATGAGGACAGACAAGGAAATCAAAGAAAAATAATCCATTTAGGATTAAATCTATTTTTGTAGCATTTTATTTTTCTTTGATTTCCTGGATGATAAGTTTTCTTTCTTAAAGGAGAACGTTTTCTTTTAGGATTAGGCGGCATCACTATCGATGCACATTCAGTGCACTCCATTTTTTAAACCTTAATAAGTTAATTATTTAATCAATCGCAAATAAATTGCCGAAACGAAATACTTTCACACGTCACTCATTAAAAAATTAAATTAAGCTTATGTTGTTGCCGGTGAGGAAGCGTTCGAAAACTATGAGTACGAATCATAACTTATATTTAAAATTACAACCATTAGTCAAGTTTTTGTACATTTCATTAATATATATATAGATATTTTACAAAAAATATATATTTCGTATTAATTAAAGTTACTAAAATGCTAAATAAACTATGAATTTAAATTAAATTAGTAAAACAAAGTTACGAGCAGGACTTTTTGAACGTACTTCGTAAAAGGTTGCCAGCGTATTTGCCGTATACAGCGTGAGTAGTTACACAAGCTTGTCTTTGCGTTTATTAGTAGCGATGTTGTGTTAACCCTGTGTAACTCTTATACAGACGTTATACGCTGTGTAACTATTCACATGTTAAACGTATGAGTAACATTTTTTTATTAGTAAGGCTAATTGTATATAAAGTGTTAATAAATAAAATAAATAAATAAATGAGCACTATCTACATTATCTGTTTAACACAACTGTCAAATCAAATTTACTTGATATCTGTGAATCAGGCCATGAGTAAAGATAACACTAAGTTTATAATAAGTAACAGTAAGCTGGTAATATCAAATCACAAAATATTCTTATTAACCTAAACATTTTTTTATAGCATTGAATGACGAGACGAGCATGCCGTTCGCCTGATGGTAGGCAATGAAATGAAATCCTCCTAGCCAGTTTCGGCCACGGCGGCCAATCTCAACGGAGATCAGCCAGGTACGCAGGAGATATTATAGTGCACAAGTGTGTGCGCAATACAGAGGTGCACTCGTTATTCCTTCACTCTCACAGTCCGGTGAGACGGCAATCCGACATGACCGGAGAGAGATCAGGCGCAGGACCAACGGCTTTACGTGCTTTCCAAGGCAAGGGGGTATCACACGCCAACTTCCTGACTCCGAGCTGCGACTGAGTAATTTTTAAGATGGAAAAACCCAGTCACAATATTTTTTTTTGGTTCGACCCGGGAACCCAGGACCTCAGCGCGCAAATCGTACTCGTAAACCGTACGCAATACCACTACGCCACCGAGGTAGGCAATACGACCACCCTCAAACAGTAGCAACACCATACAGTACCTTATAAAGCAGGTACTGTGTGGCATTCCACTGCGCTCGTCATCCTGAGAAATAAAATGTTAAATCTAATTAGGTCCAGTAGTTATACTGGCTACAAAGTCCTACAAACTGAAACACAACAGTACATACACACTGCTGCTTGACGGTAGAAATAGACATTGCGGTGGTACCCACCCAGTAGGACTTATGTATGAGAGATCTACCACCAGTAAGTGTTTATAAACAGGATACAACAAATATTTTCGATGATAGGCTATTAATACTCCTGTAAAACAAACTTATTGACACAAACAATAAAAGAACAAAGATCTATATAATCCGTTGAGATAAGCACATCTTCTGCGCGGATCCGATACGCTATGTTTCACTGAAAGCCTCTGAGGGACCATGGTTTATGAACCAGAAACATAAAAGTAACGAGGGTATTAAGTTCGAATCATTGCACTTGGCCACGCAGAGCCATAGCCGGGCTTAGTGCGCTCTATTGGGATGCAAATTGTGCGCCCCTTGAAAATCTAATATATCGCGAGGGATTTCTCAGTTTAATGGGAAATCTGCGAAACATATCGACTTTAATTATTAATACAAATGGGTAGAGCGATATATAATGGCTGAGAAAGCTACAATGAGTTAAGCAGGTACGCAAGCGACTGACTTTGGGCTTTGACTTCACTTCACTTAAGACCAGTGAAGTCAATATGACGAGCTAATAACAAAAAAAAAAAATATCCCTAACACGTATCACAGTAAAAAGAAGTGTTAATTTTGTTTTAAACTAAATTAGAAATATCATTCCCTGACACGTTCTAACACGAAATTTGAATACCAGTAACGTGACTCACCTTTTTATCGCATTTCAGTTATAGCCGTTAAACATCAGCCGTAGTGCTGAAAGGACGGCTTTCCTTTACTATCCGCTCCATTTTCCAGGTGATTTTGTATGATAATAAACTCTTTGTGTGAAAATGAAAAGTTATGATAACTCACCCAATGTGAATATAAAAAATGAATGTATATTTTTATTATTTTGACCTGGCCTGAAGATAATTGACGACTAATAAGATGACGAGTTGCCTGCTTTGTGGTCAGTGCTACGACCATCCATAATCAAAAGCCACACATAATAAGTAAACACTATGATAATGCTCGACATTAGATGTTATATGATGTCTAGAAGTTTTTTTTTGTTTGTTTCTGCGCTGCCTTGGCGTCCGTACGTTACCTTAGATGACCATTGAAAAACAGTGCTGTGTTTTGACTCACATCATAACACAACTTATGCCGAGTTGGTCACCTAATTGTCGCGGCGTGGACATAAGTTTGACGTGATGCTTACTTCTTCCTTTCAAGGTAAATAGGCATATTACATATTGTTTTGCAAAGAAAGTGGGTAATACTTTTTCTTTGTATGTAATACAAGTCCATTTCTTTGATGTTATTTGTAGCTCAAACGCTTTAATATATCAATTAAACTAGGAGCCGTAAAAGTAGTCTTATTTGAAGCATTAATATTGTATAAAAGTGGTTGATGCTAGTACTTAAAACATCAAACTTACAGAATGTTCCAGCAGGCGGTAATTTTTATAAAACAAAAGTATTGTGTATTCCCCTGTCGTGGTAATCCCTAAAAAATATCTATTATCCTTCCTGAAAATACTTTCAATTATTATTGTAATATAAACCTGTATATCGCACGCCCAGCTCAATATTGAATTATCTCGAAAAAATCTGAAAATTGTGTTTTTTGTTTTGTGTAAATTAGCATATTTTGCCGTTTTGCACAAAATAGAATTTGATTTTTTTCGAGATGATTCAGAATTGATCTGAGCGTGCGATATATTACATTTAGTTACCGAAAAAATCTAATTTCGTTCATCATAAAAGCTAAAAAGTTCCATTACGGCAACACAGATAAAATAAATATACAAGCAAAATTTTAAGCGTGTCTCACCTCACAGCAAGATTGTGCGTAATTTTATAGAATTTTCCGAGAGGCAAACAGCGTCGCGCGCAGCGTAGCGCTCGGTGGCGATAAAGTACCTCTCACTTATCAGTGCTTCAGTATAGACGCGTCAGCTTTCCAGCCGAAGACGATAAAAGATAAACCAACGGAGGTTTAGAAAGACAAACAGCTAACGGACGTATTTACTGCTAAACGCAGCATCTTTCTACGAAATACTTTCCTAAACAAAGTTTACGTTGATTCGCTATATCCGCTAAGAAATATCAGCAAATCTCAGGCACGGTTCGACTCGTCTCGCCCACTCGGGAAATAAAAGATTACTACTCTATATGAATAACTCGTCGGAGCTAGAGTTGGCGATGTTTTCAAGAGCCACAATAATCTCTTCCATTACTCTTTCTATGAATTTACTTTGTTCGTCTACGCAGATATTGCATTTGGATTCATGAGAGGGCATAAAAAGGATTCTATCTAATTATATTTTGTTACAATGAATACACATGAATGTCATAAAGTGATAAATCCAACGAATTTATTTTTTGACTAAATTAGATAACGTTATCGAAATGTTTATTTTGGAATGTTTTACCGTCTTTCATTTATGCATACTCACGCCTTTTATCCCCGGAGGGGTAGACAGAGGCGCAACTAGTGGACCCACTTTTCGCCATGCGTATCCCATGCCATGAAGTGATAGGGGGCGAGCCTATCGCCATATCGGGCACAAATTTCAGACTCCGAGCTGATACTGAATAGAAAAATCCAATATCACTTTGCCCGACCCGGGGATCGAACCCGAGACCTCAGCATTGCAGTCGTACCGTAATACAACTACGCCACCGAGGCATTCATTCGTTTACAAGTAGCGTTATTGACATTTAAATAAACAATGAGTAGCCAGGATTGTTAGTAGTTTATGAGAAAGTTTTAGTAACCCGCAGACGTCGAGTCACGGGCAGTTAACTCCCGAAAAGTGTCGGAGTCAGGCAGCGTATTGGCTTGGACTATCGAGGGAAGATCCCGGAACTCGTTATTGGCTGTCGAATATTATCAGGCTTATGGTAGAATTGGCCTTGTTGAATGAACAGCGTACATGGATTCAGAATTTTCATTTTGAACACTGTTATGAAGAATTTATTCTAAAAAAAATATTATTCAGCAGTTTATAAATCTATTTTATTTAGTTTTATAATGCTTAGTCTTCTTCATTCAAATTCAATTCGAAATCCGTTCGAAGAAGACAAAACATTCCATAACTAAAATAGACCGTACGTGTTTCAGAAAAATTACTTTTCTTGGACTCTTCTTTTCTCAATGTGTATGACTTTATTATAATGTTTGAGCCATTGATGTAAAAATCCCTTGAGCATAAGTATCTACTTATGTATAACATAAAACGATTGGAGGAAAGTATTAGGTTGGGGAAAAGTTTCTTCGATTTATTTTTTCAAATTTTATGTACATTTAATAACAGCGTACATATTGTATAATGGACTCAGTTATGCCGATATGTACCAATCCACAAATTATCTGAAAATCGCACTCTTTATAAAACAATGACCTAATCCAAAATTTTTGCTAGATGAATTTAAGCAAAATATGGCTCCTAAAGGGCAAGCTGCTTCGACTAAGAAAAAAATACATCTTTTCAACATTGATAATAGGGTCAAAATTGTTTGAATTTATGTTCTTCCCCGCCTTATTTAAAAAAATTGTGATACAACTCGACAACGAACAGCAGTCGACACAACTAAGGGCAACCTGTTCAAAAGAAGAAAGAAAAAGAATAGGAAAATGCATAGAAAATGAAATCCTCCTAGCCATTTTCGGCCACGGCGGCCAATCTTAACGGAGATCAGCCAGGTACGCAGGAGATATTATAGTGCACAAGTGTGTGCGCAATACACAGGTGCACTCGCTATTCCTTCACTCTCATAGTCCGGTGAGACGGCAATCCGACATGACCGGAGAGAGATCAGGCGCAGGACCAACGGCTTTACGTGCTTTCCGAGGCACGGGGGTATCACACCGCCATAGAAAGTACAGCTGTAACAAATAACAATATAGAAATTTGTTTGTAAGTAGTTGGTACATTTTGGCATAAGTCGGTCCGATTAGCAACGGACTTGTAGTGCAGGGACACGTGCAGTCTGAACAAATTCAAAACTTCGAATCGCGTCTACACTGTCTGGTTCTTACCAACTTTTATTTTCTCTTCACAAAAACAAAATAAAGGCGATTTACTTTACTTCCCACAAAGAAAAAGAAAAGTTGCAATTAAACTTAACGCGTGGAAGTGATTTGAAATTTTTAATTTGTTCAGCTATTTATGTGGCGGACTGTACATGAAGAACTAATTGAACGAGCTATCTGATAAAACATGAATTATGTGAAAGTATTTTTTTATAAATAAACTATATTCAGTTAAATGCGTAAATAATATTTAAAATAAATATTTCAATGACTGCCTCGGTGGCGTAGTTGTATTACAGTATGACTGCAAAGCTGAGGTCTCGGGTTCGATCCCCGGGTCGGGCAAAGTAATATTGAGTTTTTCTATTCAGTATCAGTCCGGAGTCTGGAATTTGTGCCCGATATGGCGATAGGCTCGCCCCCTATCACATCATGGGACATAATGACGGCGAAAAGTGGGTGCAGTAGTTGCGCCTCTGCCTACCCCTTCGGGGATAACAGGCGTGAGTGTATATGTATGTATATATATATGTAAATATTTCAAGCTATTTTACAAATTTTAATGGGTTTCTTAGAAATCCATATTATGTGAATAAATTGTGTTTGGAATGCTGTAATAATACGGATATATGAGAATTAACAACAACCAACGTTATTTCATCAGAGCATTTTACATCAGGAAATTCTCAAACGCTTACAAAAGAGAAGAATGTTTGTATTTTCGAACTATGAAATGCAATGCTTTTTTTTTGTCCCTGACTAAACTCTTGTTAGCCTGACGAGGATCGGCTTATACAAGAACACCGGTCTTTTGGGTGAGTGCAGAAGGCGCTCGCAACCCTTAAAAAAATGCAATGCAATCAGCCTTGTATTATATACTGCCCACTGCTGAGCACGAGCCTCCTCTACTGCAGAGACGGGTTAGGCCTTAGTCCACCACGCTGGTCTAGTGCGGGTTGGCAGATTTCACATACCTCGAGATTCGTCACAAATGGTAGTCACTAGAACTTTTGCTTTAGTGTACTACGTCAAAGAATGTGTAGTTACGCTAAATTTAACAGATGTATACGTGTTATAAGTTGGTTTTGCCGGGAATGTCACAGTGTGCGTTCGTATGTACTATATTCAGTCCTGCACGTGTGGAATTTTTTTGTTAAATGTGTACTATCCGTGTCTATTTTGCCCCTTGTCAGGATTGACAGAAAAAAATGTTTGAACACAATTGCCCATACCGTCTCCATTGGTTAAATACTCAAAGGTCAATATATAAAAATGCCATGTTATATTTCATTTGTCTCTACTTAAGTGGAATAGGGAAGAAATAATACAGTCGTAAATTTATAAATGACAGTTTCCGAGCGGTGTTGCCGAAGTTTTTCTAACTTTAAGGTCACAATAAAAGTGTCATATAGAGCCAGAGCAGTAATTTATTGTAGGCACATTTTAACCGTAATATAGGACGCTATATTTTACTACAAGACTATTTTAATAAATTGTATGCCTAACGTTTTTCGGTTATAGACTTATTTAATAACAATATTTTTCATAAGATATATTTGACACGTCAAGCCTCGCGACGGACGCCGGCGTCCATATATGTAGGGTTTCTCCATACATCTATATTATACCGGGTGGAAGGGAAACGCTCTCTATACCGGAACGGTAAGAGAGAAGAACCATAACATTAACGAAAAACTATATTCATTTGCAAAGCTAAGCGATAATACTTACGATTTTAGTATTTCCGTAATTCATGCGCGCGCAATGTAAAGCGTACAAAGAACTGGGCGGCCGCCGCGCTGCGCCGGCATCGGCCCGCGGTCGTTAACCTGTCAGCTGATGTACGTGTTTCATTACGATTTTTTTGAAATATTGACCTTTTTTACTATGTTTTTCAGAATAATAGTTTGATTTATCTATCCATACGTGAAGCTGTACAGAAATTTGAGAAAATCCTACTAAAATTGTAACAATGCGATCGCGATTTTTTTTAGTGCCATCACGTCAGGAATCACCAATACTATCACCTGTATTCGTTTCCGAGAGCGTTTCCCTTCCACCCGGTATATAAGCAGGGCTTGGTGGGTTAGTAAAATAATTTTAAGTAATTTTCTCACAGCACCTATCCGATTGGAGCTTACATAGTTAACACAACCAATAAATAATTGTACGTATTTGCGTACCTTGCCTATGTATGGATTAGACATGGGCGCCGCCTAGGAAAAAGCCGGCGGCGGCGTGCTGGTAATTTTTGGTCGGCGGCGGCGTAACGCCGGCGGCGTGGATTTTTTTAATGAATATTGAATATATGTATAGGCCACATATAAATTCCTCAGTTACATGTTCATAGGTAGTTGGAAGCACTAGCAAAATTTTATACTTATCGGTATAAAAATCCCTTCAGGACCCATGCTCCATCCACCCTGTGGATTGGGGGCGTTTGGAAAAACTCCACCACGGTATCCCCTACCTGTCGTAAAAGACTATTAGTCAACAGAGGCCACCGGGGGTCCCAGGTGGACGGCGGGGGCTGTCCGTCTTTAGTTTTGTGTTTTTTTAGCACATTGTTGCAATCCCTGTGATGGACGGCAGCGTGGCAGGTAGGCCTCACGTTGCCGTTGACGCAGAGGGCACCCTTCGGTGCGCTGGAGCGTCTGAGCCCAACACAACAGCAGACAGGCTGCACTAGGCGGCACCGCGCAGGGGCGGTTGCGGACAACAACTTAGACACTTCCGTCAGAGGAAGCCCGCGGCTGTCCCTAATGCGCCGAAGATGGCCACAGCGGAGTTTTGGTTTGTTTGCCGTGCGTTGTACATACGTTGGGCGGTCACCTAATGGTTTCATCTCTCCGGGCGGCTCAACGTCGGGTCGTAAGGCACGGTGAACCCAGCATAACCGCTCAGTCGCCCCCCTTGAAGAATGGAGGGTAGTAAGAAGTCACTTTCTCCGCGAAAAATAATAACAAAAAAAGACAAATGCTCCATGGCACTCGCGAGTCTTTATCTTGTTTCGCGGAGAAGGTGAAATGACCATTAACGCCCTTTGGTGCCACCATCCCGTTATCAAAAATGACTGCGCGGTTATATCATTATCACCGCTTTTACGACCTAGCGTTACGCCACTTATAGAGATGAAAGCATCGGGCGACACACCAAGCTGGACTAAGTCTTTTAGTCTATGAAAACTAGTAGTGACGGCGTTAGGCGTCGGCAACCGCCGACGGCCTCGCGCTGAAGCGGCCTTCCAAAAAATATTTAATATTACTTTTTGATAGTGGCGGCCTTAGCCAACGCAGGGCTCCGGGGGCAGATGTTTGCACGTGGCCTTTTTCTTTGTGCTCTTTGTCAACCGAGGGTTCAGCCGCCGTTAGGCCCGGGCGAGAGAAAAGTGGAAAATAAAAGGGGCCTTACAAAGCTGATGTTGCCGACGTCCACGTTTGGTCTAGCGCCGCCATTGTAAACTACTACGCGATACTAAATGTATACCAAAGCATTTTGTTGCGTCAGGGACGGCTTCATGATCTCATGGTCATGTGCGCCTAATCATTAATTTAAAAGCTAATACTGTGGCGGGAAGAGAAGAGGTTCCGAGGAAATCAAACAACAATATCCGCATGAATCTCCAGACATCGCGACCCCGACGACCGATAGTAATTAGAGCTACTGGGGCCAACGATTCGGATCTCAAAGTCATTGAACCGACCAAACTCATACACGCTTGGAACTTTCACTCATCCGTAACAGAGAATGACATACTATCATATTTGTCGAAAAAAGTCCCCGGTGCTCAATATACAATCAAAAAACCAGACACACCGCATACTAATCACAACTGCTTTGTTATTGGAATTCCAGCTCGCCATTACCCTTATTTCATCTCAGCCGACAACTGGCCTCAGAACACTGCACTGTAACAATGGAGAACATTCAAGCACAACCACACTCATGGCAAACATAACAGCAAGTTATTTCTTAACGAGACCTCGCAACAAGCAACTAAAACTTCAGATGTTTTATCAGAATGTTCGGGGTCTCAAAACCAGACTCTGTTCAACTAAGAATATATTAGCCATATTACCCTTCAATCTCATAGCATTAACTGAAACACGCCTCGACGACTCAATCCACGACACTGAGCTCATGCCACCGGAGTTTACCGTTCTACGGAAAGACCGCGAGTGCCGCGCCGGAGGGGGAGTGCTGCTCGCCGCCAGGTCGCCCTTCTCCCTGCACCGAATAGACCACGAGCACCAGGAACTCGAACTTATATGTGCTATAGTATCTAAAAGTAAAACCAGATTTTTATTTTGTATAGTTTATCTTGCACCAAATGTTAACTGTAACGCATATTATTCTTTTTTTGATGCCATAGAAAATTTAGTTAACTCACACAACCTACCAATAATTATAATCGGTGATTTTAATTTATATTCTGCTAAACCTCAAGTACGTAAAGATTTTGATCTATTTTTATCTACTTGTAATCTTACACAGCAAAATACTGTAACTAATACTTTAAATCGCATATTAGACTTAGTGTTAACCAACTCTGGCATTGCTGATATCTTGGTCACGGAGGCTGACATACAACTTGTATCCTTTGAAATGCACCACAAACCATTGGAAGTAACCTGCCGTATAGTTGACCAATCAATTTATTCTAATTTTTCTACTTCCAAGAACAATTTAAGCACTACCCAAAACGTCAGAAACTACAGAAAAGCAGATTTCCCGCTACTTTACTCAATGCTGCAAGATACGGACTGGTCGTCATTGTACACAATCACTGATCCTAACTTAGCAGTAACACATCTATATTCCACAATAGAATGCGCCACTAACATGACTGTACCACTTAAACGAACTCCTCACTACGTCACATCATACCCCGAATGGTTTTCATCAGAGGTTATACATCTTAATAAAATAAAAAATATTCATCATAAATTGTATAAGAAATTTAATGACCAACTACATTATGCGCTCTTCACATATTACCGAAAACAGACACTACAGAAAGCCGAACAATGTAGAGTTGCATATTTACATCGCATTGAATCCAATATAGCACACGATCCTTCAAGTTTCTGGACACACGTAAAGCGAAATAGAAAATCCGCACAAACAGCTATCTTTGAACATAAAACTGACCAAGATGTTGCCGACTCATTTGCCAAATATTTTCACAGTGTCTTTCTCCCCCTACATCCTCATTTAAACGCGGCTGCCGCCCATGCCGCCGCAGCAGCACAAACTTTCTCACACTCGGTCTACCTTGAAAATGTCACCGAGTTTGATGTTAAAATAGCACTCAAAAAACTCACTAACAAATTTACACAAGGACCTGATGCTATCCCCCAGTTCATAGTCAAGGACTGTTACAGGGTATTTGCTGAACCCCTTCAGTATATTTACAACCTCTCTCTAAAATATAACACATACCCAACCGCCTGGAAGTCATCCAGGGTTATACCCATTCATAAATCTGGCTCTAAGTCTGAAATCCACAATTATCGACCAATAGCAGTTTTATCTGTCTTCGCGAAAGTATTCGAAGCGATTATATACCGCAAGATATACAGCCAGTTGCGTACATGGTTTAGCCAACAACAACATGGGTTCTTGCCTAAACGGTCTACTTTTACAAACCTTCTTAACTTAACCACTATAATAGCTCCTAATATTAATAATAACATACAGGCTGATGTCATATATCTTGACTATAAGAAAGCATTCGATCGTGTCAACTGTGATGTTCTGTTGTCCAAACTTGCGACTGCCGGATTTTCATTACAATTATTGAAGTTTTTTAGTTCCTACCTCTCGAATAGATCTCAATACGTGAAATATAAAGACCGACAATCAGACCAATACTCTGTAACATCTGGTATTGGGCAGGGTAGCTCGCTTGGACCCTTATTGTTCCTTATATTAATAAATGATTTGCCAACTAGCTTACAGCATGCAGTATGTCTTATGTATGCAGATGACATAAAACTTGTTTATCCTGTAAAATCTCAGGCTGACTGCACCACACTCCAAAATGAAATAGATAATGTCATACAGTGGAGCTGTGAAAATAGCCTAGAACTGAATGGTACCAAGTGTGCTATCATGTCCTATTCCCGTAAAAGAGCGCCTTTACACCACACCTATTATATACAGAGTGTACCAATAGAGAGGGCGCAGACAATCCGGGACTTAGGCACTTGGTTCGATACACGCCTTACATTTACACACCATTTCTTTGAAATGTGTAAGGTGGCTAGAAAGTCTCTTGGATTCATAATAAGGCAGTCGCAATGTTTCAATTCCCGAGGCGCTCTTTGCGTGCTTTATAATGCTTATGTCCGAAGCACATTGGAATGCAACTCACCGATTTGGAACCCTCATCACAGGATATATACAAGCATGATCGAAAAGATACAAAAAGTGTTTCTGCGGTATCTCTACAAGAAGATATATGGCTACTATCCTCTCCTGTATCCTACGCCGTTTATACTGGGTATGGTGGGATACACATCGCTCGAAGTCAGGCGTAACATCGCCTTGGTAAGGTATATATTTGCAGTATTACGAGGCGCCGTCCATGACCCTGCCGTTCTTGCACAGATCCCATTTTACATACCCAATCCACACACTCGAAATCTCCGACCAAGAAATACACCTTTGTTTAACACTTTTTCAACAGACCCATATACGCCAATTACCAGAGCCCTCACATATTTGAACACCTTAGCCATCGAGCATTCGGTTGACATTTTTCACATTAGTGATAAAGATTTCCTGGCAACAGCCAGCCTATTCTTAGAACGGTTGTCTACACCTAGCTCAATAATTTAAATTACCTGTGCATTTAGTATTAGTTAATTATATTTTACTTAGTTTTTGATATTTTTAAAGTAGCTTACATGTTTAGTTATAATACTGTTAGTGTAAGTGAATATTTAACTATAAATAAAATAAATAAATAAATAAATAAATAAATCATTTTATCCGCAAATCTCCATCGAGAGGACGGGTAATATTCAGTTCTCCACCTCATGCCTCAAATTTCTCTACTTCTGGTGGGAGGAGTCCGACCTTTCGTGTTCCCGCACCATCTCTTTTCATAAGAGGTCTACCTTCATACTCGTAGGCCATCAAAAATTAAGATCTGTTGCTGTGGTCTTGGTTAGTAACACAGCGACAGCGAGAGGCCTCCTCCATTAAATGGCACGAAATCGTTTTGCTCTCAATTAAGGTTAGCTAAAACTCCGATAAATGATAGGTTATATATTGGACCGTATATTGCAACCTCAAAGGCCGAGTGGACGGTTATTCGGGAGACCCCAAGATCGCCTGATAGCCCCTATTAGTCGGCTTTTATAACAGACCGGGGATGCTGTAGTGGACTTCCCTAAACGCCCCCAATTCACAGGTCATGACCAGGAGTCTCTAACGTCTTTGATGGCAGAGGGATTGGCCCGCTATCGATCTCTCGTAGCACTCTCTTTCTGATGGAGGACTACTCCGAAAAAGTTAACCACTGCAATCTAGGATCTCCGCCTGTTGATCATGGATCAGTAAAAACGATCACATGCACCTGACCGTAAGACACCGTCGTTGGGCAGTTATCATAAAAGACATGACCTACGATCTGCCACAGATACTCTCCGGAACAATGTTCTCCGATGAGTACATTTATCAGTTGATAGTTGGACCATAGTTGCTTCACGCCTTGGTGAAATCAGGGTGGTCTACTAAAACATTTGGGCACCGAGGACGGGGTCTCCAGCCTGAGACCACATCCTACATGGCAACTCCGCCGAAAGGAGCCCGCTTGGCCTCTATTTAGGAGCCGGACGCTGCTCGTGCGTGGAAGCTCCCTCCAACCAGTGGAAGGTGGCCGTAGGGCTTTGGGGTCCAGATCTTAGGCGGGTATCTAACCAACAAGTAAGTCACGTACAAGATCGTGTGGTACGCCCTTATTATCTGCTGCGGATTCCACTGGAGAGCATTGCAGAGAGATTCGGAGGTCCAAGGTTTCGGCCGAGAAGGTACTGCTGTAAAAGATCATGGACCACATAACTCCGTGGCATAAAGTTTAGTTAGCGATGCCAGGACCTTTTAGCTTAGACAGCTTGAAAGAGCGCAGCCACGTATGGGCGCATGAGCACAGAGGCCGTAGCCAAGATGCCTTTTACAATCGTTAACGCTAATAGTCGTGTTTCTGTTATTAACTTTAAAAAACCCAAGTCGGCCAATAACTATGAATATAATTTTTGAAGAAAAATGATTTTTTTATTCCAAATCTACGCCAGCGCGGCGTCTATGTCTACATCGAGCTAAATATGACTTTTGAGACCCAATCATTCATAAAATTTGACAATAAAAATTAAAAGTATTCACAAAATCCACGCCGTCCAAGTTAGGCGGCGGCGGCGGCGGCGCGCGGGTCCTGCCCGGCGGCGTAACGCCGGCGCGGCGCCCATGTCTAGTATGGATGTCTGGATGTTTGTTCCTTTTTCACGCAAAAACTTCTGAACGGACATCGATGAAATTTGGCACACAGGTACGTCATGTCCTTGATTAATACATAGCAATTTATCCCGGGCAAACAAAAAATGCGACTTTTATCCCGGAAAAACTTTTTAACGCGGGCGGAGCCGCGGGCATAATCTAGTATAATATAAATAGGTGTCACAACCCTAGTCGATATCCGTTGTTCGATATCGTTGTTTCACCGCAGAGCCAATGGCAAAGTTATAAAATAAACTTGTCAAGAGTTCTGTCAGGTGAGGGATTTCGCGGTTCGCCAATATTTTTTTACTAGCTTTTGCCCGCGGCTCCGCCCGCTTTAAAAAGTTTTTCCGGGATAAAAGTCCCGCTTTATATTTTCCCGGGTTAAAAAGTAGCCTATGTGTTAATCCAGGACATGATCTACCCGTGTGCCAAATTTCATCGAAATCCGTTCAGTAGTTTTTGCGTAAAAGAGGAACAAACATCCTTACATCCAAACATCCAAACATCCATACATTCTTACAAACTTTCGCCTTTGTAATATTAGTAGGATAAGCGGAATTCAAGCGGATGTTCCGAGCAAATTTTGTTTAGCATGAGAGCTTGCGTAATATCTTTAGTAATGTTTGACTCCTCAAGCCCCGCGACGGACACCGGTGTCCATATATATAGGGTTTTCCCATACATCTATACATATATAAGTGGGGAATTATGTGAAAATCAAACTTAATTTTATATTATAGTGAACACTTATTTTTAATTAAAAACAATGTTATTATATGGATAGATATTATCAGAAAAAATAATTTTATTCCCTACGAAATATAATCTATTTCAGGAGTCAGAACATTATTTATGATTGGTATAGAAATATTTATTAATCATAGTAATAATTTGAAACAGTTAATTATAATTATCGTGTGAATATCAACTTCGTAATATTAGTATTGTAAATAATCGCAATACTAATATGTAGGTCAACAAAATCAGTAGTTGCGAGTAATCAAGTTTACCTACTTTTACTCGTTAACACTTGGAACAAGTTTTACAAAGAAAATGTGAAAAATAATACGACATTTAGTGTAAAATATATTTGATTGGTATCAAGATAATATTTATGTCAGCAATAAAATAATCGAATATGTAAATTAAAATGTTTACCTTGGATAAATAATCTCACCGCAAGGGTTGACTGCAAAAGAAATAGATGGTACTTACCGGAAATGTATGGACACAATACTGGAGTCTAAAAGAAATTATGAAAAATAAAGAAACGAGTATGACCATTCAACGGATACTGTTTCGTGAATGTATATTACCTGTACCAATACCGAACTCCGGACCTGGGAGATGAAAATTCTTCTTTAGCGGTCCCCCGACGCGAGGAAACTTGTGTCAAAATATTACTAAGTACTTAAACGACAAACACTTTAATTTTTTTTACTTTTTAGAGGATTTTGTGTCGCGGTTTATTTAAATTTAATTATTATTTATTATAAGATAATATTTTGACCAATATAAGTTTGTCGATTTCAATGCCATAAAGAGCTTTCAAACTATTATAAGAGCATAATAAAAACCTGTTATTTTAGCGTCTACGATCCTAAGTCACAAAAATTATCAAACTAACATTATCATCTCCAACTGTCTTGTTTCGAAGCATCACTAAACTAATACGAAACTGACAGTTGAGTTGTTGGAGTTTAAAGTTTAAACACAGCGCTTGAGATCCTCTGCCAATATTATAATTTGCCAAGGGAGGAAGGATTGATAGCCGCAATTTTCTCATATCCGAGCTAATTGATTGGTAAAATACACGATTATTTTTCGAAACCGATGGCCATCAAGTAACCCCTGGGAAATATGTTAGTCTGTATCGTTGGGTCGATCATTGCCCAAATTAAATTTATTACCACACGTCCCACCAGATCGCAGTAACGATACGCGGACCGCCATTTATTGCCAATAAATATTTTTTACTAGCAGCTTTTACAGGCAGCCTTGTATCGTTTTTCAGTGCATTCTTACGCCATGTGTAATTTCATAACCTGTATTTTTATAGAACATAAGTTTTTTGGTATACATTTTTACGAATTTTGTATCATATGCAAAGTTATCGCTTGCAAAGCAATTTGTTATACGTTTTTAGAATGTTATGTATCCTCATAAAGTGAGTCATAGAATATGTAGGCACACATAGACACTGTATCAAAAAGTTATGGCAAAATAATGTACCAAATTGCGGGATAGCCTAGTTGGGAGTGGAACGGACTGCCGAGACGAATGTCCGCAGGTTCAAAACCCAAGGGCATGCACCTCTGACTTTTCTAAAAAGTTATGTGTTTATTCTTTGTGAATTATCACTCGCTTAAACGATGAAGGAAAACATCGTGAGGAAACCTGCATATCTGAGGAGTTCTCTATAAGAATTTCGAAGGTATGTGAAGTCTGCCAAACCGTACTAGACCAGCGTGGTGGTCTAAGGCCTAAACTCTCTCAGTTATAGAGGAGGCCCATGCGCAGCAGTGGGCAGTATATAAAACAGGGCTGGTGTGGTATGGTATAGATGTGCCAAATTAATATTAAAACCTTAGAGTATGTATAACTACGTATAGAGCGCGTGTATGCAAGTGGGAACAATAGGCACGGGTGGGAACATCGTCCTGCGCCGGCCGCAAGCGCTTGTAGTCACTCGAGTAGGAACAGTGTGAGCCCACGCGTGTGAGACTGCAAAATGGTTAAATGTTTTGTGGAATCTTGTAAAAACAATACCCGGAAACACACTAAACAGAATTCTAACATCACATTTTACAGGCAAGCCATATTTCAGTATATTTTTAGGTAAAATTGAAATCACGCGTCGCGCTATGAAAGGTGCGCGGGAGGCGAACACTTGTACTCCCCGCACTGCCCCGCGTCCCGCTTTGATTGCCGGACTTCGATAGGGATGTTACGCGTCGACACCAGAATCGATGTAATATTTTCATATTATAGCATACGTATTTTATTACTATCGAAGGTGACGCTTATTATAATGTAGCTTAGGTAATTGTTTTTGTCTGTGTGTGATTTTTAAGCCAATTAATAAGTGCGTATTTGTTTATGAAATGAAAGAAATAATCACTGTTCCTAAACATTGTCCGATTACGATAACTTTTTTTCGCGTCTTTTCAAGAGACAAAATATGTTTTTTGATGTAATAAACACGCCTTTAAGAGGTTATGCGCAAGTTGCAAATAACTCTGTGAATACCGGGTGGAAGGGAAACGCTCTCGGAAACGAATACAGGTGATAGTTCTGGTGATTCCTGACGTGATGGCACTAAAAATCATCCCACATGGCACTACACTAATTCGCAGCATAGTTTTTATCTATATCAACGCAACACGCTGAAAAGTACCCACAAGGTCATATTTTGTAGAACCACAATTTTTAACAACAATATGTACCGCGCCACCGCACCTGTACTTATCGATAATTGTTGCGTTGGTGCTGCTCGCGTGCCCATCCCTAGCAGTCGCCAACATTTCTATATAAGTAGCTATAGTTCACCTGCCTACGCTGGGTAGTGGGCGCACGGTGCGATATTAGCGCTCTAGAGGTACTTATACATACTCTAAGATTAAAACATTTAAATTCGGTACAGCGTAAAGCATTATAATTAATCCACACTTCATTTGTGTTATACTAGCTGACCCGGTGAATTTCGTACCGCCTAACAGTCGATTCTTTAATTTTTTAATATAATAATAATATAAACATTTATTGCACACAACACACACACAAAAAATATTAAAAATGGACATAAACATAGTGCAACATTACTTTATTTTTCTAAAATAAAAGATTGTTTCTTAAATAACGTAGCCTAAGTTACTCCTTATTACATCAGCTACCTGCCAATAAAAATCCCGTCAAAATCGGTCCAGCAACTTCATAGATTAGCTTGAACAGACAGACACAAATTTAAAAAAAATATATTTTGGTGTATGTATTCATATACATGTAGTAAAAAACGGTTATTTCAATATTACAAACAGACATTCCAATTTCATTATTATGTATAGATAATTTTATTTTAAGTGTTCTGAACTTTGAAAGGAACACTTATAAGGACGATTTTGTTGTCCGTCTGTCTCTCTGTCTATCAAGACCCTTTTTTCTCAGGAACGAGTAGAGGTAATTTGAAACATCATCCCATTCTGACTGCTATTTATTTCGACACTATCTTTATGGCAGTGGGTGCACCTTAAATATTAACTGGGTTTGATAATAAAATATTATTGTGTTTATTAAAATATACGAGATGTACTAAACAGTAAGGTTTTACAAGCAAGACGTATTTTTAATTAAGATACATTATAATTGAAGACTATTTAAGCCCTTAAATAGTTAATTGAAAAAAGCGAATGAAAAAGATACTGCAATACTAATAAAAAAAAAAACACACACACACACACACACACGCACACGCACACGCACACACACACTCACTCACGCCTTTTATCTACGAAGGGATAGGCAGAGGTGCAAAAAGTGATGTGATAGGGGGCGAGCCTATCGCCATATCGGACACAAATTCCAGACTCCGGGCTGATACTGAATAGAAAACTCAATATCACTTTGCCCGACTCGGAGATCGAACCAGAGACCTCAGCATGGCAGTCGAGGTATTCCTACAAAAATAACGCAAGAAATATCTAAAAAATCACAATAATTTCATGACATTATGTTTTATTGTTTCACACATGACGAAAATGATTTTGAAGTGTGTTTCCATTACAAACAAAGAAATAAAAAGGGCGACGTGGATGAGATGAAATGAGAATTTAATTTTACACTTGGCCGGTCGCTGAATGACAAGGGTGAGTGTGGATATTATGTTTTGTAATACGGAGACACTGATTTCCATCGGTGGTAATAATAAAAATACATAACTTTGGGCATTCGTTTTTGTTGTCGCTGTTTTATTAATGTCTTTGGCTGAAATATGTAGTTGTTGAATATTAGCGACGATACAATAATAAATAATACCAGGCCTGTACATATACTGTCCCACGGCTGAGCACGGGCCTCCTCTAACAACTGAGTGGGTTTTAGGCCTTGGTCCACCACGTCGGCCTGGTGCGGGTTGGCAGACTTCATCTATCTACAAAATAATAATAGACCTGAAGAAAATCGTGCGAAATCGTAGGGAAACTGATCAGGTATGCAGGTTTCCTCACGATGTTTTCCTTCACCGTTGCAGCAAGCGATAATTCACAAAGAATACACACATATCTTTAGAAGAGTCAGAGGTGCGTGCCCTTGGGTTTTGACCCTGCAGAGATGTTTCGTCTGGGCCATCCGTTCCACTTCTAACTAGGCCTTCGCCACTTTTTTATTAGCGGTTAAGATAATAATTATTCTATAGTGAAAATGGGCAAGAAACAAGGCTAGGCGAGATAATGAAATGCATGTTAAAAGGTACCAACTTGGGTTACAGCTTCAGGTCTGAATTTTCTTGTACCGAGTATCACTTCAATATTTGATCGCAGACAAAAGGAATTAAGGTGATCAGATTTACGCACTTAATTTCTGCATCTCTAGGACTAATAACGTAGCACACAAAAAAAACTTTATAATATAAAACCTCACTAACACACGACGCGACAATGAGATTTTCCAAATAACATAAGAAGTACAGAATGCAAGTAACTACAATGTATATTGCTTTATATTTGTATGTTTATGCATAGGTAGGTACTTACTTTAATATCCAAATTTATGATTCATACACTTCTGCTAAATTTCTAAATATTCTAACTAGATTTTAAATATTTTGACAGAGTAATTCAAGCCATTCAGCAATAATTTAAATCCAGCAATGGTAAATATTTCATCCCAACTCGTATAATTTTATGAATTGAAAATTCTGTAATCGCTTGTAAAGGATTCGTTGGAAATTATTACTTTTAATAATTTACGAGTTAACTACAAAATTTGGGATCTAATTAGTAGCTATAAATTTAAGATTTAAATCAAGAATTTAGGAAATTCGCGAATTTGAATAAGATAGTATATTTGAAAATCTTAATAACATAATAATATTATAATAATAATACCAGCCCTGTATTATATACTGTCCCACTGCTGGGCACGGGCCTCCTCTACTACTGAGAGGGGTTAGGCCTTAGTCCACCACGCTGGCCTAGTGCGGGTTGGTAGACTTCACATACCTTCGAAATTCTTGTAAAGAACTTCTTAGGTGTACAGGTTTCCTCACGATGTTTTCCTTCACCGTTAAAGCGACCTATAATTGATAAACAATAGACACGTAACTTTGAAAAGTCAGAGGTGTGTGCCTTAGGTTTTGAACCTCCGGACATTGTCTCGGCAGGCCCTTCCATTCCCAACTAGGCTATCGTCCACTTAATAACATATTTACATAAATTTAGAGAGAAAATTCAACGAGGTCAAAATAAAATCTAACTATATGAAATTCGCTTTAACAAGAAAGAATATTTTTTCATAATCAAAAATACATATATCAAATTAAGAGTCATCGACGTTTTATCTTGAAGCTAATAAGAATACAAAGTCAGCTTTTCTTTTATATGTCTTTGTACATGGGTACAAAATGAAGTTCGAAGTTTGCTAACAAGAGGATCGACCTCAGCTAGAACCAATAAACTGATGGCCTGTACAAGTCTCGCTGCTTGTAACTTTCAAGGTTGGTTTGTTTTTGTTCTTTATCCAAGACAGGCCACGGCTCTCTATGATCCTTTTTAAACATCGAGTCCCGACGTTCAAGTAGGCATAAATTAATTTTAAGTGGACATTTTATTTGAGAGACACTAAGTACCCACTCTTTCGTTCCCTTTTTCGCCATGGCAGATATATTATGTGGTGTTATTTCTTAAATATTACATGTGATCAGCCAAAGTATAATTTTGTATAGAAACCTTTCTTTAGAGCTATGTTACGATTTAATAAAAAAATATTTTATTATCGTGACTGCCGCGGTGGCGTAGTTGTATTACGGTACGACTGCGATGCTTAGGTCTCGGGTTCGATCCCGGGTCGGGCAAACTTATATTGGGTTTTTTCTATTCAGAATCAGCCTGAAGTCTGGAATTTGTGCCCAATATGGCAATAGGCTCGCCCCCTATCACATCATGGGACGGAATACACACCGCAAAATGTGGGTGCACTCGTTGCGCCTTTGCCTATCCCTTAGGGGATAAAGGGCGTAACTGTGTATGTATATACTTTATTATCATACTAGCTTTTGCCCGCGGCTCCGCCCGCGTGAATGAGTTTTTCCGGGATGAAAGTCCCGCTTTATATTTTCCCGGGATAAAAAATAGCCTATGTATTAATCCAGGACATGATCTACCCGTGTGCTAAATTTCATCGAAATCCGTTCAGTAGTTTTTGCGTGAAAGAGTAACAAACATCTATACATCCATACATCCAGACATTCATACAAACTTTCGCCTTTATAATATTAGTAGGATAGTAGGATTTGTATTAAATGCTGGGAATATCTTTACTGTTGCCAGCACTGAAGACTTTCTAAAGAAGTTGGAATTTTTTTCACCATCTAGATTTAATGCAGCACTCCTCACCGCGGTAAGTGTTAATTTACCAACTTAGCAAACGAAATAC
The DNA here is from genome assembly GCA_949316025.1 of Lapara coniferarum. Lineage (NCBI taxonomy): Eukaryota > Metazoa > Arthropoda > Insecta > Lepidoptera > Sphingidae > Lapara > Lapara coniferarum. The sequence goes on from OX438925.1 coordinate 8,439,097, forward strand.
GTATGAAGAAAATTTTCCGGCATACATGTTTCATCGTTAGAGATTCTGCACTTCATATCAAGCAATAATGGTGTCTCGCTATCTGCATCTGCTATTATTTTTTATTTTATTTTTATTTATAAAGGTTTACCAACATTTGTTTACACTTATACATCTTACAGTTATCAAACATATCATACAATAACAAAGTTATGAACTAAGTGCAACACTTACTTACAGGTAAACACCACATGTACATAACAAACTGGTTAATAAACTATATATTTAATTTTATTACGACAAATATATTCTTAAGTTTACAATCCAATATTAGGTAATCCAAACGCCATACAATAGTCATAAAAAAAATGATACATAAAAAAGCGTGTAAAATTACACAAAAACAAAGGGTACCTACTTGTTGGAAAAAAACAATTAAATGGCCATGTTATCCAGTACATCATTAATTGACTTGGAGAATTTGGAAAGGGAGTCGAAGTTTAAGTCTATTTGATCGCTGCAACTGTTGATCACATTACACATTCTAGCACAAGGAGAATTTGCGCCTAGAACAGTCCTTCTCCGAGGCGGACAGAGTGGCGTGATTAGGTGTCTTGGAATTCTAGAGGGAACACGGAGGTGGAAATGTATTATGTACCATATTTATAAAAATGGGCAGGACTGGTTCACATGTCATAGATCTTGCGACCTGGAAATATTGGTGTTCTTCTGCTCTAAAAATAGTTAACCGAACATCAGTGCAGTAACTGTTCACGCTAAAATAAAATTTATTTCTATACGTTTTCATTCAAGTATGTAATTTGACATATGTGACACCGGCCTCGGTGGCGCAGTAGGCAGCGCGTAAGTCTCATAATCTTAAGGTCGTGAGTTCGATCCTCACCCGGGGCACATTTTTGAAGTTATACTTCCTTAGGCGCGTTATGAAAAAATGATGAGAGTGAAATTTTACGAAGCGCGCGCATGTGTGACACAAAATTCTCAGGGAGAAGTTGCCCGAAAAAGATTAAAGATGTTTGAAGACTTTTTGATAAAAATTAATATTAAATTAAGGAAACAGTAAACATTTCAACAGTGAATAAAATTAAATTCAATTTTAGAATTTATTAATTTACTTTTAAAATATTAAACAATCAATAATAAATATATAAACTAGCTTCCCCGACAGACGTTGTCCTGCCCTAAAAAGGAAATAAAATCCTAGAACCCGAGTACAGCGCTACCTACCGGATAGAATTGTAATTTAAACCATTCTGGAATCCACCTGAAGACACACAAAAATTTCATTAAAATCGGTCCACCCGTTTAGGAGTTCAGTGACATGCACGTTTAATATGGTGGTTAAGTATTCTTAAATTTTCTAATTTTCCGCGCAATTTTCTTATTTTTTTCTTTCATAAGAACTTTCTCCTGACAATAACAAACACATCAAAAAAAGAAATAACGAAATTAGTCCAGCTGATCACGCGTGATGCCGTGACCAAGGAAAATAGGGATTCATTTTTATATATATAGAAGATAGATAGATTAAGAACCTTATAAAATTTCGTACAAAGTACGAAATACTACATATACACGGCATACATATTTATTATTCTATGAATTATATTTTCAATAATTATATGTATTATATCTATTTAATATTTCAAATTTAAACTGAACTTTATTGACTGTGTTGAGTGTTGACTATCCTTTTCCAGTGCTTTTATCATTTTATTGTAATTAATTATTTGCATGCAATCAAAAAACATTTTTTAATGATGCCAAAGAAGTATAACTTCTCACGCGCGTACATACGTAGGTACACGCACCGATTTTTTTTGCATTATAACGGGTTTTTTTATCATTTACATCCATGTGCTGAGTAGTGATGTTAAAACGAATAATATATAATGCACTGCAATCCAAAAGCCGAAAATAATGCGATTTACACAATTAAGTATTGTTTCGAAGTAAAATAGACTCAACGACAGTCTTGAAGTAGACCAGTCTCTCAACATAATATTGAAAGAAAGAAAGAAAGAAAAACATTTATTGGCAACAGATTGGGTGGTGACAGTTTAACATGGTTACAAACAAACCAAAGAAGACAACAATAAAAATAATAAAAACGAACGTATATGCCCCACCACAACAGTGCCAAAAGGTTCTGGATCAGCATAATGCCAAACAGTGGATTGTTTGGCGCTGATTTTCATCCGGAACCCGGCCCAGAGGAACGTCATCCAAAAAAAAAACATAAAAAGAAGCACATACTGCAGAAAGGTTTTTGAATACATAGAAACTTGTTTTATTACGTACTAGCTTTTGCCCGCGGCTCCGCCCGCGTGAATGAGTTTTTCCGGGATAAAAGTCCCGTTTTATATTTTCCCGGGATAAAAGATAGCCTATGTGTTAATCCAGGACATGATCTACCCGTGTGCAAAATTTCATCGAAATCCGTTCAGTAGTTTTTGCGTGAAAGAGTAACAAACATCCATACATCCAAACATCCAGACATCCAAACATCCATACATTCTTACAAACTTTCGCCTTTATAATATTAGTAGGATGAACATACTTATATCAAACATACATTCCAACATTTATATATTATTATAGCTTTTGCCTGCGGCTCCGCCCGCGTTAAAAACTTTTTCCGGGATAAAAGTCCCGCTTTATAGCCTATGTGTTAATCCAGGACATGATGTACCCGTGTGCCAAATTTCATCGAAATCCCTTCAGTAGTTTTTGCGTGAAATAGGAACAAACATCCATACATCCAAACATCCATACATTCTTACAAACTTTCGCCTTTATAATATTAATAGGATTAATAGACCTGTTTGATTTCCAAAGATAAATAAATGTTTTAGCATACCTACTCGATTAGTAGCAATGTAACCACTGACATCATTTTTTTTGCAACGTTTACATAAGGCAAGTTTTCACACCGTCGACGATAATATAGACATGTCGTGTATATTATTATCCACGTAACACCTTATATTAACTTGAATTACATAAACGAAACGTACCTAACATTTGGTTGCGGACGACAACTTAGACGTGAGTCGGAGGAAGCCCGCAGCCGTCCCTAATGCGCCGAAGATGGCATTTAAAAAAAAAAAAAAAAACCTAACATTTTACATTTATACCACTCATCGTCAATCTAATCTCTAAATTACATAACATCATTAAATACGACACTGACACGAAACTCTACGTGCCCTATCGACAATTTGTAATAGATGTCACAAGATTACTAACGCGCACGCGAATTTGAACTTTATGCAGCGGTAATAAATTACACCATTTTATTTAGAAAACGTTTGTATGGGAAATAGAAAAATGCTGTTTTGAGGATTTTCCCGGCAATTATTTGAATTTTTCCCACCTTTTAAACCTTCCCTAGACCTTCACGAATAATTCAAGACCAAGATAAGATAAATCCGTTCAGCCGTTCTCGAGTTTTAGCGAGACTAACGAACAGCAATTGATTTTTATATATATATATATAGATATAGATAGATAGGAAACTTTGATTAGGTGTTATTTACTGAAAGCCATACAAGTCATTCTGAAGGGACATAATGTTCTGAGATATACAAAGACTAAAAGCACATCTGAAATATTTGACGAATGAACGGTTATTTCAACCCAACTTCCCTTATTAGTCTACTAAATATGGTATACCGGCTGACTTGACAATAAATCATTGTTATTATAAACCTATTCCTAAACGACTAACTTCGAAGTGTATGAAACTCATAGCATTGTTGTAACTTGTGGAGACAGGTGGAAGTTTCGATACAGTATTCAAGAGGAATTTGTCTACCATTGACTAGTCGTACTCGCTGGGAATGACGTAAATAATGGAGTTCGGAACATAACTTTCAGCTTGCGGTTTGTTTATTGGTTTCTCGTATATGGATTGATCCGATCTTTGTTGGATTAATTCAGCAGATTTAAAATTCCACGGAAAATAAACATTTATCTTTGAATTTTAAATCCAGTATCCTAATTCTTTCCATAATAAAGAATTATCTTTACTTTGTATGTTCCATTTGGGACCAGATAACATTTTGGAATTTTATTTTTTATTTACACACACAGTCTCTCACAACTTTTATACCCGAAGGGTTATGCATAGGCGCAACTAATGTACCCACTTTTCGCCGGCCCATGATGTGATAGGGGGCGAGCCTATGGCCATATCGGGCACAAATTCCAGACTCCGGGCTGATATTGAATAGAAAAATACAATGAGTCCATCTGGGTGGGTATGACCGCAATGTCTATTTCTACCGCCAACTGCCAAGCAACAGTGTGCATGTACTGTTGTGTTTCGGTTTGAAAGGACATTATAGCCTGTATAACTACAGGACATAATGTGACTTAACAGCTTATGTCTCAGGATGACGAGCGTAGTGAACTGCCACACAGTACCTTGTAGCTTAAGGTGCTGGGTGGTGTTTCTACTGTTCATGGGTGGTCGTATCGCTTACCATCAGGCGATCGGTATGCCCGACTCGTCATTTCATGCCATAAAAATAAGGATATAACAACTGTGTTGTAAATAAACTACATAATGAAATAACTCGAGCGTTACAATAAATAATAAAGGCATTAGGAAGTAACTGTTTATCAAGTGATTTTCCTTCTTTCCTTTGTTACAGGCTTTTCCTATTATGTGCTTATATAGTGCTTTTTTGGTATCTTCATTCATTTTGAAAGCTTCAACTAAATTGATTCTTAGTATTTTTTTATATCTAGTTCCATACGCGTTCTTCTACTGTGAACCACAAAATCCTGGTATAATATAACTTAATCCAGGAAAAATTGATAAAAGCAATAAATATCTTATTTTACTCCGATCCTTTTGTCCCGTTTTGTTGTGAGTCGCAAGGGGCTGGTAAATGACGTGACGTCATTGGCTGGTTTCGAAACATGCCCTACGAAGGTCTGGTGCCTTTACAAACAACACATAATTTCGTTTAACATATTAAATATAATTTGAGGTTCATCGGTAAACCTAAAATAATATTAGCAACAACTTCTGCTGGTAGCTCCCATATGTAAGAGTCCGTTTGGGTGGGTACCACCGCAATGTCTATTTCTACCGCCAAGCAGCAGTGTGCATGCACTTTTGTGTTTCGGTTTGAAGGACATTGTAGCCACTGTAACTATTGATAATGAGACTTGACATTTAATGTCTTAGGATGACGAGTGCCATGGAGCACCAAGCAGTATTAAGTCATATATGGTGGTGCTACTGTTTATGGGCGGTCGTATCGCTTACCATCAGGCGAGCAGCATGCTCGTTTCGTCATTCAGTAACTTAGACTATGTAACCGATGGACACGATATGGCACGGATAGCACAAATTTAACAAAAAAAAATCGACACATGCAGGGCTGAATATAAGGTCGCTTTTTACACAATAACACAATAAAAATCACAATTTCTGTGGAGCACCGCTTAATTTAATTATCATAGAATGTAATGACAGCGATCGCAAGTCACATGATATGTTTTTATAAAAGTTTATGACCAGCTGCGCATGTATGGTCAACGAAGTGTTCGTCTGGTCATCCCAACTCCTTTGCATTGCTAGATACTCAAAGTTCAGTAACGATAAAAAAAAGACGATAAAGTAATACCTATAATGGAACGACAGGAGGGTTTGGACAGGAGGGAAGTATATCTTACTGAGTATTCCAAACCCCACAGCATATTTGGTTATATATCACGTCAGAGTCACTTTTCGAAACATAGGCACCACTTTAATCGAGCCATCCCTTTTATACTGTAAAAAATAGGCACATCTACAAACTTTGAATGTGGTAACTATGCCATAGACACGTATATATTTTTTATTAATACCTTTTTTTATAATACGGACAATATTCCCGTAAGTAGGCATTGAACTTCTATTTAAGACTGGATTTTTTATTACCACCATACTACATTGAACTATTCATTCTGTCTCAAAACTTTTGTAGGTACTTCTTTTACGTTTTTCACTATGCCCAAACAGATCTGCAGTTTCCTTAAGATCTTGAGCTTAATTTAGTTGTTTTAATTTTTAATTTGCCTTGAGAGCTGCCAGTGTTACACGATCTTTATAAAGTTCTGATTCCTTTGTCAGACAGAATAAATATTTAACGTCACAGGAAGCGTATTCTAATTTAGCCACAATTTGCTATAGTAGGATTTATTTAAGACCTTTTTCAATCTGTATCACTATTAAATTATGATCTCTCGAGGTTATCTAAGATCTCTCTCAAAGAGATTTCTATTTATTTTTAAACTGTGGTGATGCGTTATTACCATTCAACTATTCTTTTCGCGAGGAATAAACGCGTTATCTCTACCACCAGGGGGTGAGTGGAACGGTTATGTTGATCACACACAGTGTTACGGCCCAATGTCAACACTCGTGGTAAGATTTGCGGATCGCATGCTATCGACATGGCTGCCATCAATGTTGTTGTTAAAATAGTCCTATTAATAAGTAAATTGATTCCATATTTGAAAACAATTCTCCAGATGAAACTTTTAAGGTGGAATAAATCAAGGACTTCAACTAAAACCTTAGTTAAAAACGCTGAACAATGTTAAGTAATCATTTGTAATAAGGATCAATTATCTCTAATGTTCATTGTTTAGTTTTAATTAGTTCTCTGAAACACTAAAATGCTAGTTGGCAGTTTGTTATTTTTGATTTATGGAAATAATTCCAAAGGTAAATTATTATATCGCATTACATGTTTCTGATACTGAATGAAAACTGTTTTATTGTTTGTTGATTATTGTGGTCTGACTTAACACGAACCCAAAAGGTAAATACGAGCGGTGGCAGGACACCTAGCGTATCATTTAATTTATACAGTTGACTTTCAGTACAGACAGTTACAGTTAGCTTCGCATTTCCAACGAGCGATGCGTGTGAATGTGTTGTGTAAAGCGTATGTACAAAAAGTCGTTCCTACCTTTATTTTTAGATGGTATATTTGGTAGTTTCAGCACTGATTGTAAAAGTTCACTAAAAGCTTGCAGCTTGGTTTCTTCAGACTCAAAATTTGCCGCCCCGAGGGCAAGGCCGAAAAAGGTATCTTCAATAAATACGATCCACGCGTATCACGGCTATCACCCCTTGCCATTTTATTTTATTATTGGGCAACTTACAGCCAGTACAATTCATAGTAAAGGATACACTCAAAGAGGGCCAATTACAAGTTTCCACTAAGTAGATACTAAATTATACAATGCGAAATAAATAATCCTGCGGTGGACAAGCAATTAAATAGAGGTAAGTTCTTGAAAAAATAATTTGTAAGTAGCTGCTTCATTTTTATCGAGGAGGTATAAAATAAATCTATATCCAAGAGAGACATAACGTGAAATACCTGCTGGCTCGCAATAGGCAGGAGTTTTTTATAGTTTGTTCTTGCTGCTGGCACGTTTAATGTGCAAGGTGTTCGAAGGCGTACGGCACACATAGACCAATGTGTATGACATCTAGTAACTCGGGACAGTCTATCAAACCACTTGCAATATTTATTAAGTACACTAGGTCAGTTATAATTCGCACCTTTATAACGAAAACGACACAATTAAAATAATAGAAAATTGAGTTGTCATTTTTAAATGAGTAAAAACTAGTGCCTTATTTATAAAAATATAATAAAAAAGGGACCGATATAACAGGTTTGTCCTTTTCCTGCTTGAATATGGCTGTTTTTGAACTATTGTTGTATTGAGTACTTCGTTTTAAGTAATTTTATGACGATAACCCAGTTTTCTAACTTTTTGAATTGTGTCGTTTTCATCCTAAAGGTGCGATATGTCTTTTTTCATACAGTGGTAAGATGTGATATTTTTGACAACGCTTTATATAGGTCGACTCATAAGATTTTGTTCCATATTTATACAAAATTTTACTTTTAACTCATGTAGAGTTAAGAGTAAAATTTTGAATCAAGGGCTCATTTTACGCATTTTGCCACCCCGCTAAAAGTGCTGCTTGGGGCGAGCGAGTAATTAATATTGTTATGTTCGTAATTCGATAGTTTGTGTTTATTTCATTAATAATGTCATTTAATGTACTGTGAAATCAGAAACTTTGCTAATTTATTTAGTTCATTAAATTAGGAGTGAGCATAAAATTTAATTTTAGGAATTATCATTTAATGCTTAGTGATATATATTATTGAATGACATGATAATATAGTCTCCATAGTAAATATATATCCTGATAGGTAAAAATAAAGACATTTAGGGCCGATTACACTGCTCACTGATAAAAGCTATTTGTCAAATAAATGTACATATTATAAGCCGACCAAATACAAAAGTCACTGCAAATTTTGTTTTTGGTCGGCTTATACATTTATGAAAAAAAAAATAATATTATAAAAAAAAAAAAGAAAAAACAAGATGAAAAAAAAAACACGCTGAGTTTCTTGGTGCTTCTTCTCAGGTCAGTGGGCTTTTCCGAAGCACTGGTAGAATCATATAGTTTAAAAAAAACATTGTTAAAAATGACGTGTAAGAGTGCCCCTAGGGGCCTAATTACATAATAAATGATTTGAGTTTGAGTTTGAGTTTATGTGACGCATAGCGTTTATCAACAAGCGGTGTAATCGGCCCTGCGCTCATGAAACTTATTATAGTACCATGTTATAATTGTAGTTCTACTGAGCAAAACAGATAGAAAGAATAATCACAAGAACTTCTATGTACTTAACTCGAAAGATAAACTTACTTTAATGGCTAATTAGTATTAAGAATAGCAACTGAACAAACGAGATCCTAATCTGCCTATTTCTCAGTGAAGATCTCTGTTGGGGAAATTTGGCTTATTTTATCCAACGATTATTGCTCTCATAATCTTAAGTCGTGTTGAGTCGCGGGAAAAGTCAAGGTTTTCGTAAAGTCTTTGTCACCTACTTTATATAAACTTATTATTTAAGCCTTAAACCTCATTTAGACGGCTTAATTATTGAAGAGAAGTGCTCAAGAAAAGTGTTTATTATTCTGTACTCCTGTGGCAAGCAGATCGTTAGACTCAACACGATACATGGCCAACTTAGAAGGAATAAATCATTCATAATATCTTGTAGTCTTTAAAAGAACAAAAGAATTGTACAGGGTGACTGGTAACATTATATATTCCCGTTAAAGGCATGTAGATTGGGTCAAAACTCAAAGGTTTTCGAGAAATTTAAGATGTATTGAATTGTAGGATAAAGCACTTTTAAGACCAGTAGACCAGTAGTCCTCCTCCTTGCGTCGATTCCCCTATGCTGGGGGTCGTGACTCATCACGGAATTAACTTTACGCGCATGATGTTGTGCCAACTACTCCGGCTTTCAGCGACATGGATAGCTGCAGCGGCATTTATGTTGAGTGTGGTGCGGATTTGATCAGTCCAGCGTTTCGGGTTCCTGCCTCTCGGTCTCTTTCCATTCATTTTCCCGGTGATTATTAATTTTTGGAGATTATCACCAGACCAGTAGTAGTAGAGCTTTAATAAGATGCATACAAAACAATTTGTACCAGAGCAATACTCAAACATTTGTATTTTTTGTAACTTCCACAAGGTCAATTGTGATGTTTTATACCTCATTAGAAAGCTGGATAAATAAATAAGTTTGTAACGTATTTTGCATACTTAGTCACTTCAAGTTTTTCTGAAATCAACAGCAGTTTTCGACAAAAACCTTTTTGAATAAAATACGAAATTGATAGACTTAAGGCCATCATTTCAAACTTATCATAGCTTTTAAATATTTTATTGTTTATTATGAAAGCCTAGAATGTTATTTACTAGAAAACAACAAAATATCCCCATCCCATTCAGTACTTTTATTATTCTTCAATATTACTTGGTCTTAAAAGTGCTTTATCTTAAAATTCAACAAATCTTAAACTTCTCGAAATCTAGTGAGTTTCGGATAGGGCCTCATGGGACAAAATCGATTGCTTTTGAATACTTTTGATCCAATCTACATGCTCTTAACGGGAGTACGTCATATTACCAGTCACCCTGGATATATCACTAAGAGCCCGATACTATGACAAGTAAAAAATCTTCGGCGTCGTAACTCAACCGCCGCGGGTTACTTCTTTAACTATTTACGAACCTTAAAAGTCGGACGATATCGCTCAAACCCAAGTTAAGTGGTAGACATCCATAATTTTGTGCCTATTGTCTGGGATTTGGTATGTTTATAATGAAAATGAATAATGCAGAAATTTTTACGTTTAAAATTACACGTCAAAATAAAAAAAAATATGATTCTTCAATGAAACAGGAAATTCAAATCCAATTTTCTTCATAATAATATACACAAACCTTTGTAAATTGCCTCGGTGGCGTAGTTGTATTATGGTACGACTGCAATGCTGAGGTCTCGAGTTCGACCCTCGGGTCGGGCAAAGTGATATTGAGTTTTTCTATTCAGTATCAGATCGGATTCTGGAATTTGTACCTGATATAGCGATAGGCTCGCCTTCTATCACATCATGGGACGGAATAACAGCGAAAAGTGGGTGCATTAGTTGCGCCTCTGCCTACCCCTTTGGGGATAAAAGCCGTGAGTGTGTATAAACACCAATGTATGTACAAACTTTTGTGTGTAAATGGAAAATTAAACATGCACAGTGGGCACAGGCAGTGATGAAACGAATAATATAATAAGCAACCCTAGCGTTCATTCGGAATGTAATGAAAGTCCACGAACAATAAATCAACATGTTTTGTTCGACAACGTAAACCATTTAGGAATATCCTACAAAAACCTCAAACAAACTGGATAGGTAATTGCGTTGGTTTTTCCAGTGGGTAAATCTAATTATACGTTATTTTGATATTTAAATCAAAAATATTAAAAAAATAATATATTAGCGCAATATCAGTGTCATAAAATGTCCTGCTCGAATAGATACTAATTTATTAAGATGCAGTGTTCTGGAATAGTGGAACGTCTCCTTTTATAGCCAGGTGACATACACAAGAGTTCTAAATTTACCCGTCAAGATTACAATAAACTATAATTATAATAATACCTAACTTAATAAATACAAGATAAAATAACAACGAAGAACAAGAATGTGAATAAAAAAGTGAGGAAACTTGTATATCTGATAAGTTCTCCATAAGAACTTCGAATGTATGTGTAGTCTACCAGCCTTCATTGGGTCAGAGTAGTGGACAAATTTCTAAAAATCCCTCTCAGTAGTAGAGGAGGCCCGTGTCCAGCCAGCAGTGCGTCAGTAATAATACAGGGCTACTAATAGAAGAATTATTAGTAGTAACAGTATGTTTACAGTATTTTTAATATCATGGGACGGAATAACGGCGAAAAGTGGGTGCACTAGTTGCGCCTCTGCCTACCCCTTCGAGGATAAAAAAAAAGGCGTGAGTGTATATGTATATGTATATATATGTAATAGAAGAATATTATTAAAGAAACAGCTATGTTTACATCAATCGATCATTTTAATTCAACACACACACACACTCACGCCTGTTATCCCCGAAGGGGTAGGCAGAGGCGCAACATGATGTGATGGGGGGCGAGCCTATCGCCACATCGGGCCCAAATTCCAGACTCCGGGCTAATACTGAATAGAAAAACTCAATATCACTTTGCCCGACCCGGAGACCGAGACCTCAGCTTTGCAGTCGTACTGTAATACAACTACGCCACCGAGGCAGCATTTTAATTCAAAGACCTCTGTAAACGGGTGATTGAAGATTAAGGGTATTTGTTAACATTGAAGTGTGAACGAAGTAAGAACATTGTTCCCCTTACGCTATTCAAAAGTGTAGTTAATAATTTAACGCGATGCTCCCAAGCTGTTGCGTTCACAAAGAAGCAGTCGTTGTTGCAAGCGCTTCAGCATGGAATATTAAAGTGATATTATCTAGTTCTATGATGAGTTTTGAAAGATTTAGCGAAGAGTGTATGTGAAATATAAAGGTGGCATGTTTTTTTATTTCATCCTAAAACATAAGATGTTAAGTCTCATTTTATCCAGTAGTTACACTGCTACAATGTCCTTTAAACTGAAACACAACAATGCATGCACACAGCTGCTTGGCGGTAGAAATAGACATTGCGGTGGTACCCACCCAGACTGATCGTTACATATGAGAAACGTAGGTACCAATAGTATGTTTACAGTATTTTTAATTTTTTTATCCATGATCATACCTGATGCAGTTTATACGTCTCGCTAAAATTGCGTATGAAGCAGATTGGCAATAGATAGTGGAATTATAACCAGCAGTATTTTTAATCTGATACCAAATACTTGAGCAGCATCCTTTCCTGTTAACAAAATATGTTATAATAGTGCCTAAACAAGAATACCTACATAAAATCATACACAGCTTATTTATTTATTTCCCTATGACTTTTTGGTACAAGTTAACTTTTAAATAAAATATATTCATAGAACATTTGGGAATGCTCTAGAGATTACCAAAAAATATTTTCCAATTGCTTTCAATAAGGCATTTCCATGCTACGTCCATTACACATTCCTACACAGAAAAGCGATCGCATATATACCTACCCAATATAACCCAAATCTTCGCGGCCTTGCCGAAAATGTCAGCCACGACCACGAGGCAAGGCTTCAAGGGTTGTATGCCCTTTGTAGGAAAGAAAAGTCATATTTTTATAATGGCAAGATACCTGTTGTGTCAAGCAAGGATTTGAACGTGATATGGGTCGGTACGACCTGTGTTAACGCACAAAATTTGAAATAATTCAGGCCGTACTGAATATAAAAATAATACTCTCGTGGCACAGTCGGCTAATGCGTTATTGTTTAAAGGTAACATATTTTTTTACTTATAAACGTAATGACTACTAGGATATGCTCGCGACTTCGCCTGTGTCGTTTCTCGATCCAAACTTCCATACTTAAAAACGCGAAAGTAACTTTGTCCGTCTGTCTGTCTATTACACTTTCATAGCTAATTAAAGTAAATGTTTTATGGAGATACTTTGAGACCCTGGGTAGGACGTAAGTAAAATTTCTTCCCGGGAAAATATACAGACTGTTAGGCTAAATACCGTTGTCACTAAAACCATAGGTAGTTGACTTAATCATAAAAATGTTTATCTGAATTTAAAAATAAATAAACGTTATTTTCTTTCAAAAATTTAAGAAAGTTTCTGTCCGACACCGTCCGTAAATTCATGGATACTATGCGCAAAGGGCGCTGACCGGCTGCACTGACCGTCCGTTTTAACTACCTACACAATATTCCAATAAAAACACGACCTTTAACCCGGAAAAACTTAATCACGGGGGCGGAGGCGTGAGCATAGTACTTTTATTATTTATTTATTATTTAAGCCTTACCAACTAAAAACACATACAAGACTTTAACATTATGTGGAAAATTATAGTTAACATTTAGGTGTGTGCTTCTAAATTACAGGTAAGTTCGACACTACCTACTTAAATTATTTACAATCAATTCTATCAACATTAAAAATTCAGTAATTACATTGACATAGAAAGAAAGAAAGAAAGAAAAACCATTTATTAGTCACAGTCGCGACGCAAACATACAGTTGAAATAAAATAACAATTAATAATAACAGTGGCTAGTCGTGGCTGTGACGGGTAGGTGACCACTCAGCATAATGTTGTGATGTGGTGCAAACCACAACACAACGCTGATTTTCAGTGGTCACCTTAAGTGACATAGCAAGTCATACTTTCAATATTTAACAATAGGTATTATGTATCAACATTATACATACTAATATAGTTTTAATATTATGTGAACAATAAATTAAACATTTAGGTGTATGATATATTATAAAGGTCCAAAATACTTCTGACAAAATTGTAAACATCTCAACATTCTTTCTTCTTTCTTTAAATATAACTTAGATCGTCAAAGAGACGAAGCCGCATTATAAATAACACCTACGGGTTTTTATTTATATCTCCATTCAGTAAACAAACGATGAAAGATAATTTGAACGGCACTCAAATCTTAAGCATCTAAGTTAAGAATCTTAATTTATAAGACAATCCTTTCCAAACTTTATAAATAAGTATCAAAATCCAAGGGTTGCTCAAAATAAATCAGTTGATAGATTTATCTGTCTTTATTTTCATCTATACTAAGTAATATTATAAAGCTGAAGAGTTTGTGAGTTTTTTGTTTGGTTGAACGCGCTAATCTCAGAAACTACTGATCTGGTTTTTAAAGTTAATTCACTAATAAGTTGCTACATTACTTCGAGTGCTACATCATTATCCCGGAAAACTTGAACTACTAGTTTATTATAATAAAAGATTGTTGTTTTTGGTCTTGATATTGCTCAATTTTAAAACAACCTGTTGCAATCAACAGCCTTTTTTCTACATACGACTAATGTTATTTAACTACCAGTGCCCTGTTTATCAAACGTTACAAGCCTTGTATTACAAGCGTTTTCTCTTGTAAATTAGCCCATTTTACAAAAATGCGTTCATCAAAACTATATGTGTAAACTACAAGCTACAAGTAATATCACTTGCATTACAAGTTTTTTTTTCACAGTTATATTTGTGGTTTTCTTTATCATAAATGTCTTTCTAGCTTGTAACTTGTTTCAAAAAAAGTTATAAAGTTTTATAAACATGGCAAAATGCCCTTTTATCAAATGATAGAAGTCTAGGTGCTCACAAGTTAAATGGTACAAAAACATTTTTACAAATTCTTGTAAAATGCGTTCATAGAAAATATGTGAAACATAGTAGACACTAACCCACAAGTTACAAGATACAAGAATATTTATACAAGACTGTGTAAATTACGTTCATCAAATAATTTCACAAGACTTGTAGATGGTACATACTTGTATTTTTAATTTACAAGACATTTTTTTTATTTTTGATATGTTTATAAAAAATATGTCGTATTATATCGCCTCTTTACTTCAGTAAAGTGTTATTTAAGTATGGAATCTTCTAGATGTATGAGGTTGTTGAAGCAAAGAGGCGATCTTACAGGTAGGTAAGGTAGAAATTATGGTATAATAACTATTGAATGTATTTTGCCAAGGGAATGTATTTTTTTCTTACATGTGCATAGTTTGATTTTGTATGTAAAAACCTATTTTAAAACTCATTATATTAGTTATTTGAATTATGATTACAAATTTAACCATCTTTTATGCACGACTTAAAGTTTGTAAAAACTAGTGGTCTATTGACGAACTATACAAAGTACTTAAAAAAAACTGAGAATAATAACATGGCGGCAAATCATTCTCGCCATTAATTGATTTGCTACTTCTTGAATTACCTACTTATACCGGAAAACTGTCGAAATCCGATTCGGAAATCACGAACTTGTATTGAATTCACCTATAAACTACCTAAAAACCAAATTATAACAGAGTAGAAAGAGATACTATTGGCTTGTAACATATATTACAAATCCACAATTACTCTTCAACTTTTTCGCCACAAGTTACAAGCTACAAGTTACAAAGGCATTTTTGATAAACAGAAATAACAAATACAAGTCTAAAAAGTACTTATAATACAAGTGATATCACTTGTAGTTGTAGTATATTCATTTAGTTTTGATGAACGCATTATTGTAATACAAGCCTCGTAACGTTTAATAAACAGGGTACTTATATAGAAGCCAATAATATATTATTCTTCTCTGCAATTTTTTTGGTCTTTACATAGTTCGTCGGTAAATGCGCCATATAAAATATCTTAATATAGGTATCATAATTTATTCTTATCTTATTCTTACGTAATTTTGATATAATAGCAGAGTATACCTTTAATAGTATATATGATAATACATCTGAGGGGCACAATTATTGTTTATTTTATGTATCAATTTGTTAATATATAATATGCTGTTGGTGCACCGTAATAAAATAAATAAGTAAATAAATCGTTTTATCACGAATTAATTGAAGAAGTGTAATTCGAAGAGTAACAAAATCAATGCCTGGCGGGAATGATTTGCTACCATGTTATTTATCTCCAAGAAAGCTTTTAAAGTACCTACATGGGTCTGCAATAGACCATCCTGTTTTTTTCAAACTTTAAGTCGCTTATAAACAAACATTAAAGTTTTAACCATAAATCGTAGTTCATGTAACTAATAAAATAGGTTTTATTATTATGGTTTATTTATTTATTGTTTTTTGTTTTATTTTGGTTATTTACGCACAAAAATCAAATTATTGCAAATTGTTTTTATTTTTAACATTAACTTAACTAGTTATTTTACCGTAATTTCTATATTACCGACATATAAATATGATAGAAGCATTATTTGGTAATGCATCAAAAAGAGTCTTGTAAATTTAAAATGCAAGATGATACAGACATACACATTCACGCCTTTTATCCTCGAAGGGGTAGGCACAGGCACGAAGTAGGTGCAGGCTATGCATACTGCATCCCATGGTATGATAGGGGGCGAGTCTATCGCCATATCGGGCACAAATTCCAGACTTCGAGCTAATACTGAATAGAAAAACCCAGTATTACTTTGCCCGACCCGGGGATCGAACCCGAGACCTCACCATTGCAGTGCCATTACCACCACCACAAGTTGATACAATCTACATACTAAAGTATTTCATGAACATAATTTACAAGAACTTGTAAAAAAAATCTTTAACATGTAACTTGTGAGCTTGTAGACTTGTAATGTTTGATGAATAGGGCACAGTTCGTAACAACATTAAAGAAAATATCTGAGTACATGAATATCTGATAGTTTTGCGAAACATAAGTGGACGATAGCCTAGTTCGGAATGGAACGGTCTGTCGAGGCAATGTCCGGAGGTTCAAAACCCAAGGCTACACCACTGACTTTTCGAAGTAACGTTGTATTGTTTACCAATTATCGTTCACTTTAACGGTGAAGGAAAATGTCGTGAGGAAACCTATATACCTGAGAATTTCTCTTAAGAATTTCGAGGGTATGTGAAGTCTGCCAACCCGCAAGCCAGCGTGGTGGACCAAGGCCTAACCCCTCTCAGTAGTAGAGGAGGCCCGTGCTCAGCAGTAGACAGTATGTAATACAGGATTGATTGCATTGCATTGCATGCAAGATGGCAGACCAATTCGCGTAGCCTGTGGCGGATGCGAATTCTAACGCTCTCTTATTTGTAAAAGTTATCGCAGGAGAAGCAGTTTTATATGTAAATAATATATACAAGAAAAATATTTCTTCAATAAGATACTATTATGTTCTGTATGTAAAAATAAATTGAAAACAGCTAACTAAATCTGAAACAATTTAATCAAATTTAACGAAAACAAGAATTTCTGTATTGAACTAACTTCAACCCGTCCACCTAAACAATATCACAAGACGGAATCAATTACTGGGTTGAAGTCGTAAAACTCCCTTAGACCCCAGTTTACGAGGTCTCCACTGCCATCTGCTCCCACAGGGCGACTTTTTATTGAATACCCATAACGTGTGGACGATGAATGGATTCACAAGAAAGGGTACAATATGGACTGTTTCCTCGCCTGATAGAGCAATAAAAATATGGAATATGCCCTGCCTACTTAATGAATACATTTGTTTGAATGGAGGTCTTTATTGCGTAAGGAAAATGTACGGTTCGGTACCTTACAAGTGGAGTGTTTACAACGTACCGTGCACTTCACTTTATATTGAAGGTATATAGGTAACACATGTCTAACAACGTTTGATCTATTTTAAGAATTTTGTCGTATCTTGTGTTCAGTCAATATTAATTTGCTTATATTAATTTGTCTCTGGGGAAGTCTGAATATTCCACACGAGATATTCTTTGTAAATGATACACATAAATTTAAATTACGGTCTTTGGTGGCCTTCAAATTGAAATATAGTTGGAAGGAATTCGAGTAACATATTTTATGTATTAGACTAGATTAAACAAAGGACGTCAAAAGTTAAACAGATAAAAAGCAACGTGATTAAAAAGGGAAGAGGCAACTTGTTTACTGCCAAACTAAACGCAGTTGTTTTACATTTACTATTTCAAATAGCCGAGTAGTGGATAAACAAGTTAAAATATTTCAATAAAAGTGCACAGGTACTTTGTAAAAGTTGCGCAAGGGATCTGTTTGTTTTAATACAATACGGAGTTGTGTGTAGTGGAATACAGTTGGGATAGTTGGGAAGTTGTCACTGGAGCCGCGGGCGGTCTGCGGTACAGTTTACATAACACTAATATTGAGCTCCTGTTTTACATTAAATTGACAATCTGTGTTGATTAATTAGGTAGGTAACTGTCTGGTAATTAGGTATCAGCTTGATCTATCGTTCCAAAAATTCATCAGTCACGTGCGATCTAAATGAATAAAAGAAAATGTGCGTTCCCAAAATGATTTATAAAAAAGGAGAAAGAATAAAGTTTACAAGGAGTTTGTTTTTGTAATATGAAATTACACTTCCATAACAGCCCAGGAGTCAATTTTATAGGCCTTTCTATTGTAACAAATTTTTATACATTTAACAATTTGTTTATTTTTCGTTGTATAAAGGTTTGATGAAATATAATGTTAATTAAAATTGTGCCAAGTTGGAATAAATACAAAAGTTCATGGCAGAACTTTCATAGAACTAAAAATGTTCAAAGTATATAAAATTACAATTTCATAATTCAATATATCGCCCAAATGAGTGCCTCCTAACGATTTCTTCTTTACAATGTAAAAAGTAAAAACCCATTCGTGTCAACAGCTAGTTCGTAGACTTTGTTAACATTACGCGCACACACAAACACACACTCACGCCCTGTATCCCCGAAGGGGTTGGCAAAAGCGCAACTCACTAGTCCACCATTTCACCGTGCGTATTCCGTCCAATGATGTGATAGGGGGTGAGTCTATCACCATATCGGGCACAAATTTCAGACTCCGGGCTGATACTGAATAGAAAAATCAACAAAATAAAAAAATCAACAGATACCTCAGTTTTGCAGACGTACCGTAATACAACTACGCCACCGGCAACGGCTGTCAGTTAACATTTTACAGTTATAATAAAACAAAATTTTACACAATATGATTGGGTTCCTTAAGATAATAACAACAAATATCAGATTTCGGCCCGCGTCTTGGCACGCGTAAACACAAATATAATTATGGTAATGTTCGATGTTGTTTATAAAGCGGGGCGTGAAGACTGAAGACTGGCGGTGCACGCGGCCGGCACAGATTTGGGCGCAGTGACAATAAAATATGCGTAGCCGCGGATGTCCCTGCGGGTGTTACCAGAATGGAGAATTGCCCGTCGTCACCATCCTCGGGCTCCGCCAAAAATATCGCGCAAACGCGTGTAAAATCGCTTTTCCGTAAACACACTCATACAACGCCATATGTTTGAATTTAGTGCGTGCCGCCCCGACCAACGCCACACGCGACGCCCCGCGTCTCCGTGAAACGAGGCCTTACTTTACTACTTTATTTGTTAGTGTACAATCAACAGTAAAAAAGAAAATGCAAGTAACGAGGAAATATTTAATGAAAACTTTGATTATTGATTATTTTTAGATTTAATTAATTAATCAATCTAATCCGATGTCTACTCTGTAGTCATTAATTGAAATATGTTTTTAAATGGTACATTTATAAAACACTTTTTTAAGTAAAAAGTATATGATATGTTTACTTTTTATGGGCGGATGTGGTATTTGCCACAAATCTCTCGTTTCTCTCGTCATTTAGTAGCATAAATTATCTTAAAAACGTGTATAAATTTTATTCCCATGTAAATTTTCACAGCTGTTGACACAATCAAATATAATTCATAGGCAATTGAAAGTTATAGACAAAGGCAGTGTGTTTATTTTTTACATATCGACGATAAAGGCGAATTCACTCAAGCGATTCTTTTTACGCCATTAAGTTAATCAGAGAGGGACACAGATTCCAAATATATGTATCGCTTAAAACAAAAAAAATTAAATTAAAATTTAAAAAACCCCCGACACAAAAAATCTCCAAAAAGTAAAATAATAATATTGTCTTTGTCGTTTAAGTACCTAGTAATATTTTGACTCAACCGTCGTCGCGTCGGGGGACCGCTAAAGAAGTATTTTCATCTTACTGGTCCGGAGTTCGGTCCCCCGACGTGAGGACGCTTGGGTCAAAATATTACTAGGTACTTAAACGACAAAGACAATATTATTATTTTACTTTTTGGAGATTTTTTGTGTCGGGGGTTTTTTAAATTTTAATTTAATTTTTATTTCAAACTTTTTAAATTATTTTATTCTCCATCATGGGGCCTTGATAATCAACTATCTATCACCTACTCATTGAGCCCAAACACACTATATCTGCTATACGTTGCTAAGGAGTTGGGTATCCCGCAGACTACTTGATGCCGTAGCATCAGCTCATGTTTAAAAATATTTTGAAAGTCACAGTACACCAAATTTAAAGTCATTCGGATTTTTTAAGTTGGAAATGAGCTGATAATCTTCAAACGCCTGAACAGATCTTCATAAATTATAGCTAAGAACCATCGCAGTCACATCAGCTTTCAAACAAAAAAAACCGCGTCCAAATCGGTCCATTCGTTTAAGAGCTACGATGCCACAGACAGACATACAGATACACAGATACACAGATACACACCCTAAACTTATAACTCCCCTCTTTTTTGTCGGGGGTTAATAAAACTGCTCAATGTTATAGCGCTGTGAAGTGAATGCGAGTAAGCCGATAGATTTGAATATCAACTATTACAAATAGCACATGCATATTCTATGTGAAAATTCGTTTATAAAAATGTATGGCTTGGTTTCTATTTTATTTTGAACAAAATATTGTCAGCAATAATAGTTACATTGTGCAACACAAGCAATCAAGTAAAGTGCGACTCTCGTCAGCTCCCAGCCATCAGTATTACTAACGCAAATGTTTTAGTATGCTCTACTGGTGGTAGGTCTCAAGTATGCGTAGGGTCGCCTAGATAGGTACCACCGCAATATCTATTTCTACTGCCAAGTAGCAGTGTGCATTGTTGTGTTCCGTTTTGAAGGACATTGTAGTCAGCGGTATAACTAAGCGTTATGAGACTTAAAGGCTATAGTCTGAGGACGGTATTAATAAATCAATCTCAAGTTTGAGTTACATCTCAAGTAGACATAATGTATGAGTATTTCAATACATTAAGTCTACTTGAGATGTAACTCAAACTTGAGATTTATTTATTAATACCGCTCTCAGGGTGACGTGCGCAGTGGAGTGCCATGCAGTGCTTTGTAATCTAGAGTTCTGTGCGGTGTTGCTACTGTTTATGGGTGGTCGTATCGCTTACCACCATGTGAACGACATGCTCGTCTCGTCACTTAAGTGCAATAAAAAAATGCTATGAATGTATTTGTAATTCTCCGTAACTCAGTTTACTTCATAAACCTTTCCTGATTTTATTCACGTTACACATTATATTTGTGATCATTATGCGAAGCTATATCTTTCTAGACATTCAATATGTGGTATCTGCTAATCAGATATTGAACTTGGTTCATAAAATATTCTACCTAATACATATAAAAATGCTTAAACCACTTTTATTTGCTTCGCTTGTCCTCAAGGTCCTCCTTAGGTCAAGGAAAAACATAATTCTGTATTGTTTCAGTGTAACATGTGTTTACATATAAGATCGATTGGCCAGGCGAAGTATCGGTCAATGTAATTTCTGTATTCGGGAACAAACAACACTATGTACAGAACAACTCCAATAATTTCGTTTGTGTACGTGTCCACTGCTGTTATTCCGTCTTTGGTTTTTTAAAACTTAGACGTGTCGTATCTGAAGCTATTTTTATAAATTCGGCAAACTATTCTGGTCTGTAGCTTGAAATTTCCTTACGAATGAATAACAATATGTATTCAGAATTAATTTAGGTAACGTTATATTTTTCTTCATTTTTAAAATCTGAGTATACAAGCCCTTGTGTTTTGAAAATGTATAACAAAAATTTATTTTAATAATTCAATTGTTTGTATTTAATCTTAATCTGTCAAGCCCTGCGACGGACACCGGTGTCCATATACATAGGGTTTTCTCATACATCTATATATATAAGCGGGCCTTGAAGGGTTAAGCAAGAGTCTTTAGTTGTAATAATTCCCACTTTACATTCTACCAAGTCTAAGAGGAGTGAGTAATAATATATGAAACGAAATTTATAATATCATCAACGTGCAAAAACATAATTTCACTTTGAGATATCCTCTTGAAAGTCTGTGGAACGTAATAATTTGCGGTTCAGTACTTTGCTTTAAATACGTCAGTTATTGTTTCCTTACTCGTGTCTTAAATTTTTGCTTAATCTATACTTAATATTATAATGTTAAGAATCTATACTAATATTATAAAGCTGAAGAGTTTGTTTGTTTGTTTGTTTGTTTGAACGCGCTAATCTCAGGAACTACTGGTGCGAATTGAAAAATTCTTTTTGTGTTGAATATACCATTTATCGAGGAAGGCTATAGGTTATATAACATCACGATGCAACTATTAGGAGCGAAGAAATAATGGAAAATATGAAAAATGCGGGGAAAATTATTCATCCTTGAGGGCTTCCATTGCGTGCGCTGCGAAAACGGTTCACGATACCAAAAATATATGTATGAAAGAATTATTCCTCTTGAAATGATCTAAAAAAAAATCCGCGACAGTATATGTCTATCTTTTAAAGTTAACTCTCTAGAACCGTTTTTATGGTAATCAAATTTGGTCGAAATTAATGCATTATTTGTTAAGAGTTGTATCAACGTCATAATATTAATCTTTATACAAATAAATGTGTTGGATAGAGTGATTCAACGGGAAGGTTTTTATGTATGTACTTTTAGCCCGGAAAAACTTATTAACGCGGGCGAAGCCGTGGGCAAAAGCTAGTAATATTATAAAGAGGAAAAATTTGTGAGTTTGTAGGGCCTAATCTCTAAAACTACTGAATCGATTTAGAAAATTCTATCACCAATAGGAAACTACATTATTACTGTGTTACATTGCTATAGGCTATATTTTATCCTAGGAAAATTTAAAGCCGGACTTTTATCGTGGATTTTTTTATGCGGGCGTAGTCGCGAGCAAAAGCTAGTATAATATAAGGCACGAAACAGAAAGTCTTAATTATTTTGGGCTAATGAATACCTAAAATAGATTTGAAAGGTTTTTTCATTTACCTTTTGTTTTTTACATTTTTGTTTTTAAATTGATAATTCGTGGTTGTTAATCAAGAATTTGGTAACGAATTTCATTAATCGGAAGAACTGTAATATTAATCTCTGAACTGTATCCACCTATTCTTTTATAACAGCTGTTAAAGCAAGGTTTAATTTCTTATAATTATACAGCACTATGAATGTCAATCTTCAGCCTAGTGAGTAAGACAACAAAAAGCGTACGTATAAAAAAATATCAAACCAAAGTATGTTGCATAAAAATTCACTTCAAACGAAATCTGTACACATTTTAGTACGTGAATCATTTGCTATAAAATGTTCAAAATCGGCCGCAGTTGATTATTCCCGCAGAAAATGTTGAATGTGAAACAAATACAAACATGCAAATATTTGGTCTGTCGACTCGAAATCAACTTTGCGTCGTATTTCATAATAATGTATTTGGAAAGTTTCCCGTTTCGTTTAACGTTAAGCCGATGCTGGGTTTGTCTCGAATTCCCTCCTTCAAAATAACAATATCGGTGTCACAATTTGTCCAGCCATCTTGATGAATGAGTGGATATAGCTCGCTGTGGTTTTGAAGTCGTCGCTGTCAGCTGAGGAATAAGTGACTCAATATTAAAACATAAATCTTGGCGCAAAACTTAAATTAGTTTCTTTTTAGGTTTTCTCGTGTAATTCCGTGAGCGCGTCTCCTATTATATTCTCAGTGGACAGTTAATTTACTTCTTCGCTATATTTTAAGAAAATTATGAATATATTTATCTAACATAAATACATATTT
The DNA here is from genome assembly GCA_949316025.1 of Lapara coniferarum. NCBI lineage: Eukaryota > Metazoa > Arthropoda > Insecta > Lepidoptera > Sphingidae > Lapara > Lapara coniferarum. The sequence continues at coordinate 8,463,077 of OX438925.1, forward strand.
TCTTTGATATATAATATTATTGCCTCCAGCGACATAAAAGACAATTTGATTTATGTATGCTTTATATTTTATGTAGACTTCTAAAAATGAAACATATTTGACCTAATAGTTTTGTACCCGTCTCTGCCCACGTGAAAAGCTTATTTCTAGATAAGACACACTGACTATTTTTTGGGCCTAAGAAGTAGCTTTAATTGTGTTGACTAAGGGCGGTATCCATAAATCAATCTCAAGTTTGAGTTACATCTCAAGTAGAGATAATGTATTGAACTATTCACACATTGATAATATGTTACCTGCGGTATGACTGCCTCGGTGGCGTAGTTGTATTATGGTACGACTGCAATGCTGAGGTCTCGGATTCGATTCCCGGGTCGGGCAAAGTGATATTGAGTTTTTCTATTCAGTATCAGCTCGGAGTCTGGAATTTGTGCCCGATATGGCGATAGGCTCGCCCCCTATCACATCATGGGACGGAATAATGGCAAAAAGTGGGTGCACTAGTTACGCCTATGCCTACCCCTTCGGGGGATAAAAAGCGTGAGTGTTTATGTATACGCATGTACTATTCATACATTATGTCTACTTGAGATGTAACTCCAACTTGAGATTGATATTAATACCGCTCTTAGTACTTGAACTATTTGAGTGCAAAATTTAATGAAAATCCATTCAGTGGTTCATAATATAATCGTTAACAAACATCCAGACAACCTTACAAAGTTATAAAGAATGTTAATATCAGATCGGCCATACAAACTAACATACATACAAACATACATACATACATGCGGATCGAATACAGAACCTCCTTTTTGAAATCGGTTAAAAAAACTAAGGTTTCTTTGAACAAATTCGTAACTAATTGTTGTCCCAAAATAGCCAAAGGCGTCACATTAGCCACTGGAGGGTCATTTCGAATTCCTCTAGGATAAATTACGTCATAAGTAAACTTATGACTGTAAGTCATTATATAACATATGGATTCTGAAAATACTATTTCTTATATAATAACTTTTTATTATAACAAAAACGTACTCATATTATGAAAAAAAAAAAAGAAGATTTTGGAATACGATTTCATGGCCTTTTCTGTAATATTCAAAGAAAAAATACGTACCTACTAACTATATTAGTCTTTTATAAAACTCCGTTGTCTTATATAAAAAGCCTCTTATATAAAACTTTATTCATCTTACTAACAAACGCTATATTTATCTGTTTTAGCTATTCTGTGTTTTGTCATCTTTGATTACTGGTGAGGAGCTTGATACCAGTTTTATCTTAGTAATATGTTTACCGACATTATAATGACGCCGAAATCTAGATGCTAGACGAAACATTGTAACTTTATCATATTATGTTAACAACGTATATTAGTACACTTATATTACCTAGTTATTTGTACGGCATACTCGTGACAATGGATTGGCTTCGCCGACAAGGATTACTCCCTTCGGGTTTATCCTAATGTATAAAGGCGAAAGTTTGTAAGAATGTATGGATGTTTGGATGTATGGATGTTTGTTCCTCTTTCACGCAAAAACTACTGAACGGATTTAGATGGAATTTGGCACACGGGTACATCATGTCCTGGATTAACACATAGGCTACTTTTATCCCGGAAAAATAAAAAGCGGGACTTTTATCCCGGAAAAACTTTTTAACGCGGGCGGCTCCGCGGGCAAAATCCAGTTATAGAATATTTATAAGCGGCATTAGCCTAGTTGGACATGGAACGGACTGTCGAGACGAATGTCCGCAGGTTCAAAACCCAAGGGCACGAACCTCTGACTTTTCTAAGAAAAGCTATGTGTGTATTCTTTATGAATTATGGCTCGCTTTGACGCTGAAGGAAAAACATCGTGAGGAAACCTGCATACCTGAGAAGTTTCATAAGATTTTCGAAGATATGTGAAGTCTGCCAAACCGCACTAGACCAGCGTGGTGGACTAAGACCTAAACCTTCTCAGTGGTGGAGGAGGCCCGTGTTTAACAGTGGGTAGTATATAATACAGGGCTGGTATTATTAATTTGTTAGTGAAGTGTGAAAAAAAATGCTAGTTTTTGTGATATGGAAATTTCCTCGAAACTTTTGACTCTCACAAAAGTTTTTTTTATCTAAGTGGAATTTCTGTATGGTATCTGGGTGGGTACCGCCAAGCAGCAGTGTGTAAGCACTGTTGTATTTTGGTTTGAAGGACATTGTAGCCAGTGTAACTACTGGACATAATGAGACTTAACATCCTATGCGCAGTGACATGCCACATAGTACTTTGTAACTAACTCGAGGTGCTGGATGGTGTTGCTACTGTTTATGGGTGGTCGTATCGCTTACCATCTCGTCTCGTCATTGAATGCGATAAAAAAATATGTACAAGTATTCCACTCATTGATGGGTTTTTAAATATCAATGATTCCACCAAACAGATTATATAAATTCTGTCAATGAAAGTCACACCGTACATTTTAGCATAGATCATATACCAACTTTAATCCTTTCATATAAGAAGCCCACAAGCGGGCAAATCACGAGCTAAAACTAGTGTTCACACACACACGGTAAATTATTATAATACCTTACTTTACTCAACACATATTAATTTCCGAGCGAAGAAACAATTAGCATCGTAAATAATTTTCTTTTGTTAATTGCGTGCCATTACTCTGCCTCGGAGTTAATGTGTATAAGTACGTGCGGTTAACTTTACCCGTCACAGTAAAGCTCTTATTCATTTTGGAAGGTCTTTGTGTGGTGTGTTTTTCAGTCATTTTTTGCGTGAAGTAAAATCTGGCAGATGTTTTTAGGAAGAGTGGTCCGGCACAGAATAACATCGTTGATCATGTAATGAACTTGGAAGGATTTAATCTGTACTAATATTATAAAGCGAAGAGTTTGTAAGTTTGGCTGAACGCGCTAATCTCGGGATCTACTGAACCGATTTAGAAATTTCACTAATAGGAAGCTACAGTATTCCTGAGTGCTATAGACTACTTTTTATCGCGGGAAAATATTATGATCCCGGAGAAACATTTTCAGGCGAACGTAGCCGCGAGAATCGCCTAGTTTTCATATATACTGCGATCATTATCATACTAATATGGATAGAAATGATGTCAGATTGATCGCCTAATGGCCTACATTTTTTTTAATGTCATTGAATGACGAGACGAGCATGCCGTTCGCTTGATGGTAAGCGATACGACCGCCCATATACAGTAGTAACACCATACAGCACCTTGAGTTACAAAATGCTGTGTGGCATTCCACTGCGCTCGTCATCCTGTGACATAAGATGTTAAGTCTCATTATGTCCAGTAATTACACTGTCTACAATGTCCTTCAAATCGAAACACAACAGTGCTTGCACACTGCTGCTTGGCGTTAAAAATAGATAGTACCCACCCAGACGGACTCTTACATATGAGAGACCTACCACCGTTTAAATAACGGCCTACATATATTAACTATTCCAACATTTTCTTTATTTTTAAACTTAAAACGTTTCACTGCCTTGCTTACCGCATTAACATAAAATGTGTTTAGCATATAAAAGACACTCCGAGAAACGGTTGAAAATGTAAGCGTATGATTTTTTTCACATCAGTATAAAGACTAAAGCTTTGATTCCGTAGAAAGATATGATTCCGCAGGACGCGGCAGACGGCATGTGCCGCGACGGCAGACGTCACTACTACTGCACTGGTGGTACTGTGGCATTTAGCTGAATCGGAGGCCCATTGTTGGTGCAATAATTGCTTTTTCATTTTATTTTTTTACTAGCTTTTGCCCGCGGCTCCGCCCGCATTAAAAAGTTTTTCCGGGATAAAAGTCCCGGTTTATATTTTCCCGGGATAAAAAGTAGCCTATGTGTTAATCCAGGACATGATCTATCCGTGTGCCAAATTTCATCGAAATCCGTTCAGTAGTTTTTGCGTGAAAGAGGAACAAACATCCTTACATCCATACATCCAAACATCAAACATCCATACATTCTTACAAACTTTCGCCTCTATAATATTATAGTAGGATTTTGTAATATGAGATGTGTTTTTCGTTTTCCGTGTACAATATTGTACCAATAAAAAACTTCTTTCTTTCTATCTTTCTCTTTCTTACTATGCAGTATTAAATTGTATGACACCGATTCCGCACAAGACGGCAAATGACGCGCGGCAGGTGACGTCCTAGCGGGCGTCATTTGCCGTCGTGTGCGGAATCGGTCTGCCGCGTCCTGCGGAATCACAGCTTAAATTTCAATGGCGGAGACCACTGAATAAGAAATGATTTCGAATCATCTCTTTTCCCGGCGCTTTTGTTTTCGCGTAAGCTCTTTTGAATCAACACGGTTTTCCAGAATTTAAAAGAAATTTGCGGTACATTATCAAGAATGTTTATTTGGATTCTGTCGAGACTAAAACCCGTGATAGCTTTAATGATCTGTTTTGTAACCAACATGACAGAAGTGTTCAAATAACACTGACATATGAAGTGGTCAGAATAGATTTCCAGTTGGGATAAACGAATGGAAATGTGTATTTATTGCATCATGTATATTTTCGTACACCACGTGTTAATGCGAAATTGTTTGCTAAATTTTAGGTCGAGCCGAATATCATTTGCATAATGTGTTGTTAATGAAAAACCTCATTTGGCGTTTACATTTTTATCTATCTGAAAGGTCAGTTGTAATAAGCGTTTAATATAATGTTACGAACATAATCTTCTGTATATTTATCTGAAAAATGTTATTTAACTATGATATGTTTGTACGTATCGTTCTTTTTTTTTGTAATAACATAGGTATTGTTAGACTAATTAAATATTATGAAATCAAATCATTTCTTTGCTCATTTTTAACCGACTTCCAAAAAAGGAGGAGGTTCTCAATTCATGTGTTTGTATTTTTTTTTAATAGTGCCTTGTAGTAGTACTAAAATGACTCCTGTTTTCATGTTTTCTTTGTGAATGGATCGTTCTGCCAAGCAGTTTGTAGTTATTGATTGCTCACCTTGAAGAGGCAAACCACCTTCCATATAACATACATATTATACACTCACACCTTTTATCCCCGAAGGGATATGCAGAGGCGCAACTAATGCACCCACTTTTCGTGGTGCGTATTCCGTCCCATGATGTGATAGGGCGCAAGGCTATCGCCATATCGGGCATAAATTCTAGAATCCGATCTAATAATGAATAGAAAAACCCAATATCACTTGCCCGACCCGGGGATTGAACCCGAGATCTCAGCATTACAGTCATACCGTAATACAAATACGCTACCGAGGCAGTCAAAGGGAGGCAAAAACATGTAAATTATTGCTAAATATTTTGTTGGCAACTTTGCATCGCAGCTTCATGTGCACCGAGGATGCCGTAGGACCGATATTAAACAAATAAAAAAAAACGCCGAATGGAACTAAAGGGTCGGTTGTTTCAAAATAACTGAATGGATGCGGGTATTCCATTCCCAGCTTCCGTGAGGTTGTCAGAGAAAATAACTTCAGATAATTTAAAATAATGATTGTGCAAAAACAGTAGAGATGTCAAATTACTGGTGCAAGTTACGGCGACTAATCTTGCCATGTAAGTCATTTGGTTTAGATTGCACTTAGTGGTGCTATCTTCGGGCATTCATACAAATAGCTATGTAACTTCCTGCCAAAATATATTGTAGCCGAAATGAGTTTATTTTATTGAAATTAGTACTTGACATTGCTGAAATCACTGTTAACGATGGAGCTCATCATATTTTTAAACAAGAAGACAATGAGTAAAAGTGAGGTCTCAGTATTGTTTATGTTTTATATTTATTTGTACTTAGGTTTAATTAAAATTATGTTCATACCGACTTAGTGTCCGTACGTCACCTGGGTCCCCCATTGAAAATCAGCGCTGCAGTATCAGTCAGGCTGATGCTGCAGCAAAAAGCTGAATGGGGGTTCCCGTTGTTCGCACAGTACATATAATAATGTTTGTATTTATTTTTTTTTCCTCCTTTTTTATTATGGACACATGTTATAATGTTATTGTTCCAATAATAAAAATATTTCTTTCTTTCTTTCAGTATTTTATGGAGTCCATTGTCCAATTTACTACGAAGGCAAACTACCAGTTTTATTCATCCTTTCCTTATACATACATAATATTATACAACAAAGTATCTTGCGTCCGTCTGTCTGTCTGAACATTGTATACTAAAAACTACCGAACCGATTTCGTTCAAAATTGGAATGGAGATAGTTTGAAACATGAGAAGGACACAGGCTACTTTTGCTCCAGAAAAACTCATTCACACCGGTGAAGCCTCAAGCAGAACCTATTAAAAACCAGTACATTAAAATCCAGAGTATTACTATTTTTTATATAATCGAATACATTGGTATATGATATTCTGTTTTCAGCTTTCAATACTTCGAATAGTCATGCATTCATTCGATAGTTATTCAACAGATAAAAGCGGTCGGTAGCGATGTTTTCGCTTCTCGGCAGTCAATTGGTTCCAAGGCCCTTGCTGCCGCGAAAATAAAAAAGGGACTTATTTGCAAGAAAACCTCTTTTCATTGCAAAGCTCTTATTATCTCAAAGGAGATGCAAACAAAAAATGGACGCAATATCTTAATATTAGGTTTCTTTGGTATAATGGGAAACTTAAGTGATTTAATTTACTTTGGTGGGATTTGGTATACAAACATTTTGTTATATTTTGCTAGTACCTAGTGGTAGATAACGAGGTTTTAGTAGCCCGATACAATATTGATGGAGATTTTTTTTATACACAATGAGAATACTAAAGAGTATTTCGAAAATAGAATTTTCTTTAATATCTGACATCTTATGCATACGCCTTTTATCCCCGAAGGGGTAGGCAAAAGTGCGTCGAGCGCACCCATTTTTCGCCGTGCATATTCCGTCCCATAATCTAACATCTAAGTTACTAAGAAACTTCGTGTTCTAATAATATTCACAGCTACAAAAACCCTGATATTTACACAGTATTACAATTTATCAAATTCTCAAGCCCGCTAAAACTAAGTTCATTTAAATAAATCTTTTGTTATTCGTAAATACCATTGTCTTTTGAAACAACTCGGCTCTCATATAAACGATATAAGAACAACGTGCGCGAACATCTTTGTTCTCGGTACATTAATAAAATTATAATCTGGGCTTGAGTTGGGTCGCGAAGGGAAGGGCAAACAAAACTAATCACGAGCAAACCTCGTTATGATGTGATAAGGTAGCCCATTTACACTTTTGCGAAATCAGGATGACTGTATAATTTGAAAATTTTTGGATAATGTACTATTGAATACATACATATACATATACACTCACGCCTGTTATCCCCGAAGGGGTAGGCAGAGGCGCAACTAGTGCACCCACTTTTCGCCGTTATTCCGTCCCATGATGTGATAGGGGGCGACCCTATCGCCATATCGGGCACAAATTCCAGACTTCGGGCTGATACTGAATAGAAAAACTCAATATCACTTTGCCCGACCCGGGGATCGAACCCGAGACCTCAGCTTTGCAGTCGTACTGTAATATAACTACGCCACCGAGGCAGTCTTCTATTGAATATGGAAAACAAACGTGATTAGATGGCTTATTAGTTCTTGTTTGGAGAATACTTATGTCTATTGCGATGTTAGGGATATACAGTACTTATCTACCTACAATACAATACTACAAATAACAGAAGATAGAAACTCATCGATTATATTGCTTCTGAATCTAAAAAAAAGACATAACTTCATAATAGTTTTATAAAATAAACATATTCAATCACCACAACACAATGTTGAAACAGAAGGCAAGTGATACGCCCATAGCTCGATCGAATCTCCCAGTATTGCAGTTACAAACGCACAGGAACAGGAAACGAAAGCGATAACGTCAACCTCGTTCACAACTTCACTTCATTGTCTGTACGCTGCGTTATAAAAGCGTGTAGAAAACGGGAAAACTTTTTACGATGTTATACTATCCGTGACCTGGTTTTAATATGAACATATACATACATACATACATCACGCCTGTTATCCCCGAAGGGGTAGGCAGAGGTGCAACTAGTGCACCCACTTTTCGCCATTATTCCGTCCCATAATGTGATAGGGGGCGAGCCTATCGACATATCGGGCACAAACTCCAGACTCCGAGCTGATAATGAATAGAAAAACTCAATATCACTTTGCCCGACCTGAGGATCGAACCCGAGACCTCAGCTTTGCAGTCGTACTGTAATACAACTACGCTACCGAGGCAGTTTTAATATGAAAAATAAATTAATTTGGAACATAATTTTCATTAAAAGTAAAAGATTGACAAAAATATTGCAATGGTTTTATTTTATGGAAATATTGGAAAAGAACAGTCGAAAGCAGGACAAAGCAGGAACAGTCCTGCTTTCGACTGTTCTTTTTCAATATTTCCATAAAAATAAAAACATTGTCCAAGCACTACATGGCCCTTAACATGTATAAAAATCATAATATATAATTAAAAATATTGCACATATTTTTTTATGAATTATTATTCTGTTTAATAAAAAAAAATCTATATGAATCAATGCACAATTAATGATATAAAGTATTTCATTATCTGTGAAAAGCATTACTTTGTTTGTTCCTATTTTCTACATAGATACTATTACAAGAAATAGCAGAGTATTTATTGGTGGTAGGTTTTTCATATGTCCTATAGGCCCCATAGGCCGTCTGAGCGGATACCACTGCAATGTCTATATGTCTCAGGATGACGAGCGCAGTAGAATGCCACACAGTACTTTGTAAGTCAAGGAGCTGCATGATGTTGCCACTGTTTATGGGTGGTCATCTCGCTTACCATCAGGCGAACTGCATGCTCTTCTTTCATCATTTAATGCACTAAAAAAACGTCCTGGCCTTAAAGCAATTTAAATTTATACTTAAGTTTCATAATATGTTTTATTCTATCGTATTAAAAACATCTCTATATCAACATATCTGAACGCGAGAAACTCAAAAACTAACAAGCGTATTACAATGCAATTTGGTACAAAGATACCTAGTTTGAGATTTAGAATACTTTTTATCCCGAAAACTATATGATAATAATATCTGCCCTGTATTATATATACGTTTCTATTGCTAGAACGGGGCTCCTCTACTACTAAGAGGGTTTAGGCTTTAGTCCACCACGCTGACCTAGGGCGAATTGACAGACTTTACATAGCTTCGAAATGTATAGTAGGACATTTATACCGGAAAACCTCTTTCACGCAGGAGAAACCGGTAGCAAAAGGTAGTATTATTTACTAATAATAATTCAGTCTAATTACTGAATTAATTTATCATAGCAGCTGTGAATCCAGTAAGTTCGGCCTAGCTAATTTGCTACTGGGCTTGCCTACATCATCTAGAACATGAACCATATTAACGTAGCATCCGTGGCCATGTTACCTTTACATAGTTCTGTTTTGAACGTCTTTACAAACACACATAAGATCCCCAAAGACGCGACAGTTTATGCAATGCCATTATTAAAATCACTGAGGAAATTCACAAGTGCACAAGAAGTAAACGCAAACATTTCGCTTTGCTATCACAGTAAACTTAGTAAGACTTCTTCACGCAAAGGGAGCCTTTTAAGTGCCGTCACTCAATTTACTGCTTCATTTAAACTGTGTGAATATGGTGATGGAAATTACTGACGGTTTTACAAAGGGTGTTTTAGTAATCGTGTAATCATTTTTTTTTCTGAAGATGCTCGCTTGGAATTTAGGGTATTTCGAAACGTGACCTAACCACACTTGGTTTCTTTGAAAAAGGGCATTACTAAGTTAATTATTTATTTTATTTTTTTATTTTATTTTTTTAGGAACAATAAACGGTTATATGCTATAATACATTGCAAACTAATCTTAATCTAAATAATTACAAAACACATAACCCACACCATTGTCCACATATTGATATAAGAGAGAATTGAGATTAGTGTTACGAATATGGAATATTATGAAGTCATCTTGGACAACTTGAGCATTGCATTTTTTTTAAACTTGAGGTTTGATTCAGCAAAAATGTCAATATTTGTAAAATGTGTGTTGTAGGTATCTAAAAGACGTCGGAGAGGTACTCGAGTACCTGCATTACTTCTACATGGCACAGTATGAAATAACTGAGGCACGCGCACCCCTCGTCTAATTACAGTTCTAGGTACCCTATAATGTATTTTATTTGTGAGTTCGATACAATCATATTTGTTGTTACACAGGCTGTGCAGCATCATCACGTCCAGGAGCAAACGTCTTGATTCAAGGCTTAAGACATTGTAACGGTTTAATAATTGAGTGTAGGGAATTTTTGAATTGTGGCATCTATAATTCATAGCGCACAGAAACTTCTTCTGGACTATCTCAAGTTGATTATGGTATTTCTTGTAAAAAGGATTCCAAATCGGCACTGCGTATTCAAGCTGTGATCTATTTAGAGTTTTATACAGTATGAGGTAAGTATGAGGCCGCACAAATTCGGATGTAGATCTCATAACGAAGCCATACAAACTGAAAGCTTTGTTGACTATATATTCTATATGCGAATCAAAGTGTAAGCATGAGTCTAACAATACACCCAAATCCCGTACCAAGTTTATCTTATTTAGGGACGAACTATGTAAAGAGTAATTAAAGTTAATTTTATTTTTGTTTTTCGTGAAGGATATAGCATGACATTTACTTATATTAAGGAATAATTACTCTAAGCTAAGCACTCACCATTTATTTCTCGAGATTCGAAATTTATAAATGAGATTTCCCCTCACTTTTGATTACAAAAATAACAAACATAATGAAAAGTAACATAAAATGTTAAAAACATATTATGTGTCAAAACGGCCTTCACGGCATGCCGTTACTATAATTATTCTGCCTAATATATTTTTAAATCTAACAGGTTTTTCTTTATTACTTTAAATTTTAATAAGCATAGTTAAAGGCTTTCTAAATAAAAGGGTTAAATAAAAACAAGAGTAAAATTTTCACTGTCGTATATTCAATTTCATTTTACCTTAGTGTTACTAACATTAATATCACAGTTCGAAAATATTATGTGTACGAGATCTATGCATAAGTATATCATAGTACTTAGCAAACAATAAGTGTAATTTACAATGACTAATATTACAATATTTGTGAACGTCCATAAAAACTATTTACAAAGTTAATCATAATGTTCTCATAATAAGTGGAGGTGACGTTTTAGATAATTTCGAGTTATTAAAAGTAAAAGAATTTAGAAAAATTATATTGATTAAAATTCGATTTCGCTGAGTAACAATTTCGATTTAAAAAAAATAATTTATTTTTGATGATCCCTATGGACTTTGCTGCATCTCGTAACATAGGCAGATTCGTTGTAACACAAGAAGTTTTATTTTTTTATTAAAGTAATAGTTTACTGCCAATTCGAGTTTTGAGTGAAAATTTTCTTATTTGCAACACTACTAAACTTAGTTGTTGACCTCCGTATAAATTCAATTTTGATAGAAAATTCATTTTTAAAAAGAATTTTAGAAGAATATAGGAAAGACCTTGTTATTGACACTCTTGGAGCTTTGAAACATCACCTCCTTCATACTATAAGAACCATACAAGCAATTAAAACTTAAATAAATTGTTTTACAAACATTAATTGTCACCGACACGTTTATTATGAAATTCATTATGGGTTACAAACATGTTTTTATTCTATCTACTATTCAGTTCTTACCGCCATCCTCGGTTTCGATGCCATTCCGCTGCTACCTGCAGACAAAAAATTGTTTGAGTACAATATTATATTATATTTATGTACAATAAAGTGTTAAATAATAATAATATTTAGGATAAGTAGATTTTAATTGTGTATGACCTCTGCATTATGTTGGAAAACTTACATAGTACCAGCCAGTTCGTTTTTAAATACCGGCTTACTTTATAAGTATAGTAAACATTGTTCCGATTCTCATGGGTACTTTTATTAGGAAAAATATGTACAGTAAGCCACAAAAAGTAGCTGAACATAATTAAAACTTCAAAACGTTCCTACACATTAAATTCAATCGTAATATTCTTTATTATCTACAATAAAGCAAAATGACTGCTTCGGTGGCGTAGTTGTATTACGGTACGACTGCAATCCCGGGGTCTAGGGTTCGATCCCCGGGTCGGGCATAGTGATATTAGATTTTTCTGTTCAGTATCCACCCTGATTATGGAATTTGTGCCTGATATGGTGATAGGCTCGCCCCCTATCACATCATGCGACGGTATACCTAGGCACGACGAAAAGTGGGTGCACTTAGGTGCCCCCCTGCTTACCCCTACGGGGTCAAAAAGGCGTCAGTGTTTGTGTGTCAAACCCTTTGGTGAAGGTATAGCGATTGTTGATACGATCACAGAAGTTTAAAAGTTAGAAATTTCGAATTTGTTCATTTACTTTTATGGCTGACTGTACCTACTTAGACCTATGGTGTTTATATTACATTATGTACAACATAAGCTCCATCCCTTTGCCTGTTATGTTATTATTGACTACGAATTTCGTTACCGAAATATTTTGCTTCCTAGACGCAGGTGTTGAATATGTTATATCTATTTTCTTATGCGTGGATTTTCTCCTAGACATCAATAGAGTAGGTAGATAACCCTATTAGATTTAAGCTGTTTTTAGTTGTTATTAATAAGAACCTTTATAAATTTCACGTTCGCACACAATTTAAAAAAAAGTAGAACTTCTGTGTACTAAATAATTAATTTAATTAACTAAAAACTAAGGCGCTTTATTGAGCTAAATGCCGTGTGGGAGCAATGCAGTTGCAGCGTTGCAGTCGCTCAGAGTATTTGAAGGCCCTTGGAGGCTAGAAATAGGTACTTTCATAAACAAAAATATCACGGCATTAAAGAAATGCACTCTTTACGGAGTATATGTAGAGTCACCATTGCTGATCACATGAGGAATAGTAGGATAAGAGATCGATGTATGTTAAATGATGATGTGGTGACTAAGATTGAAGGAAGTATGCTGAGGTGGTTTGGGTACGTGGAGGGGATGAATGAAAGACGGATCACAAAAGGTATTTATCGAGCGAATGTGGATGGTACGGCTGGAAGGGGACGCCCAGGAGAACGTTCTCTGACCAAATAAATGATCTCCGAAAAGCGCAGATCAGGAGTACCCTTAACCGACGACAATGTATGAAAAGAACTATGAATGTGGAAGTGGCGAATGAGGTTTGTCAAGATCGTAGACTGTGCCGTTCAATAGTCTCTGCTTACCCCTATGGGATAGAGGCGTGAGTGTATATGTAGAATTATGAATCATATACCTACTAAAGAATAATTTAATATATACATAATAATTATTAACGAAATCAGTAGCAGGCATAACGTACAACAGTGGATGCTAATTAGGCGCAATCTCCAGGAAATCTGGAATAAAGCCAACAATTACAATGTCCACACCCACCGCGGTGAAATTTCAAATGCAACGGGAATTATGGCCCAGTTTGTCCTTATTTCTCACATGATTGAATTCTAAACACATATCGTATTTATTGTAACTAAAATTTCAATTAGAATGGTATAAATATTTCATGTGAATAAAATTTAATTAATTTATGTTTATTCATCATTTGCTTTAAACATAGATATTCGGTGAATATAATGAGTGCGAGGCGTATAGTAACGAAGTCTAAATCAGGCTTTACGCTAGCCAAGATGGATTTCATCTGCAAAGAAACTACGTTTCCAGTAGTGTAAGAGCACTTCCTATAAAGTGATATTATAATACAATTCAAATGTATATTTTTTAGTTTATGGAATATTATATACAACTCTAACGTGCGGCAATTTTAGATTTAAATTAATGTTCTATAATTGTTAGTATGATCGTGGACATGATTTAGTACAAATGTTCAAGCCGCTTTTGTAATGTGTAAGCACTAACCAAAAACTTCCTCTGTTGTGTTGAATTTAATAACTATTATTTGAGTCAACTGTCAATGCATGTTATGTGCACCAATTGTTAAATTTGATATAAATGGAGAAACAAACTCTTCAGCTTTATAATATTAGCATAGATTGAAAAAGAAACAGTCGAAAGCAGGATTTGAACCCTTTAAAGAGATAAAAATAGGGAACTTGAAACTGAGCAGACGAAAGTAAGGTCGAGATAGCTCAGTTGGCAGAGCACCGGTACGGTACGCTGGAGGTCGCGGGTTCAAACCCTGCTTTCGACTGTTTCTTTTTCAATGTTTCCATAAAAATAAAAAAACATTAAATTAATTATCTACCTATACTTTGTAATATCACTTTACAAAGCTACTATCAGCTTCAAGCGAATAAAACACTTAACAAAACTATCACTGCTGATAAGAAATGTTGTCAAAATAACCCTAGCCGTTTTTAGAATCGATTCAATTTATATTTAAACACGAAAAGAGACCAACCAGTCTTGTCTAAGTAAAAATAGATTTAAACAAAGCTTATTCTGCATTTGGTACGCTTTGGGATCGAATAGACACGTGTTTATTATTCCTCTATTGGTGCCAGTGTGACCGTAAACGAAGTAGTGAACAGCAGTTGTCGAACGAGCTTGTTCCAGTTTAATATACTCACTAGCGATTTGTTAATGATTTGGGTAACGCTATTCTTAATTCGTGGATTTCATTTCAATATTAGGTATGGTTTGTTCCGGAGAACCCTATATTGACTCCTCAAGCCCCGCAACGGACACCGGTGTCCATATATATAGGGTTTTCCCATACATCTATATATATAAGCGGGGCTTGAAGGGTTAAAGTTGAAAATAATGTCACTAGTATTATAATTACCAAATATTGTAAAAATCTTTTAATATTTACAATAGAACAGTCCAACGGATTTATAATTTGGCTTAACATATACATACACAGATCATGTATTCTAAGAACATTTTTTATCACAGAAAAAATGTTCTAGAATCGGTCTTTCTCGGGAATCTCAAACCATATTTGGAAATAAGGATGATCAACAGGAACGCCCTAATAGATAACAAAAGCTTGTGTTTACTGTAAGGCAATCTGTCTAAATCAGAACTTCTGTCTGCACTGGTAGGACTAAGGTTTCTAACAAGGCTTTACGTCTATTGTTTACAAATAGGATGGATGGCTTTACTTGCTCGTTGTAGCATAAAGGGCTTTCACTAGATCCCTGTAGGCAGAAGGGCTGGTCACATGGTAGTCACACGAACCAAAATTGTATAATTCATATTTTAAAGAACATACATAGTATCACGCCTCTATCCCATAGGGGTAGGCAGTGACTATGGATCGCCACTTTGCTCGATTCTGGCACACTACTTTCGCCTCCTATACCTTCATCAATCTTTTCATGCACTCACGCCGGTTCAGGGTACTTTTGACCTGGCCTCTACTTAGAATGTCAGATATCTGACATTCGAAGGTTCGGTGCGGTCGACCCCTGCCGGCCCTTCCATCCACACTCGCCTTATATATCCTCTTTGTCAGTCTCCTATCATCCATCCTTTCCAAATGCCCAAACCACCTTAGCATACCCTTCTAAATTTTAAAGAAATAGTATCGTAATAAGCTGTAACACGTCACTTTGCTGGTCGAAGATAATTTCCTTGGAAAATAATTCACTTTGCCGATCTCCAACTAAATAACCTTTCGACCCGACAGAAATCACATTTTTAAACAGGAATCAATTTCTCTTTCAGTTTTCTCGTGTTGTTCCCTTGTATACGTGGGATTTTATAGTAATATTTTATTTCGAATAAACAATTTATTAGCATCTTTATTTTAACTACATTATTCATTCCCGATACCCGGTTTTCCAGCCTCCCAAAGCGCACAAAACCTACACACCTACCTTCTCGTACAAAAACTAGAGTGAATTTTCACGTGAAACTGATCTTAGCTTTTCACAGTCAAAGAATGTGTGTGTGGTAAGGCTCGTACGACAGTATAAAAATAAAGGTTTATTTTCTCTTTTACAACAAACGAAATGGACGATAGCCTAGTTGGGAATAGAACGGTCTGCCGAGAGTCCGGAATAATGTCCGGAGGTTCAAAACCCAAGGTACGCCCATCTGATTTTTCAAAGTTACGTATGTATTGTTTATCAATTATTGTTAGTTTTAACGGTGAAGGAAAATATGGTGAGGAAACCTGCATACCTAAGAAGTTCTTTACATATACACTCACGCCTTTTATCCCCGAAGGGGTAGGCAGAGGCCAGCGACTATATAACCCCTAGACTCCTAATGTTCAATATTCCTTTCAAATTAATTCTGTCAACTACCTGAGGTTTGAGGAAGCGGGGTACTGCATTATGATTGGTTCTTCCAACACCTTATCGCATTATACAAACTTGGAAACATAGGCATAGGGATGGGACGAGTTAAATGAAAACACGATTTTTTATCGATATTACTTTTATGTAATAAAGTTTTATAGTAATATTATTATTATTATTTATTAAACATATTAATATTTTAACGAAACTCTTTATGTTATCGAATGACAGATGGCGCTTAGTAAGTCTCATCGACATTAACAAGAATATTTGAGCTGACTTGTAGGAATAACACAAAGAATAACTCAAAACAATCGTTATAATCAACAAACAAAATAAAAAATTATCCTAATAACATTTATTTCTGATACCGCTAGTCAAAATGTATATCCTAATAATTTTAAAAATGAATTAACTATTACTAATGAACTAACCATTTAAAATAAGAAGCCTTTTAAAATTAAATGGGCCTCAGATAAATTGATTAGTTGAGTATTCGGGCGATAGTTTCTCTTATTTTTAATTTTATCGATAGAACTATCGACAAATCCTTTTGGTGTATCACTTACTTTTAATGTTAAAAAACAAAACGAAATAGAAAATGTAAAAAGTACTTTCGTCGGAAAGAGATGCAAATATAACAAGATGGCGCGTAAACACCCATCTGACCAGTCTAAGATGAACTCCGTAAAATTTAAAATAAAATGTGATTATGTGTCGTTATTGACTTACCTGTGAAATGTAATGCCATTTTTCTGAAAATTTGAATTATGGCTATTTATACCACACCATTTTATTGTGCACAGGTTCATTACAATAGTTATTTATACGCAAACACGGAAGTATTTACAGCTCACAGTTGTGGTCGCAACTGACTTGAAGATTTTGAACGGTAAGCTACATTGGATCTATTTGTCAGATGTGTTGCCCGAAGCCGATCGTCTGTTATTAGGAGTCTAGGGGTTATATAGTCGCTGGCAGAGGCGCAACTAGTGCACCCATTTTTCGCCGTTATTCCGTCCCATGATGTGATAGGGGGCGAGCCTATCGCCATATCGGGCACAAATTCCAGACTCCGAGCTAATACTGAATAGAAAAACTCAATATAACTTTGCCCGACCCGGGAATCGAACCCGAGACCTCAGCACTGCAGTCGTACCATAATACAACTACGCCACCGAGGCAGTCTTCTAAATCTAATCTTCTACATTTTTATAAAGAAGTTCTTTATAAAAATTTAGAAGATATGTGGAGTCTATCAACCCGCACTAGGCTAGCGTGGTGGACTAAGGTCTAAATCCTCTCAGTAGTAGAGGAGGCCCGTGCCCAGCAGTGGGACAGTATATAATACTGGGCTGGTATTATTTACATTTTACAACAATCATTGAAAGGATATACCGCGACTTTGTTCCTAAGGAAACTATTTGTGCTATTTTTTATATTAAACTCTAGTGGAATTGTGGACATTGCGCGCGGAACACAAATCAAGCGGAAACAGACTTGCTTGATTTAATTTATTGCTTTTGGGCTGTTGGATATGTTTTGGTGTAAAATATGTTTCAGAAATAAAACAATATTAGTTCATATAAAGTAATAGTAGCATTTAACTTATAAGTGCGTTATTTTTTGTTGTTCCCCGATGATAAGTTGATTTTGGAGATTTAAAATACTTCTAATAAGTAGTAATATATGAATAATTTTTTTCTCCTAGCCAGTTTCGGCCACGGCGGCCAATCTCAACGGAGATCAGCCAGGTACGCAGGAGATATTATAGTGCACAAGTGTGTGCGCAATACACAGATGCACTCGCTATTCCTTCACTCTCATAGTCCGGTGAGACGGCAATCCGACGTGACCGGAGAGAGATCAGGCGCAGGACCAACGGCTTTTACGTGCTTTCCGAGGCACGGGGGTATCACACCGCCAACTTCCTGACTCCGAGCTGCGACTGAGTAAATTTTAAGATGGAAAAACCCAGTCACAATGTTTTTGGCTCGACCCGGGATTCGAACCCAGGACCTCAGCGCGCAAATCGTACTCGTAATGCGTACGCAATACAACTACGCCACCGAGGCAGTCAATAATATATATGTATATTTCAAATAATAATATTGCCGAATAAATGCAATTACTTATATTAAAAGTGTTTTAAATATTTAATTTGTAAATTACAATATTTCCGGCTTACAACAAAAAAGCGTGTTAAAAAGAATCTTATTTATACTTCAAGCATGTAGTTTCTATAGAAATATTGACAAATAAATCTTACGTAACTTACATTACTGAGACAAGTGGACGTCCGCTGTTTTTAAAGTTAATCTTTTTATCTCCAGTAACGACTGATAAAAGCAAATTTGCATTTTTCGACAAAAAATGTTTTATAGGTTAATAAATTTCTTTCGTATTTGTACCTACATTAACACAGATTATATGAGAGCCGCAGCTGGCCAGTCTGATGGCTGTCCTCATATTTTAGTCGTGCCATAAAAATGAAATTGTCTTTGTTCCGTTATCATGCTGACTACATATTTTTACCCTCAAATATTTGTGGAAATGAAAGTATACCATCATCCTTTCAACTACAATTTCTTGTTTAATATCCTTGTAAGTTTAAGCGTTTTGAGTATTGTTGTAACGAATAATTTTTTTATTGAATTTTATGTTGTTATTTATAGGCTATTATGAAAAATAAATTATGTCCAAACTAGGATCATTTGTTGAGCGTATCTTAAAATAATAATTATTTTAGTCTAGTATTGTTGGATTTTCTCCAATTTTATTTCGAACTAGTAGTGCTCGCTGCTCCGCCCGCGTGAAAAAGTTTTTCCGGGACAAAAATATTTTTCCCGGGATAAAAAGTAGCCTATAGCACTCAGGAGTTATGTAGCTTCCTATTAGTGAAAGAATTTTCAAAATCGGTTCAGTAGTTCCTGAGATTAGCGCGTTCAAACAAACAAACAATCTCTTCAGCTTTATAATATTAGTATAAATTGATTTTTGAGTGATATTAAATTATAGACAAACAAAATCTACGAATACTTAATAGTTATAAAGGCTACTTGTCTTGCTATGAAACATACCGACTGTTTATTATGGAACTTGTATGAAAAAAACTGTACCTATAGAATTCGTAAAACGGTGCCCGACTATAGTTATGTTAATACATAAGGTTTTCCCAAGTTACTAATTACTTTGGTGAGGTTGTATTTGAGATGAAATCCAGCTTGGCACAGTGTGATAATGTCATCGAGGTCAAATTCTGGGCAAGATTACATTGTAATATACTGTATAAATGTTAATACATTTGTCCCTAGACACCGAATTTGCATAGTACATGGTTTACGTTAGCTAGATAGTATTCGCTTTGTTTTTGGCGAAATTCAACGTTGCGTTTAAATTTCCTTATTCATTTCATAAATGCAGTCGACGGTTCGATATCGAAATTACCAATTAAATTTATAAGTCATGAAGTTGATTTGATGTGATGAGTTGCTTTTAATCCCCAGGTATACATTTATGTATATCAGTTTGTGTAATTACATAAAATATGATGGACTGCCTCGGTGGCGTAGTTGTATTACAGTACGACTGCAAAGCTGAGGTGTCGGGTTCGATCCCCGGGTCGGGCAAAGTGATATTGAGTTTTTCTATTCAGTATCAGCCCGGAGTCTGGAATTTGTGCCCGAAATGGCGATAGGCTCGCCCCCTATCACATCATGGGACGGAATGACGGCGAAAAAGTGGGTGCACTAGTTGCGCCTCTGCCTACCCCTTCGGGGATAACAGGCGTGAGTGTATATATGAAAAATGTACCTAAGCATACTTTGATAACAACATATTTTGAGATATGGAATAATTTAGTAAAGATAGAAACAGAATAAAATTAGCAGATATTTTCATTGAATAAAACGTTATTATGCAAGACATATGAATGTTGTATTCATTAAGGGTAGGCAATGATATGATTGTTAATGTAGCTTATCCAAAACGCAATATTATGTCGTACACTGAGAACACACAAATGTCTCGTACAATCTAAGGATCACGCTTACTATAAAACACAGTAAAATATCTCTCTTTGCCGATGATATCAAAATTTACAAATCAATTAATGACCATAACGACGCGAGTCTCTTACAGACAGACCTAAACGCCCTTACATCCTGGTGCCATAGAAACGATATGTCACTCAATGTCAGTAAATGTTTCCATATCAGTTACACCCGAAAAAAGAAACCACATGATACTCAGTATAAGCTAAGCGGAGACCACCTCCAACATGTGTATGAGATTCGTGACCTCGGTATATATATGGACAGCAAACTTAATTTTATCACGCATATTAACAAAGTAGTCACTAAGGCGGCGCAAATGTTAGGATTCATAAAAAGGAACAGCAAGGGCTTCAAACCACAAACTCAAATTATATTGTACAACGCACTAGTTCGCAGTCACTTAGAATATGCTGCCGTGGTTTGGAGCCCCTTCTACAGCGTACACTCGCAACGTGTAGAGAGAATACAGCGAGTGTTCACTAGACATCTAGCTTTTCTCACTCCTGGGTTTTCTCATAGATGTCCATATAGTCTTCGGTTAACTGAATTTAAAATGATTTCTCTCAATAATCGTCGCAAGCTTCAGAACATGTGCCAGCTTCATAAGATCTTAAACGGCAAAGCTAATTGTAACCATATACTCGAACGTTTTAGCCTTTCAGTTCCACGAAATCACCCACGAACGCCAACCCGTAACATTCTGCATACTCCATTTTCTAAAACTAACCTAGGTCTACAATCACCCTATACAAGAATGTGCAATCAATATAATCAGTTTTTAAAGAATTGTAAAGAATTAGACGTGTTTCATGACTCTTACCCCGTCTTCAAACACAAGATACGCGAATTGCTTTTGTAAGTCTCACACATGGTACATTTCATCATTTTTTATTTTTTTTTGTAATAGTCATAGAAGTTATGTTTTTGCTTATGAATATTTTATCTTGTTAAATATTATTATGTTTATAACTATTAACATTAAGTATAGATTTTCATTATTTTTTTAATATTAATTCGCTGAGTACTGTGGCAAATGTTATGTACGCCGAACTTGTTGTACATATCGGTGACTATTTTATTATATTCATTCCAATGTTAACCTGAAATGTTATAATATGTACAACGTGGCAGTGCTAATAAATAAATAAATAAATAAATAAGGTAAATCAGTTTTATTCGACAGACGCCATTTTATGACTGCCTCAGTGGCGTAGTTGTATTACGGTACGACTGCAATGCTGAGGTCTCGGGTTCGATCCCCGGGTCGGGCAAAGTGATATTGAGTTTTTCTATTCAATATCAGCTCGGAGTCTGGAATTTGAGCCCGATATGGCGATAGGCTCACCCCTTATCACATCATGGGAATAATGGCGAAAAGTGAGTGCACTAGTTGCGCCTCTGCCTACCCCTTCGGAGATCAAAGGCGTGAGTGTATAATATATATATGTACGCCATTTTATTTTTGTTAGGCAAAATTTATTAAAAGTAATAACCCCTTGCATGCTTTTACAACAAACGAGATTTTAATAAATCCATTTATGTTACAACGAGTTGTGTGTAAAACGAAAGCAAATATTTTTAAATCATGTCATTGTTGCTATCTTAAAATACGAAAGTGAACAAATTGGATAATGAAATTGCACTTAAAGGACCATGTAAAGCTGGAACTTGCTATAAATCAGCTTTTGCTGTTAGTAATTGCTTAAGTCATATTTTTTTTTCAGTTTTGTAATAAGTATAAGTGACGTTTATTATTCCCGACTTGAGATTTAAACGTACCTCAAAGCCGATTCACGTTTACGAAATAACAATGAATGGATATTATTTACTATAAATTGAAGAAAGGAAAATTATGAGGGCATAGAATAATTTATAACATAATATGGCCACATTTATTTATAAGCTTTTTTTTCCTGATTCACGTTCTTAATCAATTGCTTTCAATAAAGTAATAAGTTAGTAAGTAGTATTGGTAAATAGTACCATCTGGCTAGTTAATATCTTGGAAGCTGAGGATGACAAGTTTAAATATAGAACAGAACCCAGATACCACCGATACTTTGATAGAGCTTACAATAATACTCTATAACATGTTGTTACAGATTTTTTTAATAATAGACTTCCTAGTTAATGCTGCTTTGGAATTAAGTCCCTGTAGGGGTAATGATTGTTTCATAGATAGTTTTTTATTTGACACGGTGAAGAATTCTAGACTAGTCAGTGTGATTATTTTGTATTCTGAATGTAGTTTATAAGCTGCACATCTTTATTCTATCTATATGATTGAAAGTAAAAAAAAAACATTTTTTTATCATTCAACAAATAACATTGCAGTAATTGATTACGAGTACATATTAGGAGGATATATCGCACCTTTAGGATGAAAACGACACAATGCAAAAAGATAGAAAATTGGGTTATTGTCATAAAATTACTTAAAACGAAGTACTCAATACAACAATAGTTCAAACACAGCCATATTCAAACAGGAAAAGGACAAAACTATTATATAAGTCCCTTTTTATTATATTTTTATAAATAAGGGACTAGTTTTTAGTCATTTAAAAATGTCAACTCAATTTTCTATATTTTGAATTGTGTCGTTTTCGTCCTAAAGATGCGATATGTACGAAAATGATATACAAAAATAAGATAGTGGAATAAATAACGTATGAAGTATAAATGTAAAGATTATTAGCGAACTTAGATGATATATAGAATAAATAAATAGACAGATGTAAAGATTAAATAAGTCACGATATACTAAGATATGTATAGACAAGAGTTGAAATAATACAGAAAAAGAAAATAGAAAAACACTTGAATAATATCCCTTATTCTGGATAGGAGGGACAGAAAAAAAAAATTATTAAGACTTTATGATTAAGACGTTTAGACTTTGGACTTTCCAAAATGACTATCAACAGATGATAGGAAACGAAATGATCATTCAAATCTTACCGTGGATACATGGCGTGTAGATCAGGGTGCACTGGGACATGAGTAGCGTGTCTTGCATGCGGAGACATGGCGGCGGCCGCATTAATCGCCCGGATGCGCGCGCGCAACCTCTCGTACTGCTCAGGCTGATATTGCGCAGCTATTGTTACTGCAGTGCCCGAGTATTGCTGTGAGGGAAATTTTAGTATGCTTTTGAATCAATGTACATAATTGTTTCTATATATATCACCAAGTTCAAAAACAGATACCTTCAGTGCCGCGGCTGCTTGTTCATGCGTTGCTCTTGTAAGGTCCCTTCCATCAACACTGAGTATCCTGTCTCCTCTATATAGCATTCCATAAGCAGATCCTCCAACAGCTACTCCTGATACAAATACTCCACACGCATCTTCTTCAGCACCCACCACGTTATCGTTTTCGCCACCAAGCCCTCCCACGATGTCCATGCCCAAACGTGACCCAGATCGCACTAAACGAACCATTCGTACGCATCTGATAACAAAATATAATATGTCTAAGATTTTGTTTTTGTAAAACTAGGTTTCATCATCATCATCATCATTCCGCCACATGAAGTCCACTGCTGAACATATGCCTCTCCTAAAAATTTTCAGACGGACCGGTTGAAACCGCTACACTTGCCAATACATTTAAACTAGGTTTAACTCCATTTAAAACGTGTTAGCAAATTGCTAGTTCATAACGATTTGAGTTTGTTTGTTTTTGTATTTTTTTACTACTGAATACATTATGCCCATATTTTCTGATTGTTTAACATTATAAAGTTCAGTATCTGACAGGTTTCTAATTTTTTTCCTACTTTACAACGAATACAATTGAACAGCCGTATATTTACACTGTTCCACATAACATTCGTGGATAAAATTCTTAAAAAAAACATTTCATCAAATACTAATATTGAAGTTTGTTCCAGCTGTAATAACTAACCTATAATAACTGAATTTACAAGATCTTTCAGTTTTCCGTGAATTGTCTATGCTTTAATTATAAACTTTATTAGAATTCTCGTACTTCGTTTCACATAGTTTAATGAAGGCTGTAGCGAAGTTGCCAAGTATTCTACTGAGGATTAGTGGTTCTACAGTATGACTGAATAGTTCATCTAGAATCTTCAGTTATAACTGAAGATGTCTGTATTCAGTCATACTGTTTAATTTAAATTTATAGCGTCCGAATTTGTTCTTTGATTATTAAGTAATTCAATAACAATGTTATCAATTAGAAGAGACGAAGTCTGATATTCGAAGATGCCCGAAGCAATAAAGACAATGTTATAATTCAGGACTGTGTAAATAATTGTATTAATCTTGGAGCTATAATTATTAGTCTTAAGATAATAATGACTTCTTTATCTCCTGTTATATACGACTATGTTTAATGGCGTCACGAGGAAAAAAATCTTTCAAGAAAATCGCTTAAATGCTGTTTACAGTTCTATGAATATATTTTTATCTCAAGCTGTTTAAAGACCATTCACTCAGTCTAACAAAAGGAGACCAAATTAATGTTTTATAGCATTTGGATTAGTGCCAAAAACAGTGCAGTGCATAAAAATCGCAAAAGTTTACCTCGGTATTTCACTTGGCTCCTCTTCTAACAGCTCGTGCAGTGTTGAACACGACGTTGCCTGCGTTCGAGCTGCATGGACAACCGATAATATTCTTAATACTTGCTTCAAAAAGACCGATGCTGGAATTTATTTACTAAATCTTGCTAATACTAAAAACTATACCAAGACTGTGTTTCTTATAAAAATAAACAAAGCGCTTCAAGTGCATTGTGTAGAAGTTATTTTAGAATTCCAGCTGCTTAGTACTTTATTCCTCAGCATTAGAATGCTAGTTTGAAATCCCTGCACACTTGCCAAGAACTTGGTTATAAAGGAAGGTTTATCGTGTTTGCACAGCGTGTTCGAAATATTTTTGTATAACAACTTTATTTGCAGTGGAAGCGTATCTGAATAAGTTGCAATGAAATTCTGAAGAAGTGGTCAGAACGTAGCAATTATTGTTCAATGGTTATAGCCGTTTTGTTGCTAAAATAATAAACACTTTACACACTGCACAGTGAACAAAAGACGGTAGCTGTATATAATCAATACTTTGAATCACTTATAGAGTTAGATATCCCTTTTTTGTCTTGACCAAGTAATTTTTTATAATGAAAACGTAAAAAATATACAACTAAACATCCAGTTTTGAGTATGTTGTGCTTTTTTTGTTTCATTTTAAAATGTAATTACATGGTGTTCATATGCTAGTTTCATATTTAAGAGGGAATGTATTTATAGCCTACACTAATTATTATTGTCTGTTGTATATTTTAAAAGTTGTGTTATTGTTTGTTATTACTGAAATAAAGTATCTATTTAATGAAGTCAATGATGGAATTAAGATACATGTACTTTTATCTAAAAGCTTCTGAATAATCTATACTAATATTATAAAGAGGAAAGATTGGTATTTTTGTATGTTCGTTATGAATAAACTTAGCAACTACTGGACTATTTAAAAAATTCTTTCACCAATTTAAAGCTACATTATTAGCGATTAACACATACTTTTTATCTGGGCAAAAATTAAATCGGGACTTTTATCCCAGAAAACTCATTCAGACGAGTGGAGCCGCGAGCATAACTCTAGTATGGGATAAAAAACGAAAATATTACATGAAAATATTTCGAAAATAAAATTTGAACGCACTTACTGGAATAAATTGGTGTTGTTTTGGCCACAGGAGGGAAAGACGCGGCAGGTAATACAATTAAAGTTACTTGTTCACCAGTGTTTCTTAATGCTGATACTGCCTGTGCATGTGTTGCGCCGACCAACGACGTTTCTATACCCTGTATTGAACATTTATGATTATCATTTTATCTGCTGTAGAATTATACTTAATTATGAGACAAACAGTAAGTTTCCAAAGATGTTATCAAACTAAGTAAACCCTCAAATAAAATTATGAAGTAAGTAAATGATAAAGTCATTAGATATAAATAAAATAGTTATCATCATATTTATAGATTTTGAATGTGCAATCCCAAAAGGTATTCTGGTGACGTTCTCTTACTAAGAGTTTAGTAGTATCAACAAGACTAGGATAAAAAATCACAAAGTTTATGTTTTTGTTCCAGCTTTTACTGCCGTCGAAGATCCAATCGGGTGGAATTGTAAAACGAAACAACAAAAAGAATCCTGTCCTACTTCTCGACTTCACGAGTCGCGCCTTCGTTTTCGCTGAACAAGTGGCACAAATAAAATAATATTTCATTTTAGAACATCTCTCCTAACGTCGCAATATGACGCTTTTGGAAATACTTCAAAACTGCTGGCGTAAAATTATCTTCAGTCTATTAGCTATTCAGGGTTAAATTGAAATTCCTACTTAATAGGAATATTTAGAAGTCGTCAAAAATGTGAATAGAATCATGTTATTTTTACACAGGGCTTTGTTCCGCGTCACACGAAACAGCGCAAAATCCTTTCGACTTTGATATTTGAAGATTTATTGGCGCTTATTAAGTTTTTTGGTTGTTTTTTTTCTGGTATATTTAATTGAAGTAGTAAGTAATCCATTTGCAATAGAAAATAACCTATTGGCTTAAAGCCACTTCTGGGATTTTTTGTATTACATTATGAATAATCTTGATTTGCGTAATTTTATTCTTATTAAGAAGAGTATCATGAATAATGTCTTAGGTTCAAATGATGCTCATGAATTCAATTTCACCCTGTCTAATTTTGTATATTGTGATAAAAATATAGAGGTATAAAGATAAATTAGAAAAAATAAAATACCAATATTAGCTGATACCAAAACTTACATCTTCGTCTCTCACAGCTAGTATTTTATCTCCAAGCCTTAGTCTGCCGTCATGACGTGCTGAACCACCAACAGCGATGTGCGATACAAAAACACCTCCTCCTCCCGCGTCGTCGGCTCCCCCCGCTATACCTAGACCAAGGCCCCTGACTCCTCGCCACAGAGTCACTACCCTGGGTCGCCGAGCTCGACGAACACGCTAAAAGACATACTATGTTTTTAAGTATTTTCTAAGGCCATAAACTCATTAGTGCCAAATGATGGTGTAATTTTTAAATTTCAAGTCAATTTATGTAAATAATTTTCCAACATTTATGGTTTTCAATTCACATCCGTTACAAAAATTGTCAGAGGCAGTTCGAAGCTAATTTTTTCCCAAGATATGTCGTACAGAATGTACAGGTATTTATTATTGTATTCATTCATTTTGCAGTATTTATTTACACGCTGGACGTATTAACATTTCTGTAAACCTAATTGAGTATGAAAAATTCAACATCATACGAGCTAATTCAACTTGAACTAATTAAACTAGGTTTATTTGTAAGTACAATAGCAAACTTACTAATCTAACAATGTTGCCAGCCTGCTGTAGTGCTTCGACTGCCATGGAATGAGGCGCTCCATCCACAGAAATGTCATTAACCTGCACCAACAAACACTGCGTCAAAATCTTTAATGAATATATCAGAGAGACAGGTTACTGTGTTAATTAAAATTTATTTGTAAGCAACGTAAACTTAGTTTCAGCCTGAATGTATTTTCTGTTTCAGCGCTTCATAATGATCAAACTTGATAGAAAGGAATTATAATTGCATTTTGGGACTAATTAATATTCATCCTTTTTAATTTATGATTACTCATCGAATTTTTAATGTATGATTTCTATACTTCGAATCTATGTATATTCTGAATTCTTCGTCTGATTATGGATTTACCCAAATCCAACTAATCAAGTTTTTACATAAAATTTTAATGCAAAAATTAAATATAAAACGTCGTAATATGTACCGTTAATTCCATGACACACGACGTCCAAAATTACGACGGTATAAGGCAATCAAGAAATTTGTACTACCCAACTGAGCATAAAGCTTAGGTTTCCGGGATTCAAAATTCTTTAATGCCAATTTGCTGCTTTATTGCTGCTAGTTATACTGCAATGTATTATTACAGTTTTATTGTTATAACAAAGTATGCAGGGAGGGACATCTAAACTTATATCGTTCATTTGAGGCATTCAAGTTTTAATCTTATTATCCTAATAAAGCGAAATACTAGGTAGTAGTTTGCTGGCATGCGAGTCTGGGTTGGTTTATCGCTACATTTATTTATGTAGGGAAGACCACCTCTACATTTATTTGTGTGCGAGCTTTGTTGAAGGAAAGGAGAACTCTTATCAGGCATTATGAGAGTAACATCAGTTGGAACATGACAAAAAACACGACACGACTCCATTTGGTTTTATTGGGATTGGTTGAGAGACTAACTGAATGACGTATTAGTCTCTTGATCAATCACAAACACCAAAATTAGACGACCTCGACTTATGTGCCTTTTTCAGGAATATTCTTAGGACACTGATGTTTCAATATGACAAACGGAGGATAATGCCATATTACCGTCAAATTCAAAGCTCTAGGTGGTTTGGCTATTGTTATGATTTGACGTAATGCTTACGAACACGAGTGACTTGCCCGTTTCACCTTACATTACGCTACTTAATATACCAGTAAAAACAATAAAAAAATTATTTGCTTGATATTAAAATGGTCATATCGATTAAAATTGAATATAAAATTAAACCTTCTTGAACCTTATAGACGATAACTTTAATTACGACAAAAGTACGACAAAACCACCAAAAGTACCGACTGCCTCGGTGGCGTAGATGTATTATGGTACGACTGCAATGCTGAGGTCTCGGGTTTGATTCCCGGGTCGGG
This sequence comes from Lapara coniferarum, assembly GCA_949316025.1. NCBI lineage: Eukaryota > Metazoa > Arthropoda > Insecta > Lepidoptera > Sphingidae > Lapara > Lapara coniferarum. The sequence continues at coordinate 8,492,204 of OX438925.1, forward strand.
CAAAGTGAAATTGAGTTTTTCTATTCAATTTCAGCTCGGAGTCTGGAATTTGTGCCCGACATGGCGATAGGCTCGCCCCCTATCACATCATGGGACGGAATAACGGCGAAAAGTGGGTGCACTAGTTGCGCCTCTGCCTACCCCTTCGGGGATAATAGGCGTGAGTGTGTGTGTGTGTGTGAGTACGACAAAATTAAGTAATTAAGACAAAACTTGTGCAGCATATACGCGGAAAAAAAAATCTTTGTTTATAAAAAAAAAATTGGACTCTTAAATTCTATGTAAAGGAGAAAATGTAGTACCAATTGGTAATAATATAAATTATAATTTGGTAAAGGGATGTGGTGAGCGTATCTTAAAAATAAAAGACAGAGATGCTGTTGATGTTCCACCGATAGGCACCAGAAAAATCAAGCAATTTTTAAATACATTGCTTTTGTATACATTATATATTTTGCAACTGCTCGGTGGCGTAGTTGTATTGCGTACGCATTACGAGTACAAATTGCGCGCTGAGGTCCTGGGTTCGATTCCCGGGTCGAGCCAAAAACATAGTGACTGGGTTTTTTCCATCTTAAAATTTCCTCAGTCGCAGCTCGGAGTCAGGAAGTTGGCGGTGTGATACCCCCGTGCCTCGGAAAGCACGTAAAGCCGTTGGTCCTGCGCCTGATCTCTCTCCGGTCATGTCGGATTGCCGTCTCACCGGACTATGAGAGTGAAGGAATAGCGAGTGCACCTGTGTATTGCGCACACACTTGTGCACTATAATATCTCCTGCGTACCTGGCTGATCTCCGTTGAGATTGGCCGCCGTGGCCGAAACTGGCTAGGAGAATTATAATTATATTTTGCAACTGAATGAGTTGATAACTTAGACATGTAATAGCACCACAGGGACCGACGCTTAAGCTCATTACGAGAGTAAATTATCAAATTAACCTCTACTTACTTGTAATAAAATATCTCCTATTTGTAAGCGGCCGTCCATTTGGGCGGCGCCGCCGGGCGCTAATCTTGTTATGCTGACGTCACCGCCGCTCTCCCCTCCAGCTATGCTGAGCCCCAGTCCACTCGCACCCCGCTCGAGGGTCACGTCACACGTCTCCCATACAGACTCGCTGTCTGATTCTACTGGATACTGACAGAACGAAATTATAAATTAATCTTCTTTATTCAATTATCAGTATGAAATCTATACATATACTGGTGGTAGGTCTTTCATATGTAAAAGTCCGTCTGGGTGGCTACCACCGCAATGTCTATTTATACCGACAAGCAGCAGTGTACATGCACTGTTGTATTTCGATTTGAAGGACATTGTAGCCAGTGTAACTACTGGACATAATGAGACTTAACATCTTATGTCTTCTAATGACGAGCGCTGTGGAATGCCACACTGTACTTTGTAACTCAAGGTGCTGAATGGTGTTGCTACTGTTTATGGGTGGTCGTAGCGCATACGATCGCCTGATGGTAAGCGCTACGACCAACGGCATGGTCATCACGTCATTCAATGCAATAAAAAAAATGTGTGTGTGTGTATGGACTGCAAAACGGCTGGATTGATTTTACTCGTTTTTTTAACCGACTTCAAAAAGGAGGTTCTGTATTCGCTCCGTATGTATGTATTTATGTATGTATGTATGTTTGTATGTATGTTTGTATACATTAACCCATCAAGCCCGGCTCGGTTACATTGGCCCGGTACGTCATCTGTCAACAAGCGAAAATCGACCTTGTCATGTATGTATGTAAATTTGTATGGCCGCGAGTTTCTCAAAAACTACTGATCCGATTTGGATATGGTTTTCGATATTGGAATGTATATTTTTCAGGGAAGGTTTTTTAGCATATAATTTATGAAGATCTGATGAAGATCTTCGGAGATACACAATGGAACTCTTCAATAACTAACAGTAGATGACTCGCGAATGCTGTAATCGTATATGTATTGTTTACACCATTTCATAATTAACTAACAAAAAAGCAATAAATAAAAACTTTTCAACAAAAATAAGCCGACTTCAAAACCACTACAAATCAAAAAATAATTAAAATTTGTATTCGCTTAGTATATACGTATATTTGGAGTCGGTGCCTAATTTAAATTGAACAATGTTTTCGTACATTTGTTTATGTATTTCCTTTGCTTAGCTGTCAATTTAAATTAGGCACCGACTCCAAATATACGTATAGGTGTACTAAGCGAATATAAATTTTAATTATTTTTTGATTTGTAGTGGTTTTGAAGACGGTTTATTTTTGTTAAAAAGTTTTGATTTTAAAATAATAGTAATCCTCAAATTTGCTCAGCGGTGGATTCTGTGAAGTTTGGTAGCGACCAAATCAACAAAAACTTATTTTGGCTTTTTAGTAAATTCATGCCGTCATCGGCATCTGGCTGCAGATAATAATAATTATTAGTGCTACCCATGTGAAGCCGGGGCTAGTAGTAGATATAACTATGCTAAAATTATAAGGACAGTAAAGATTTAAAACTAGTCTGTATTATTAATTTATGCTGAGATTCGTCTGCTTACTAAATTAACTGTGAAAGTTTGTGAAGTTGTTTGTGCTTTACGTTCGTTAGAAGTTAACACATAAATCGCAGAATGGATTTAGATGAAATCTGGCACACAAACAGAGCAAGTTCTGGATTAACAAATAGCTCACTTAATTTCGGGATAGTGCAAAGTGGAACTTTATTTCGCGATCAGATTATATAGTTTCTTATTAGTTTTTATATAATGGTATGAGAACAAAATTAGTCTAATCAAAATTAGTAATATAAGTGCATAATTTGATTCTTATTCTGATACCCATTATACATCCATTATACATAATAATATTATCTATGGTGTTGATTTCGAGTTATTTGTCTACAACTCGATAGTCGCTTTGAACAGTTCATAGCCTGCATTGTTTGTTTCATTTACCGAATTACATGTTCAAATGAACTTCGAGTAAACAACCCGAAATGGCGAAATGACTGTAATCTGTTTGGGGTAACACACATAGTGGAACACACATTTCCTGTTATTTTACGGCAGCATGAACACCGCATCTCACCGCGAAATGTTATCGTCATGGTGTTATCACTCTTTTCATCTAATGTATGCCAAAATCAAGCTTAGATATGTAAAGTCCATAAAACATCGCTGTCGTAAAATAAAGATTTTTTATATCGTCATATTATCTCTGATCTAAATTTCAAAAGGTGGAGAGGAAGCATGAGACGCACTTTTTGCTCCATTTAAAATATGAAAGGACACCTGAAGTTGATATTTACTGGATATTACTATTGTATTATCACAATATCCCCGACCTAAAATTAACTTTAGTAAATAAATGGAAATCGGCTCACTTGTTCACATGGGGGCTAGTAAAATAGTGTGATATATCTCTGCGTACGCTTGAACAGAGAAAATAACCCGCTTAGCATTAGCTATGTGTGTATGTTTTACGTCACGGCTAAGTAGCCCTGCACCTGATAGTATTTATGCGAAGTGGAGTTCAAAAAGTGTCGTTTGATGAGGACCATCATCAATCGCTAATAGACGTTGTAGTAGTATAATCATGCCTTGACTGCCTCGGTGGCATAGTTGTATTGCAGACGCGTTACAAATACGATTTGCGCGATAAAGTACTGGGTTCGAATCCCGGGTCGAGCCAAAAACAACGCGACACGGTTTTTTCATTCTAAAAAATTACTCAGTCACAGCTCGGAGTCAGGAAGTTGGCGGTGTGATACCGCCGTTCCTCGGAAAGGACGTAAAGCCGTTGGTCCTGCGCCTGATCTCTCCGGTCATGTCGGATTGCCGACTCACCGGACTATGAGAGTGAAGGAATAGCGAGTGCACCTGTGTATTGCGCACACACTTGTGCACTAGTATCTCATGCGTACCTGGTTGATCTCCGTTGAGATTGGCCTGCCTAGGATAATAATTTGTGCCTGTTTGAACCCGGATATATACAGACTGGTCACGCAATGTGATTGTGCCCGTTTTGTCTTTCTCCTATTCTTTTATTTCTGCCTGTACAATGAATATTTGCTATCAAAGTAATCAGTTTCTTATTCCTACTTATCTTTGACTCTTTGACTTAAACTGAAAATAAATAAAAATTAAACAGCGTTAGGCTAGAACACGAATTATAACAATCGTAATATAAACTCTAGTTTAAATAGATATTTTTAGCAGACATATTACAAAGGACACAAAAGCTGTAAAAGCAATTGAAAGTAATTACGATCTTGAGTCACAAAAAACAATATAAATGAGGCAATTTTTCTAGTTAAACGTTTTCGTCTAACTTTTAGGTAATCTATTCGTTGCTACAATATTGAATGTATAAAAAACATATTTCAGCGAAGAAGTTAAAAGTAATAAAGGAGGCCCAGTAACGGTAGGAATATCACGCGAATTGAATGACTGCCTCGGTGGCGTAGTTGTAGGTATTACAGTACGACTGCAAAGCTAAGGTCTCGGGTTCGATCCCCGGGTCGGGCAAAGTGATATTGATTTTTTCTATTCATTATCAGCCCGGAGTCTGGAATTTGTGCCCGATATGGCGATAGGCTCGCCCCCTATCACATTATGGGACGGAATAACGGCGAAAAGTGGGTGCACTAGTTGCGCCTCTGCCTACCCCTTCGGGGATAACAAGCGTGAGTGTGTGTGTGTGTGTGTATGTGTGTGTGTGTGTGTGTGTGTGTGTGTGTGTGTGTGTGTGTGTGTTGAATGACAAAGTAGTGTGTGGCGTTGCACTGCGGTCGTCACCGTAATGTTGAGGCTCACAATACCCGGTAATTAAATCGAATGTCCTGCATAGCTTAGAAGCTGAACAATACCACTGGAATTACTATAGTAGATCAAGGAGGCAGCTCTAATTGATTTGAAAATAATGTTTCGTAACATTAAAAAAGTTAAAACCTCTGTCAGTTTACAAGAAAAATACATATTATTTCTCAAATAGAATAAAATTTTCTTTCAAATCTATCTAAATAATTGAACACTTCCAAAAAGTAATAATTTAACGAATTAAAGACTTTATGTGGTCAATAATACATCCCATTATTAATCAATTTTAGTCAGTCAGACGACAAAGCTACAGAAGTCACGCTGTCAAAGTGAATTAAGTCGTAAATTCGCATAAAAGGGTCTGTGTATGACCAGTCGTTTCGCTAATGAAATCACATAAACTTTGCCACTGAGAGCCCAACGCAGCATACTTGTTTACTGGGATTCATCATGCGTACAAGTACACAATTTTGCTAATATTATCTTAACATAGTATGATACAGGGTCGCTTCCCGCTGTCCGTTCCTATGTCCCTATGTATGCTTGCATCTTTGAAAACTACGCAACGGATTTTGATGCCATTTTTTAAATAGAGTGATTCAAGAAGAAGGGTCATAGGTATAATACATGCATAATACAATATAGTAGACAAACAATTTATATGTTCTATTGTGACTGCGAGTGCCTTTCTGACAAAAGTCGGGGATCTACTTATACTGGACCGCAAGGCGTTTTCGTACCAAAGTGTCGCTGACCGACCATATTGCAAGATCTCTCGATCTGTATCAGTTTATTGTCATCTGGTACTTGCAATTATAACGGATACAGTTATAAAATGTATATGTAGTTTGTTTATGAATTGACTTCTAGACAGGAAAAACACTTTAATGCGGGCGAAGCCGCGGGCAAAAGCTAGTGTCTTATATATCAAATCAAACAAGAAAGCTGAGAAGCGCATAAAACTTTCGGAAAATGATTTTGCCTTAACCCCTGATTTAGATACTCGCCGAGTACTTAGACGGGTAGTCGAATACTAGTGTCTCAATAGATTATTCGGGCGTATTCGTTCCTGATGTATTTATTGGGCAAGTTATTCTGCGAAATATTCGCCAATAGTCTAAATGAGGAATAAAGTCATAGGGTTTCTGTGAGTTCTTTGTTTCTGTGTTAACAAATATATAACAAAGCTTTACAACAATGATTTTACTAATAAAATAATCACAATTCCTGTGTTAGTTCTCTTGTTTTTGTATCAAAGAATCTATAAAAATACGGCTTCTTACAAAAAATATATAAGTACATACATAGCAGCAAGCCTTTTAAAGTTTTGCACATGTAGTCAGAGATATGCATAGGCAGATAACATTTCTGCTTTAAAAATTCACCAGCTATGATCGAATCGGAGACAAGTACATACTTTTATATATAAGTTCTTTTGTTGAATTATTGGGACTATCTATATGAAATTTCCGTTTTGCCTTGCCCTGGATCAAAATATGAGATTTTCTGATTTCAAGGTCATGTAGGTCTCACTCAAGAGGTCGTCCTCTTAAGCCGAAAGCCGACGCTGTTATATATGTTATAGGAGGCGAGCCTTTTTCCATTTATCGGACAAAATTCCTATTTCCGAGCTAGTATTGAGCGGAAAACCACAGTATCACTCTACTGGACCCAAGGATCGAACCCGAGATCTCAGCACCGCAGTCGTGACAACCACAATACAGTTCTGAGCAGTTATATCAGCTTATTTATACTTAAAGAACAAATATATTTTAATTAAGTAATGAAGAAAGCGTCAACATGATAAGTATTTCGTGTTACGTATCATATTTTTCTTCTTCTCTAATTTTCGAGAGTCGGAGGCTAATATAGATTTCTTGGAATATTGTATTAATTATACGCGAGACAATACATAAATAATACTGATAAACATTAATAATACGTTATCAGATATGGTGAAAGTTTTCTTTGGAAATATGTACTATGAAAAATATTGTAAGATTTTCTTTGTTTATTACCTACCATTCACATTGTAACAATGTGCTAGTGAAATAGAGTTAAACTTCGAAGTCTTGGGAAAAAGGGTGACCCCTGCTAAGAAAATGCTTCTTTATTGCTTTAAATGGCGAGACGAGCATACCGTTCGCCTGATGGTAAGCGATACGACCACCCATAGACAGCAGCAACACCATCTAGCACTTTGAGTTACAAAGTACAGTGTGGCATTCCACTGCGCTCGTTATCCTGAGACATAAGATGTTAAATCTCATTATGCCCAGTAGTTACACTGGCTACAATGTCCTTTAAACCGAAACACAACAGTGCATGCACACTGCTGCTTGGCGGTACAAATAGACATTGTAGTGGTACCGACCCAGACGGACTCTTACATACCTATGAGAGACCTACTACCAGTGGTAGATGCACAAATAATGCAACCACTTTTCTCCATGTATATGATGGGTAAAACTGTTCCTTTTTCATAAAAATGTAAACAAGGGCCTACATAATATTTCAGACCTATTCCTGCTTGAATATGGCTGTGTTTGAGCTATTGTTGTATTGAGAATTTCGTTTTAAGTCATTTTATAACGATAACTCAATTTACGTTTTTTAGAATTGTGTTGTTTTCGTTCTAAAGGTGCGAAGTGTATGTATGTGCTCTATATAAAAATCAAGTTATAAATTCAGCTTCAGTTAAATGAAATAGCACCCCGTTCGACTCGATGCCATATTAGAAGTAATGATTGCATTCAAAAATAACCGAAGTGACGCACATACGTGTTTACATTCCATTTACTCACTCTGAAAGCTATTACGACTCCGTAAAAGGTTTCATCATATCATTAAATTTGTTCACGACAAAAGGTTATGGTAAACAATAAAAGCTCGTTGTACCTCACAGGCTTGTTGAAATTTCATAATACTTTACATTTGTATACCGGACGTTATTGTTTAAAAATAAAAGGATTATTTGAAAAATAGACGAACGCCGATAAAAGAAACGGTTATGTTGTCGGGAGCTGTTGTGCCGAAGTAATTTGTTGGTAACAAAAAGTGATAAAAGCCTTTGGTGGATAGCTCTGTTCATTGTAAGCAAAAAATATTTTAAGGATGAAAAACATTGCTGAATACCGCCGCTAAACTTTCCTGAAGGGAAATTGGTAGGAAACGCTCTAGGTGAAAAAAGTTTAATGATTCGTCTTATAATTTGTTAGATTACGGACACTGATTAGTTCGAATTTTGTTTTTATTTGCTTTGTTTATAGATGATGCTGGTTTGTGCAAGTAAACTAAAAACGTCTATGTAGTTAAAATAGTATTTTGAGTTTATAATATTATTTAAAAGTATATACAAATAAATGTACCTAATTTTAAACTATTGGAAGAACGTAACCTATTTTTACACACGAATAAATCTATTCCAATTCGCGTTGAAATATTGTGATTTTAAATTATATTTTTATACACACTGTGTACAAAAAAGCTACAAGTAATACCACGCAGACCTATTGAAACTTCGTTAGCGATAACTTCATAGTTTAAAGTGTCGGTCCAGTTTTGACATTTAATTAATCGAACGCAAACTCAACAAGCACTTCACTTGGCAGACGTCAATGGCCAAAAACTGTTTAAAATATAGCTAAAATTCAAGCATAAGTGGAACACTTAATTGAGGAGGGGTTACCCAGCGTCAGTCAATTCCCAGTAATTATATTGTATTTAGCTGAAAAACCATGTTATGATAAGTCTACAAATACGATAATAAATATTCGTATGAAAGTTTATAAGTCAGATTTTGAAAATTAAATAGGTTACATAACATGTAAGTTCTACTGAGCACTTCTAGGCTAAAAGAAGGCTATAATTTAAATCATAATTTGGTTATAATGACTGCCTCGGTGGCGTAGTTGTATTATGGTACGACTACAATGCTGAGGTCTCAGGTTCGTTTCCCGGGTCGGGCAAAGTGATATTGAGTTTTTCTCACGCATTTTATCCCCGAAGGGGTAGGCAGAGGCACAACTAGTGCACCCACTTTTTGCCATTATTCCGTCTCATGATGTGATAGGGGGCGAGCCTATCGACATATCGGGCACAAATTCCAGATTCCGAGCTGATACTGAATAGAAAAACTCAATATCACTTTGCCCGACCCGGGGATCGAACCCAAGACCTCAGCTTTGCAGTCGTACTGTAATACAACTACGCTACCGAGGCAGTAAAAAATAATAATTAAAATTTTAAATATCTTTTCTACATTAGTAATCGTCAACCATGATGTATGGAAAGAAAATATTATGCGGTTTTGTTGTAATATGAAAGGGACACTATAAAAAATTCTATCTGCTGAAGACAACAGCAATCTTCTTATTATGGAAAAAAGATACGACACTAAAAGTACAGTTAACCACAAAAGTTACACGAAATTCAAAATTTTAAATCGGTCTGTGTTCTTAACAACGGTTTTCTTTTCTTCACTCAAATAAACTGAAAAGTGTATTTCAAAGTTCCCATTTAACATAGCATGTATGATGGTAAGTTTAGAATTTGTTCAATTGTGGCTGACTGTACACCTATAGTGATATTATTATGAAGTGAACCTGGTAGCTTCCCGCGTCGCGACGGCCACTTCCTGGACTTTGTGCCGCCTGTTCCAGTCCACACTCGTAGTTGCCAACGTTTGCTGCAAGCGAAAATATTGCATTATTCACACTGCTTTTGTTTTTGTTGACTTGAGTGGTAGTAAATGTAATTTAGAATTTGAAAATGGAAAAGCGTATCTGTGGGGCGAGGACGTGAAACGAAAAACACGATGCGTCTCCGCTTCGTTTTATTTTGATTGGTTGAGTGACTGACGTATCGGTATTTTGATGTTTGTGATTGATCGAGAGACCGATATGTCAGTCTCTCAACCAATCACAATAAAACGAAACGGAGACGCATCGTGTTTTTTTTTTCACGTCCTAGCCCCACTGGTCTTCTTAAAGTTATTTTTTTTTGTAAGTTTAGCTTCTTCTAAAATTAAATACTTTAGTCTAAAATAGCAGGTAGTTCCGGTTTTGATATTTCTCTGTTAACTTGAGCGGTCAGTGGGTTAAGTTCTAAATATCCAAACATACTAATAGTATCACGGACCTTCATAGCTATGTAAGACAAGCTTTTACTCGCGGCTGCACGCGTGAAAGGGTTGTTCCGGGATAAAAGTTCCGCTGTACATATTCCTGGGATAAAAAGTAGCTACCTTTTAGGGTCTCAAACTATCACCATACAAAATTACATCAAAATCCGTTTGGTATTTAGTATATCGCATTTAGACAGACAGATAGGCGCGGCGGGGGACTATGTTGAGGACTTGTAATGTGAAAGGATGGATTATATTACGAGGGAGATAAAAATTATATGAATTTAAATTTGGGTTTTATGATAAGGTCATTAGAAAATAAAATTTTCTCTAAATACTACATTATTTATCAAAAGTCTGCTGCTATAAAAATAATAGTAAGCGTTTATCCTACTAATATTATAAAGGCGAAAGTTTGTAAGTATGTCTGGATGTATGGATGTCTGGATGTATGGATTTTTGTTACTCTTTCACGCAAAACCTACTGAACGGAACTCGATGAAATTTGGCACACGGGTAGATCATGTCTTGGATGAACACATAGGCTACATTTTATCCCAGGAAAGTAAAAAGCGGGCATTTTAACCCGGAAAAACTTATTAACGCGGGCGGAGCCGCGGGCAAAATCTATTATAATATACTTTACCCTCTCGGTTAAGAGGAGGCCCGTGCTCAGCATTGGGCAGTATATAATACAGGGCTGGTATGGTATGGTTTATTATAATATTGAAATTAAAAACATATTCGGATAAAATAATAATTAAATGTTTTTTAATAATAAAAGTAGCAAATTTTAAGTGCTAACACTTTAATGAATTTCGGAGAATACTTTAATAGCATGAAACAATTTTAATAAATCTTGGAAGTCGGTGACTTGGAATAGTTTATTTATATTTGTATTGTGTCTGGTCTGAACTCTGACCAGAGAGGTTCGAATCCCGGGACGAGTAAAATGATATCAAATTTTTCTACTCAGTCTAAAATTTGTCCGGTGTCTAAAATTTGTGCCTGATATGGCTCGCCCCCTATCACATCATGGGACGGGACACACATGACGAAAAGTGAGTGCCCTGGTTGCCCCTCTGCCTACTCCTTCGGGGATAAAGGCGTGATATGTATGTGTATCTTATGATAAATTTCTTATAAAATTAATTTTTGCTCAGATTCAAAGGTCAAAAATCCTTTTTTAAATTATCTACCGACTAGTGTAAGGTTCATTAAAACAGTGTTGGGTATTCTAGCCCTCATAATATAGCTTTTAGTAACATAGGAATATTTACAAAAGAAAATCTTTATAATGTATGAGTTTATATACATTTCATTTATTTACTATATTTAAGATATAAAATATTGCCGAAAGACGTCAAAAATTACTAGAATTCTGTTATAAAAACTGCTGGAGTAAGCGTGTTCTGGAGTGGAGACCGCGTCGTGGTAAACGTAGCGTGGGACGCCCTCTAGCCCGATGGCGGGATGACTTGCACCGGTAGCAACTGAATGCATAAAGCAGCAGACCGGGCTCTGTGGCGTATCTTGGGAGAGGCCTATGTCCAGCAGTGGACTGTAACGGGCTGATGATGAATGAATGATGTTATAAAAAAATATGCAAGTGAATACACACACTCACACCTTTTATCCCCGATGGGGTAGACAAAGGCGCAACTAATGCACCCACTCCACTCATTACTCCGTGCGTTTTCCTTTCCATGATGTGATAGGGGGCGAGCCTATCGTCATAACGGGCACAAATTCCAGACTCCGCACTGATACTGAATAGAAAAATCCAATATCACTTTAGTAATTTGCAAGTAAATTTGGAAAATAAACTCCCTAAACTTATACGCGGGACAACGACTTACGTTATTTATCCAGAACGTAATGTCTCCATGTCTGCCGAAACCACTGAAGCAAGTAACTATAAATCCAGCGGTACGTTAGAGAAAATATTTATTTAAGCCACGACAAGAGGCCTCGCTCTTGATGGCATTGGTTCCCTAATTCGGATTTTACGTTTAGAAAGGTGCTCATGCGGTTGCGATTGGAACCAATTTAAATAATAGGCATTTGAAAGACATTTGCCTTCTACATTTACAATGAGAGTCTCTACTGACTTAGTGCCGTGGTTGTAAATATTCAGTAATCAATACGACTGTCATGAGGTCTTTGATTTGATCCCCGGTAATAAGGTAATATTGGAATTTTCTGCTTAATATTAGCCTTGGATCTGGAATTGTGCTCGGTAAATGGCAATAGGCTTGTCCTATATTACAAGGGACCTAATATGGCTAGCGTAATATGTGTGTAATAACAAAAAAAGCAAAAACTAACACACATCTTGCCTTTATTCTCGAACGGTAGACAGTATAATCAGGGCACTCACTTTTCACTACGTGTGTTCTCATGACGTGATAGAGAGTGAACCTATCGTCATATTAGACAATTCCAGACTCAGACCTGATATTCAGCTGTAAGTCCAAATATCACTTTGCAATTACATCTCTGCTTACTCCTGTAAATGGAAAAACACATGATCCCATAGATGTGTCTTAAATAGAATGGTTCCCGGCTAATGGCAATAGACTCTCCTCTCCCCCTTTTTTTTCATTCCCTTCAGCGCATTATGGATGGCTGCGGGCTTCCTTTGACGAAAATGCCTAAGTTGTAGTCCGCAAACACCCCTGCGCGATGCTGCTTAATGCAGCCAGTCTCCTGTTGTGAGGGGGCATTTAACGGCGGACAGGCACCTTCTGACCACCCGTGACCCCCCGATGGCCCATATTAATCGCCTCCTACGACAGGCAGGGGATATCGTGGTGGAATTCTCCAAACGCCCCCAAACCACAGGGCGGTTCTCCTCTACCCCTATAACATGGGAATTAAAATGTCACAATGTGGGTGTAATGAAGTCGTAGCTAAATTCCCATAGGACTAATAGCTGCAGTAATTAATAAATATTTTGCCGAACTCATTTGCGTTCATTTATCTTGCGGAGAATCGTTTAATACTTACAATACAAAGGATCTAACGAATGTCTGCGATCGATTTATCATCAAAATTTTCACAACCTCACGGCCCTTAAGTTTAGTTACAATGTTTATTATACTAGTTAAAGCGTTTTAAAATATCAAAAACCTACATATGCATTATTACTTTAATACCTATAATTAGAAGAGTATCAGGAGACTTTGGATGGAATTCAATATCTAAAAAAATCTATCTTTGCTATTGAACATAATATGTCATATCATGACGTTGTTACTAAAGACATCGGTTTGTTTCATACTGCAGTTTATATCTACAACATAATTATTATTTTTTAAGATTATTTCTCAAAATTTGTGTTGTTTTCAATTCCAAAGCATTCTTTGTTGACTTAATTAGCTGTATAGAAATACTACCTAATAGTAATACAATTTCTGGGTATACTTTTTATTTTCAAATGATAACAGTATTGCAAAATACCAAGAAGTTCTAAAGCGCCAAGGAAAACAAGTGTTATCTAAATTAAGATTGTCTTCTTACCAATTTGGTGTTACTACTGATTATATTCTGAAATATTGATTAAAACTTAAACATTACATTAACTTCGTTTTTCGTTTTTCAACGATAGTAGGTAGGTATAACACTTGTCATCAAAGGATAACCTTGCTCCCTAGCAAATACATTTATAATATTCCCAAGATTAACAACAATATACCGCAAGCGACTCCTTGTAAACAATATATCATAAATTATACAAACAATATCTATACGATATATGTCCTTGTACTCAAAGGAATCACATCTCTAATATGGGATGTAAGCTAAGATTTATGGCACAATATTACGCGGTAGATATGAGTCAGATTAGGAAGTAAATTGAAATTGGAAAGTACGATAACATTACAGAGATATGGCTTGTCTAATAACATAAGTTTCCTCCATGGTCCAACAACATAATTTATTTATTTATTTTAGGAAGGCTTACATACTAATAACAAGGACGAATAAAGGAGATCAATTAAACTAATTGCTAATTACAAGCCTCCAACAAAATTGATACCACTAATTATAAATTATTAGCAACGTATTGTGTATAATGTGGCTATAGTTTCGTTTCCAGGTTATTTGAATGCTAGAAATTACTAATCAAATAAACTGTCGTCTATTTATAGATATAGCTACAGTTCTGTACATTTCCTGTGAGCATTTGAGTGGTAGAAATTAATAATTATTCATCTGCAAGATTGTTGTGCATAAAGGTCGCAGAAACACGCTGCAGGCAGCTTTTGGTAAGTCAAGAGTTTTTTAGGGGAGGCCTATGTTCAACAATGGAATTCATGTGGCTGATGATAATGATAATCTTTTTTTTTATTACGCGAATGCTATACATTTAAATAAAGAAAGAACACCGATTATTACCTAGGATCATTCGCGAGGCTATTGAAATTAAAAAGAACATCAAAATTTCAATAGAGAAGATGGTTGGAAGTTTGTACAAGCTTGAAATCCAATTATACGTCGTATTAAATCGGACCCCAAAAGACCAACTGCTAGACCTCAAGACACTGTGAGCTGAGCTCTTTCTGCGTAGATCGGACCATCAATACCAACCAAATTAAAAAAAAATGAAGGTAGATATTGTAACATTAACTTTATGGACAATCAACACTTCAGTCCGCCCCGTGAACACGAAGGCGGTAAACTCTTCGAACCGTCGGGAGAAAATATAAATAAAAAAAACCGCGATAGAATCAGCAAAATAGTTTTATTTCAATAATAATAATAATGATTAATACGTATAAAGCTAAAAACAAAAACGCAAAAAATAAAATCTATAACGGAAATATGTCGAGAAAAATTGTTGTTGAATAGGTCCTTTAAAGGATACTTATACACACACACACACATACACTCACGCCTGTTATCCCCGAAGGGGTAGGCAGAGGCGCAACTAGTGCACCCACTTTTCGCCGTTATTCCGTCCCATGATGTGATAGGGGGCGAGCCTATCGCCATATCGGGCACAAATTTCAGACTCCGAGCTGATACTGAATAGAAAACTTAAAAGGATATTTATAAGCAGTCAAAAAGGATTGAGAGCGCTATTGCAATAGTCGAGTGCTCGTACTTTAAGCAAAAACTGTTTTAAAATCACATAAAGGCCATAAAATAAATAAATTACTTGGATAAATACATACGTAGAAATTTACATACACAAATCGTATGTTAAAATAAATAGAAAAATATTGGGGCCATTTCCCAACTTTTGAGTAAGACTATTTACATAATATATATATATATAAGCCGACCAATATAAAAGTCACACTGATCTATGTTCCCAAATAAATGATAATAAAACGATTACTATCTACATTAGCTGGTTAATATGATAACTTTAACTTTTGTAACGGATATGGTTATATAAACACACACGCACACACACACACGCTTGTCAATAATAATCTCTCACTTTTGAATACCTGTTATTTAATTGTGTTAATAAATTGTAAATCCGTTATTGGCCGTAAGGTATGACTATCAGATTGTATCACTCTAGTATTAAAGGCTGTGGATTTTAATAAATAAATAAAAAACTGACAAATAACATTTACTTGGAACTTGTGAAATAGGTCCATACTCCATAGAAAAGCCACTTTCGTATCTACGCAATTAATTAAAACCCACGCAAAATTTCGCTCTACGCGCAGCGGTTGTATATTCAAGCTGGTATATCATCTTTTATATTTCCCCAAGGGCTGCATGGGTTAGTGGCATCGTTTGGATGCATGAAACAGGCCTTGTATATCCAATATGAAGATGAATTGTTTCTATTAATATGTTATATATTTTGTATTATAATTTTTAACAGATATCAGTAATGTAAATACCTATGACCTCATAAACAGTTTTTAAACCTATTTTAGCTACAGAATGTTTTGTCTTCTCCCTTCAAACTCTTTAGAAGAAGACAAAACATTCGATAAATCAAGTTGGTATATAAACTGTTTATGAATAGGACCGCTCGTGTCTTGTTCTATTTGGTTAAGTTATTTTTAAATATGTATAATATAAAAAGAAATACTAAACTAAAAAAAACAGTTTTGCACGCTGAAGACTTGATGGTAAATCTCTCGAATGCGAGGGACCGTCTGAGTAGGTACCATCGCAATGTATTTCTTCCGCCAAGCAGCAGTGTGCATGTATTGCTGTGTTTCGGTTTGAAGGGCATTGTAGCCAGCGTAGTTACTGGGCATTATGAGACTTAACATAATATTATAATGTCTCAGGGTGACGAGCGGAACGGAGTGCCACGTTTTGTGGAGTGCCACCCAGTATTTTGTAATTAAAACTTCAGTATGGTGTTGCTACTGTTCATGGGCAGTCGTTTCTTACCATCAGGCGAGCGGCATATTCGTCTCATCAGTCAGAAGCAATAAAAAATGTACACCATTGTCCATGGTGAGTAAAAAGGCAAGAATATGATTTATGAATAAGAAAAGCATTTGGCAACGTGTATCAAAATTAATGACAACTGCAAAAGTCATACGTTAAATCTTCTTTCTTTTCTCTTCGATACGCCATTCTTATCTGACCATACAAAAACTTGCATTAGAAACATGATATGAACGAAATCCCAGACATAATAAAATTCGAATAAATTGTGTTTTAAAAACAGAAAACACCTAGCCCGCACACTAATGAGGAAAGCCATAAAATCATTAATCGAACGTTGTGCTCAATGTCTTACACCACTGGGAATAGCTGCAAGACTTATAGGTCTTAGCGATTATCAGAAAATTTATTGCGTTTAAAAGAATTTCTTTTTTGGATTAAAAAAGCATAGATACTATCTAAGTTAACCGAGCTGCTAATGTATTTGAAAATAGAGTGTTCTTTTGTGTAATATAAAGAAAACACTGACGATACTCTTAGCTGAAAGAGCCAATTGGATAATACCAATACTACTGCAGTGGAACAATTGTTTTGAGTCTGTAAATAAATGAAAAGGCTTTTGTAGAAACTTTTTTTTGCCATAATATTCAGTCAATTGACAATGTATAAACCTGGTGTTTAGTGACCTTTAGATGTATCAAAATTCAACTAGTTACTGTACAATACTTCAACGGCTTAGTGGATATAATTTTCTACAATAAATCTTCTGCACTGTTCAGCAAGGTTGTTTTGACTACTTTTCCGTAGCATTAAGTAAACAAAAGAGCAATAAGTTCATTGTAACAGAGAACCCGCACAGGTGTGAATAATACGATAATTTCACGCACAGAGCCGAAATAATCATTTCCTTCGTAACATCTTCATCAAGCCCGCCCATGAGTGTCATATGTACACACTTTACTGTAAATTGTGCTGTACCTGACACAAATTAATTAGGGTCTGTATGTGCTGGTTAACAACTTTGTTCCAGTTTGAAGCCAAATATTGATTTAAGGACAAAATATTCAGCCCTTGTGCCCGTAACTTTGGAAGATGAAAACACTCAAACCGGCTTAAACATCGGTACTAAAAATGAATCAAATAGGTCTTTGAACCTTTTATTCAATATTCTTATATCACAAGCGTTATATTTTTATTACTTAAGCTGAAATCGCGTATTTCGAATGTGTGAGTGTTTGTTCAGTCTTATGCGGGAATTACAAGTAGGTCAAGCCAAATTAATCCGGCCTTAAAGCAATATTTCAGTGTCTGGGATATTTTTATAAGCAGATCTGATTGTAAACTAATAGTTATTGATATGAATACCGCCTTAATATTTTGTGAATGTAATTAAGCTTCTTTTTAAGATATCGCGTCGTATTGTAAATGGTTCGAGCGGATTGGATACATTTTGGATTTATTATTTTGTTTACTGTGCTTAATGTCTAATGCATATGTTTATAATAGTTTCTTTAACACATGGGGCGTTAAAATTTACTTGAGTACTTGTTCGGAGCATATCTTAAGTTTCTCTTGCTTATTTCAAATATTTTTTATTGGCGCTCCCATGATTAAAAAGATAATCGAGAACGTGCACGAAATATAGGTGGCAGTACAAAATCGACACAAAGCGACATGTGGATACAAAAAAACTTTTCAAACCTACAATTTGTTTAAGTATTCTTTTAATGTGACCAAAATGGTGAAATATGGGGCCCGGCCGATAGTTATTATTGTAATCCACGATTGCACGATTTTGCTTTTTTTAGATGAGAGCTAGCTATTTTGATGTAATTGAAGCAAAATTAGGAGGTTATGTTCCGTTAATTACAAATTTATTTGTATTGAATATTATCTTCAAAACTTCTTTATTTTTATAAATTACGTAATGAGACATTTCTAAAGGCTTTTGGGACTCATCCTTATGTATTTTTATATAGCTTTTATTGTTTTTTCACATAACGATGGAATGTTAGTACTTAGGTACTAAACTTGGGAATATAGAATTTTACAACATTTATTTGTTTACTTTTATATTTTGAATCATCCAGATATACCTACATCAATACATTACCAACAAATTAATTTTTCTTTATGAATATTTTACATCAATAACAGTATCGATAAGAGGAAAGATTCACATTGCGCATGGTAGAGCTTACGACGTGCACGTTCCCTATATAAGGAAAAGCTGGCAATTTAGTAACTGCAAAAAATACTCTTGCTTAGCTTGCTCTTTGTCATTTCGTTATACAAGCTATCCAAGTGACACAGTATGTGACCCTTATGTCGCTCCAAAATACGGTGCAAAATACTTTTACCTACATGTTGTAAGAGTTGCGCTAGTTTTTACGATCCTTTGTCTTTGCGCTACTACCAGGCGATAGTTAGCTAAAACTATAGCTTACTACACTATATTAATATACAGTAGTTATTGTTGTATTTGCAGTAATTTCTAACGACCATCAAAGGGAAAACGGGTGCTATATTTGTTATAACACCGAAATGATGCACTCCGAGGAAATTAATATTGACGGCTTAATGTACCGTCTAACGCATAGAGGGATTGGATTTTAGACTCTAATAATTTTGGAAGTCCGAACATTAGTACATAATGTAGCAATATACATTTCGACGCGTGTTCCTGAATTCATTTTGCTTGCAGAAGCGACTATGGAAAAGACTTCTACTAAAAGTCACTCCTCGGGATAAAAAATTACACATTCAGTAACTACGTTGCCTTTGTCAAACCGTGACTAAAAGCTGGTTGACAAGAGCCGAAACACCGACGTATCAAAAGACACTGGTGAACATATTCATTTCCATCGTACCCTATAGAGTACAGGTTATAATACTGTTTTCGCTATATGCGCTACAATACCGATGCCATACTCGACCGCCATGAGCGGCTAAACCTTAAATCTTGCGTATGATAAAGTTTAAAACATTATAATTAACTAGATAAATAGTACTTACATTCTTCTGATATCTGCAGCTCAATTTTATCCAAGTCCTCTACTTCATCATCGTCGAAATCAGTCTGGACGGTGACGTCACGTGTGTAGTGTTGTAGTGCGATGACGTCAAAGGACGCGCGTTCATCGGGGGTGGGCGTGAGCGGGCCAGCGGCGCCTTCGCTGACGGCGGCAGAGGCGGCGGCGGCGACGGGCGCGTCGGCCTCGTGCCGCGCCCGCCTGCAAGCTGCGCACCCGCACAGCGAGCCGCGCACGCGCAACAGCCACACTAGCCCGAACAGCGCCATCCACGTTGTCATGCTGTGACTACACGCCTCACCATCACTACTTCAGGTTTTTGCTGGTATGTGACTTATCATTTCAGATTTGTTCACTTTTACTTAATTGTCATTTGTAAATGTTTAGCTAGTTATGCAGACAACTTTTTTTCTATATCTGAATATTTGTTAATTAGATTAGGAGTTCTTAGGGATTTTTTTGTTTAACCAACCGTAGCGTTTCTGTTATAGTCGCCGTATAATTGGTATTCCCCAATTTATGTCAATAGATAACTTATACCTGTAACATTATTTGAACAGAAACTAAATAACTAAGAATAGATTACTAACAACTTGTAATTCCAGAGAATCAAAGTAACGTAACTTAATAGAAGTAACAAAAAGACAGATCGGAATTGACTGACTAAAATGATACGTAAAGTAAATAATGTTCCCAGGGAGACGCTTAGCTGGGATTATATCGATATTCGATTAGGGGACACGCGCAAAAGGAAGACTTATCCGGTACATCAAGGTTTTGGTCAAGTTATAACGTAGTAGGGGAAGGAACTCGATGAATTGATTAATATGAGTAATAAATTGCAGCGTTCATGATACAAATGGGGCCCTTAACGTGAAGGAGTCATGAAAAATATCAATTCGTCGCAAGGGATCAGTGAATTAGTGTGGTATACATTAATAAACGTATAATAATGGAAGTATTGAGAAATATTACGTTACTCGCCTTTACGACTTTTCATATCTTGAACCATACCTACAATACGATTGGAAGATCATCTCTCAAATCTAATAATAAGTTCGTTCAACGTTAAGTAAAATCTTTTGAAGAGCACTATCACGTCATATATATGTATCATTTTGCTTACATTATTTATAGCAAAAACACGGCGAACAAAAAGGTCTCACGAAAAATGTAGGCGTTATTCTCCTTGTATTTAAATTAATGAAATTAATCAAAATTTCTATAATGATGGTATTCTATTTAAATAATTATTTTACATATATACATATACACTCACGCCTTTTATCTCAATGTGGAGTGAAGGGGTAGGCAGAGGCGCAACTAGTGCACCCACTTTTCGCCATGATTCCGTCCCATGATGTGATAGGGGGCGAGCCTATCGCCATATCGGGCACAAATAATTATTTTATTCTTATTATATTTTGATACAACATCATGATTTTTTTCAAATCTGCTTTATTTGTTTAGGTCATATTAACGAAGAAACTAAAAGAAAAATGAAGTAATAGCTGTAAGTTTTCTTGATAATGTTAATTGCGTGACAATTTCAAACCCTAACAGTGAATATCTAATAAACATACTACATATCATCAAAACCTGTAACCTTCATTACAACCTGAAAGTCATACAGCATAGCAAAACTACTTCTCACATAACTTAAAGCACGATGTGTACTAACTTTTTTTTATGACATTCAATGACGAGACGAGAATGCCGTTCGCCTGATGGTAAGCGACACGAGCGCCCATAAACAGTAGCAACACCATCCAGTAACTTTAATTACAAAGTACTGTGTGGAAGTCCACTGCGCTCGTCATTCTGAGACATAAGATGTTAAGTCTCATTATGTCCTGTAGTTACACTGGCTACAATGTCCTTCAAACCGAAACACAACAGTGCATGTACACTGCTGCTTGGCGGTAGAAATAGACATTGCGGTGGTACCCACCCAGACGGACTCTTTCATATGAGACACCTACCACCAGTAACTACTAACACGCGTCCCACGAGGTAAAGCAAATGACAAAAATCTAATTAAATTTCCCCAAAATAATGACATTGGTTGATAACGATTGGGGACAACGCTCCTAAGTGGAATTTTGAGATGACATTAGTGAGACAGCGTTCAAGTTTCAGAGTGACGCCACATGCGTCGATTTATTGCTAACTCATCTTTATAAAAACGATAGAAGGCATAGTTAACATAGGTTTTAGATAGAAATGTATACTAGAATTGCACGTGATACTGATAATTTGAATTATAATTGCAAATGAACATTGATTGCATTCCGTTGTTTGATTAGAAACTGTTTCAGCTTATAATAATGTACATTGAACTGCCACAAATGTTATTATGCTTCATACGCTTCCAACGATACTATTATAGTTAATTAAAACTTAGTTTGATTTCGAAGAATGCAAATTATGCCTGCATTCTTGGTCGTTTATGGGCTGTAGTTTGATAAGAAAATAAAAACGATACACCATGGCAAAATCCTGGGAAAAATATTCATTCTTCAGAATCTCCACATCATAGATCTACATAAAGTGGAGAAACGAACGAATGTATACTATTTCACACATGTTAGATATATTTAGACTTAGAAAAGAACTATAGAAGTTTGCAAAATCAAACCAATCCTAAAGATAGTAGCCAACACTTTAAAAACATTAGAAAGCACTATAGAAAAATATTTAAGAAAACCAAAGTTATAACGTCATAACAGGAGCTAGAATATTTTAGGATAATTTTAGATTTTATTCTTACTTGAAATGCAAATGCAGGGTATGCTTATAAGTAAAAAAGGTGAAAAATATCGTTCCGCAAGTCAGCGTACGTTTAAAATATTATGCATAATAAAATTTTGCGATTTAATGATACTGTAAATTAGTTTTTTTTCTGTCGCTTACACAGAACTTAACTGCTGTCTGCTTTATGAGAAATGTTTTTATAGTAAATGTGTACGATATAAAATAATTTTGAGAGTACGTTTTATCAACAGATTTTTTTAGGAGTACCTATAACACATATATAGAAGTCCATCTTACTATTGGTAAATACGCTTTGTACATTTATATTAGCAAATGGCCTGCTGAGATGTGTCATGGATTTGTGGGCTATTGAAGCCAGTATAAGTACTGGGCATTATGAGGTTTAACATCTACCGTCTTGTAGTGATACGCGCCTTTTCGTGCCATGTAAAGCATACTTGCGATAGAGAGTATTATTTCATATTCAATCGTGGCAAATCTTCTAGTCATGCAGTTTTATAAAAATATCTTGTATTTTGTATGTGGTAAGCAGAGAAATTATAAACAAAATTCTAACTCTTAGACCGAGTTCTTTCAACTGTAGTTCCCTAACTACATGTGATCTACAGGTGTTCATCGGTGTTATTAAGCTGAACGCGCTCGCAGCACCTGGCACACTCGAAAACCCTAACAAAAAGATAACTACAGTAGAAAAACGGGGCCTTATAGTTCGTGAAGTACTAAAGCAATTTAGAGAAATGATACCTACTGTGTAATTTTCACCATGTCAAAAGAGATAGCTATTCATTGATCTCATACTTCGGATGAACAAAAAAGGAAGTATGAAATATTCATTATTTTATGTAAATCCGCATTATGAACAACACAGAGTTACATAAAATATATAAGCAGGGTATTTCTCCTTCGAAGTTGCATGCGAGAAAGGGATTTTCCCTATCTTACGTTTACGTAAACAAATTGCAGTATATTATCATATTTATTATACTTGAACGACAGCCCATCTACCGATACTACAATACATATTTTAACATGGATTTTTTTTTGTACATTTCAATATTGTACATTCACTTTGCGACTACAATAAGGTCAATTTCAATTTGTGGTCCTGAATCCAAGAGTGACATTAAAAAATGGAAAATTGGACAAAAATTGTAACTCCGAATCCGATTATTTTGACCTATGATGCCCAGATGAAAAAGGTAATTTCATACAATGACAAACGGTATATTTTGGGGATACACAAAAAATTCCAATATTTGAAATATTTAAATCAGTCATCATTTGTATTTACTAATGTAAAGCAATTACACGATGTCAAACGAAATATTTCTCTTTACAGTCCGAGTATAATGTTTTGTAAATGCCAAGTGAAGTGATTGCTAAAAATCCATCAGCTTAGCACTCTCCTAGAGAGGCCTAATCCGTTTATAATTTGAAGGGAGGCTTGACCGCATCAAGGACGTGAACCGATAACACAGACGACCTTTTCTATATAAAACACCCACAATTTCTATTAATGGTCGATAAATTTCAGTATTCGCGCTGATGGAACGAATCATTAGCTTTTAATTAATGTGCGCTGTTTGTGACTCTATCCATGTGTCTTATGGGTGCAGTTTTGGGGCTCGGTCTTCCATGATGTTGGTTTTAGTAGACGCTCCACTGAATCTAAATATTCAGTTACTAATTAGTGTAAGTTTAGGAACAAATTAGTAGATTTAATAACCACGTTGAATTTAGAAAGACGTAGTTAGTTGGAGTTCAAAAGAAATGTGGCGATTTTGTTGTGATATTGTAAATTATTATTTATACTATAAAATTTCATGTGTGCTTTGAGCCTTCTCGTGAGTGCAAATATGAAAACACTCGACTCGTATAATGGCTGCAATGATTGTTCGATTTGTCTTCTCTAAAAATTTATATGATTACGAAGACCATCCATATCTATTATTATAAAAATATCACATTTGTTACCTGTTTCAATGATAAAATCTATAAGATGTATGTCTCTATTTCTTTCCTTTATCATTCATCTTAGATACATAAAATTGACAATGAATAAACAAAAACTTACATTTCTCAAAAAAAATGCTTGCACATTCCTATATAGCTTACTGGTGTAAGATCCTCAGAGATTCTGTTTTTCTTATGGTTATGGTAAGTAATCTCACGCGGTAGGTAGTTACGCTCAAACGACCATCATCTAAAACGGCCACTGGCATACTGTCATCTTTTTAGAAATCTGTAATGTAAAATTAACTACGTAAAACAACGTGGGATTACGAATGTCGTGTAAACAGAGTCCAGACAAGTTCAAAAGAGTCGAGTACAAAAGATTTGAACAATGAGCATAATATCGCAATAATAAAACGTTAAAAAGCATAGAAATTCGCAATCACAAAAGAAACAACAAATAAGACTGTCGTTTGATAATTTTTTGCTAAAGACGAAGTAAAAGAAATCAAATAATAATTTGCGAAAGGTGTAAGACTGTCTAAATAAAAAATAAAAATACATTAGATGATAATATATTCCATCCTTACAAAGTTACATCGCTAAATAAATTTACATACAAATTATTTTATGTCATACTTGGTAAGCAAATTGATGGTTATTTAATTCTCAAGGACATCTAAAAGTATATTGTAACGTGTATGATATGATTTCTATTTTTTACCGCAAATCCTATACACTTAGATCGAAAAAGTAAGTATTTTACTTCTAAAACAATTCTAGAAAATAAGTGCGTAAGCTGAGATTTGCATCAAGTGAACAATTTATGAGCAAAACGAATAACAACATATTCGGCGATGTGGATTTATGTTGAATTACGAGTGCAATATTAATTTTGCCTCCTAGTTAACTTAAACACACAGTCGTTTTCGTCTTCGAACATTTGATTCTTTTAACAGTATTTAGTCCTTGCACACATTGAATAAATTCCAAAATAATTTTCCGGGGTTCTCAATAGATAAATATTTCCTAAGAAACTAATGAAAATGTTATAATAGGATTTGTTAAGCGTGAGTCGATGAGAATGTGACATAGTAAGTGTAAATCTTGGAATTTTTGCCAGCTTTTTGTTAATTAATAAGAGACATAAAGGTCATCAAATAACTTACTTTTATAAGATCGGGTAGCGTTGCTTTATTTTATAAAATTGTATGACGTGTAAAAATCAGAACACAATGTAAATTTTTCTACCGACTTTTTTATTCTTTATCGTCTCTTCTCACCGTAAGATACGTCACTTGATTAATATAGCGTTAAGTAATCTTTATAAGATTCAATATCGTTATCGGTCATAGGACGTCCAAAGTTGAATACGAACCTCCCTCAAAGTCCAAAGACGAGATTCCTGTTAACATACGCAAGGTAAAATTTCATACGTGCAATAAAATGTTAACATTCCTAGCTCTAAGCTCTTAACGGAATGCGTTTCCTACGACAGTTATTGTATTGCTCCGGTTTCGTCGACGGAATTTTTCTCATTGTTAAAAAGAAATATCCCTTTATTTGTTCAGTTTTGTTTCTTGTCCGTTCCCTCGCCATCATATTACATCACAGAATCGACTCAGAAATAAAAGATTTAGAGAAATCTTTTTATTATGAGGTATTTTAAAACAACCTTTTTGTGACTATAAAATGTACTTAGTGATAATAAATATACGAATGCCTAGTTGGGATTGGAATACACTGCTGAGACGAAGGTCCGCTGGTTTATAATTTAGGGCATACACGTCTGACTTTTTAAACTATATTGATTATCAATTATCGTTTGCTTTAACGGTGAAGGCAAAACATCGCGAGGTAACCTACATATCTGAGAATAATCAATAACGAATTACGAAGGTATGTGAAGTCTGCCAATCCGCACTTGACGTGGTAGGCTAACGCCTAAACCCTCTCAGTAGTAGAGAAGCCACGAGCGTGCTTTATTAAATGATTATATCATATAAATGATTAGTACGTACGCATCCTAAACGAACTAAGCTTCATTTATTCCTTTGTGAATAAAACTTAGAAGTATTTTAACATAATCAAAGCTTATACAGAGTCATTTTAACATGGCGTTACGAAATGAAGCCACATACTTATCTCTTTGAAAATAGCATTTTCCAATAAGTTACTCGAAACATAGGTATAAAATAAAAAATTCTAACAATATAAATATCAATAAAAGTAAATTCTAATGCCAGAACTACAACTCTGAGACAATACGTCGCAGCGGTAACATCGCACTTTCCGTCAGAAACACACTCACGCACATGCTATATTCGCACTAAACTACAAAATAATCAAAAACTCAGAAAAGTAAAGCTGGGATTTTTGATAAAAATATAATATATTAGTTATTCATAGATAATTTTTAGGGAAATTCTAGCAGAGGTAAAGAGTATGTGGTTTTATTTATTAACACTATGTTAAAAGCTCTGCCCTAGTGGCGTAGTTGTATTACAGTTTGACTGCTACGAAAGTGATATTGGATTTTCCTATTCAGTATCAGCCTGGAATTTGTGCCCGATACAGCGATAGCCCGAAAGTAAGCCCGGAGTTTCTTTCTGCCTTTCTTCTTCGCGTAGTCATCGCTTAGGTAGCTAGTGAAAGGTTGGTAGGTTAGCTAGGCTAGGGCCTGTAGTGTCCTCACCGGTGAGGATCGCGACGCGTTCCTCCCATTATCATTACTATTTTTATTATTTTTTTTTAACAAAATTATCTCTTGTTTTATATTGCCTTCTTGCCAGCCCGAGCTGGCTTCTTACTTTTATTTTTCATCATTTAGTTTACTCGTAATAAAAGTGTCTGTAGTTATGTAAGTAATAATAAATAATTAAATGTGTCTCGACTTATCATAAGTGCAACTATGTTCGCCTACGTGATGAATAAAGTATTTTATTTTATTTTATTTTATAGGCTTGCCCCCTATCGCATCATGGGACGGAATAAGCACAGCGAAAAGTGGGTGCATTAGTTGCGCCTCTGCCTACCCCTTCATAAATAAAAGGGATAAAAGGCGTCTGTGTGTAAACGTATTCTCTACAATCGAGTACTCCGACGTTCTTAAACGAAAGCAATAGAGATTAATAAGGTGAATAGGTTGCTCCGGTATCCGGATATTTCGCGTGCATACAACAGAAGCTGCCACGTTGGGTTTCCGACAGTACCTAGTATTATTCCGGGTGAGTTGGCTTATTCATGCTTGAGACAAATAACTACGCTCTGTAGCATGGATCTAGCATTTTAAAATTCCAACTGGTGAATCATGACGCCTTTCCTAAATATTTTATAAATCTATTCAACAATCCCAGAATATATTCTTTCCGGAATTGGCTTAATTTTTCATTTTGTATTGCATTTCCACGATATTGCCCCAGGCATTCTTCGACAGACCTTTGCGAACCAAAGGTTTGATTATTCATCTCATTTCATTGTAAAACATTTCCGTTTTATAAAAGGTATTTTGAAATTTAAATTCTTTCAAGAGATATACAAACGATCCTCGAACATATTTATATAGTTAAATAGTTAATCGAGAATTTGGTACCTATTTAAAAGCAAGAGTAGTAAAGGGGGAACATACTATATAAATCAAAACTATAATACATTTTTAACACGCTTTTATTAGCTTTAGACCTATGAACCTATGTGTGTGTACTTATGTACCTATGTAGAGGAAAACATGATTTTGCCCCCTTCAAAACGCAGAATTTGAATTTCCAGAAAACTACATCATAATTTGAACGTCAATAATATTCCTAGGCACATATTTCAGTAGCACAATACGTACAAAATTCTAATATCATCCGCAATAAAGCAATATCAGCAGCAAAGTGTGAGTGAAAGAAAACCTATTGAAATATACACATATTTTCTGGAATCTGAGCTCAGTTATATTTATCTTCAATATTTTCGCATAAATGAAAGAAACATCTCATTTCAACTATATGCCATTCGTATTGAAAAGTAAATAAAAATAGCTTACTAACGCAAAAGTACACGGAACTCCAAAAGCAAACAGTACACGAAAAAATCTGAGAATGCATACACTGCCACGCAATAAAGTTCAAAGGTATTACAAGATATTTATTGTGTGAATGTCGAGCAAGATTGTATATGCAGCGACGAGACGTGAACCAAATACCAAACACAAATCGGACGACGATCTGGCAGGGGTCACAGCGGCCCACATTTCCCTGAGGATTCCGCGCTGATTGTCGAGATGAGAAAGATTTCACAGAACGCGTAGGTCGACAAGTCGAAAATGGGGATAAGAAAAGATAAATTAAGGCGACGATAAAGTGGCACACAGTAAGAGAATGATAATTAGCTGGGGGATCTCCCGTTTGATCAAACGACAGTGGAGACTGTCGACTTGGCGAAAAGATAATAGATAATTTCTATTCCAGGTCAATTATGGGGACCGCAATAAGGGCACAGACGACAGTATTTATTATATCTGAAATGTTTATATGTTAATTTCAGAATTTGTTAGTTCTTATTTTATTTTTTTTTGTTAATGGCCCTACTGCCAGTAGCCTTACGCGAGTCGGCTTTTCTGGCCACACCGGTCTTTAGGGTGAACGCAGAAGGCGCTCGCAACCCTTTGAATTAAGTGACCATGCTGAGGGCAACCCACTAACGGGTTACGGACCTCGGCTCAGGACGGCCACTGAGAGAGGATGAGACCATTGGTTATTAGGCCTAATCCTATTAGATTGTGTTGTCATCGGCACGCGGGCCGGAACTGCTAGGAGGGTCGGGGGGGCGACGAGGAACGCGGCGAGGTCCTCGACGGCGAGGACGGAACTGCGGTCTTGTGGAGTGTTGGAGTTTCAAGAACTCGTTCTTACGGCGGATGGCCAGAGTGATTTCGTTCTCTGGATCGGTTAATACAGAACGCGGCCGTCTCCATTTGGCGCGGTCGAATGGATGTTAGTTCTTAGTATTCATGTGTTAGTATGGCGTTCTCGAATACTATAATAGTTTGTGATTATAACTGTAAGTATAGGAAAGTATGTATCGTGTGGGTCATTTTGTTTCATACTACTGATTTAATATAAATTAAAGTAAACATATTTTTGCGTAATTTACACGAAATAAAAGTAATAAAAGCAAATATAGCCCTGTTTTGTTCTAGAAGCACTCTGCCTGCGCTCTCCTCTACTACTGAAAAGGTATAGAGTTACGACCTTATTTATAAACAGTTTATAAATCTATTTTATTTTTTTATAGAATACAAAAAATAAGACTGCCTCGGTGGCGTGGTTATATTATGGTACGACTGCAATGCTGAGGTCTCGGGTTCGATCCCCGGGTCGGGCAAAGTGATATTGAGTTTTTCTATTCAGTATCAGCTCGGAGTCTAGAATTTGTGCCCGATATGGCGATAGGCTCGCCCCCTATCACATCATGGGACGGAATAATGGCGAAAAGTGGGTGCACTAGTTGCACCTCTGCCTACCCCTTCGGGGATAACAGGCGTGAGTGTACATGTATATGTATGTATGTATAGAATATTTTCCTTCTTCTTTCAAACTTCGTTCGAAAAAGACAAAACACTCGGTAACTAAAATAGGTTTATAAAGTTTTTATAAATAAGGCCTTTATTCTACTACGTTGGTGCAGACATACACCATATAGTTTAATTTATTTATATACATGAATTACTACAACCTAACCATACTACAGATCGAGAGAATATTTAGTCACTATGACATCTTTAATTTTTTTCCATTTCGGATATTTCTTATAAATATTCGCACAAAACTCAAAATATGGTAATGAATAGTCAATTTTAAAATTTATTTGTAGTTAGATCTAACTAACTGGCTTTTATAACTCTATAAAAGTTGAATAAAAAAATTAATGTACAACTTGAACAGTCGCGCTAACTTGATTATATACATTTAATAAAACCAGATACTTTAAACAAAAGTGTCTTTACAACGTAAGACAGAACTTGAGAAATTAAATGCGTTTCAATTCTTGTACATAAGTTACGTTACCTGTTACTTAATACAAAATTAGTTAAGTTGTCTACATAACTAGTTTTAATATAACAGCACTTCTCTACTTAAAACCCGCTAACCACTTCAAAGTAAAAAAAAATACAACTTCACAACATAGTTTTAATTTAGAGCACTTTTAAACTCCTATAAATCACATTCAAACGTACATTTTAAATTTGGAACGAAATAATTTAACGTTAGCGTTGGAATCGCGTAATATTCGAATATTTTCTTGCCGAGACGAGGCGTGTTCCCGCCTCGGTATCTTGTTTGCCACTGAAACCTGTGTTAGGGCGGTTTACGCATGCGAATTATACTGAAAGCCTTTAACCCTGATGAGCGAGCTCTCGTGGAGTGTTTGATAATGAAACCCGACTGTTAAACGATTTAAGAGATGTAAACTTGCTCCGTTGACGAGTAAATGCTATTTGATGTTTTCGTTGCCTAACGTGATTGATTGTTGAATATAAAATGACTTTTTCAGTTTTTCGGGCATTTAGATCAGGCAAATCAGTTTTTAAGCTTTTTATATAATCAGCGTTTTTGTATTAGACTTGACAGATTAATTGCACACTAAAATAACACTGTTTGGTGACTTTCCTTTTACCATATTAATTTCACACCGAAATAACTCTTTCGTTGGTGGTTTTCCGATAGTACATGATATATTTAATTAAAAATCTTTTATTGTGATTTTTTTTCTCGTTAGTGTGTATGTAGTATACGTGAACTCCGAAGAGGTTACTCAGATAATCAAACAAGGCTGATATGTGACTTTTTGGTCAAATATATTTTGCAGAGAAGTCAATAAAAACGTAGCACAGAATAAATAATTAATTTATCCAGAGCAGATAATATAATAGTATACTTTTTGGTCGAGATTATGTTTTATATAAGCGTCATTATGTTCGACATGAGGTAACCGTCAAATGTAAGCCGATTTTCATTATTGTTTTTACACTCAATGTGGGTAACCAATTTGTTGTTAATTGTTTTAACATTCTGCCAATGGAATTTTATAATAAATGTCAGAAACTGGGTTATATAAATGACGCTTTGAGTTATTGGAGTACTATGTTTAGAATTTTAAGTCTCAGTTCAGTAAATTTAAATTGTAGGTTCTTCGATTCAAAAAAATGCTAGTGTTAGGATATTTTGTAATGAGACTTAACATCTTATGTCTCAGGATGACGAACGCAGTGGAATGCCACACAGTGCTTTGTAACTCAATGTGCTGGATGACGTTGCTACTGTTTATGGGTGGTCGTATCGCTTAGCGTCAGGCGAATAACATGCTCGTCTCGTCATTCAATGCCAAAAAAAACCCTCCCGGATAGCGACCGTCGTGCATAGTGTTGAAACTCGCTATAGTTGCTCACGTCCGCTCGGTGTCATAAAATGCGTGTCACTGCCGATCCTGGCTTATAGGAGATGCAGTGGCAGGTGTGAGGGCGGGAAAGTCTCGTATAGTTGCCCACGTAAGTTTGTTACATTCTGAGATCATTCTACATATAACATATTCAGAGAGGCCGGCATTATTGTGTCGACTGGCAAGGCATAAGCACCTTTCGTCAGTCGAGATTTTATCTGGACTCTTCTCCGCTTACCATCTGGTGCATTTGCTTCGTCGTGCTAGTATAAACAAAATATTACGCCTGGGATTGGAATTTGTGTCTCTTGTGAATAAAAACTCGAACTGCAACACTAAAGGACGATTATTAAGGTTAAAAAAAAGTTTATTATTTTTGCTTTTCAGTTTTTTCGGCGGTTTAATTTTTTTTTTATAAATGTTTGTGGCTATAATTTCTGGGTGTTAACTATGTAAATGTTTATTAATACACAACTCTGCATTAAAATTTGTAAGTAAACAACAATTCATAGGGTATACATTCCCGAGTCTCTAGTAGATCCTGAAATTAGATGGGAATCGGAATGCCCCATTATGTTGCAATGATGAATGATGTATGAAATCAGGAGTTATTCATTCCTTTCCTCTCGTAGAATCGCAACCTTGCATAGGCGTTTTGCGTCACATACATATTACTTTAATACATACTTGCCTATTAAAAGCATCCAGATCGTCATCATAATAATATATTCGTTCTTTAGACTAAACAGCTCATACTTATCATATTTTGAGGTCCATTAAAAGTCTATAGATAGATATTATCGTTAGATACTAACCACATTCTATCAGTGCCGGATTAAGACAACTTGATGCCCTAAGCAATTCACGCTTGTGGGGCCCCCCTACCATAAGTCTTTAATCGCGCGGATTTTCAAACAGCTTTACTTTTATGTGCTAGCATTTTTTTTGTGCTGTTTCTGGTGCCCTCCAAGACATGATGCCCTAAGCAATTGCTTAATTTGCTTATGGGCTAATCCGGCACTGCATTCTATGATCTATCGAATCTGTTGAAAAACGCCTACTCATTTTATGATAGCAATATGACAAATTTACGTTTCCGCAATTTATAACTTTTTTTTATAAATAAATGCTTTCATATACCTATTTATTCCTTACCATCTAGTTGAAAGGCCCTGCTATTCTTATAAAGGGCCACCATGCATACGTATTATCTTTTATTCGATAAAAAATAGCTCCAATTTATGCATTGCTAATCGATTTTTTAAGGGCACTTCTTAGTCGCCGAATGAAATTGCTCGTATGATTCAGGTCTATTCAGTCTGTTCCATAAAATGATGAACCCTAAACCAAGATATATTGAAATGAGACGACTTCGAGACCCTTATTTACTAAATGAAGAAGGAATCAAAGAAATTCGCGCACAATTTTCGGAAAAATCAGTGTGTACATACATAAAAAAACTACAAACACATGAATTGAGAACCTCCTCCTTTTTGGAAGTCGGTTAATAAACAGCGGGAAGAACAATTTCGTATCTTGCGGTTGTCACCACGCTATACGTAAAGTATTGTGAGTAATAAATTTTTCGTCGCGTCTGGAACAGAATTTTCTCAGTAAACGCATACATACACAGTAGCATCAGTTTGCGGGTAAAGTTGAAGCTTTTGCAATAAATCATAAAATTTAAAAAGATGCTGTGCGCTTTTATCGATGGTTTTATTCTACATAAATGTTATACGGTTTGCATAGTGAATTGTTTTGTAGAGAAATATTATACTATGTAGCTGAGAGAATACAATTTTTTTACAGTTTAAAATTCAATACATCGTACAAAAAATATGTTTGGATACTGGATTGGATATCAAATAGTGTTTTTTGAATAATTTACCTTGGTCATCTGACAGCGTATATGTGTGTATAGCTTGACCAGCTTTTACTCCCAGATCAAGAAATACCTACTACAGTGATTTTTCGATTTACTAAGGTGATAAGCCGAAAATTGGATCACTCAGAGGTAAATGACGACAGGCAAAAGGCAGGTTTGTAAACACTGAGTCCATATGCGTGAACAATATGTCACGTCTACTGAAATTTGTAGTGTAATAGGAACAGGTCGAATAAACAAGATATAGGTATATACAAAATCAAATAACACCGTAAATCATTTTTTGTGTAAAATGTTAATTAAGTAGTTCAACGAAAACAATCTTACCAGTATTTGCTAATAGTTCGGCTGAGGGATTTTTTTCTGTAAAAGGTTATTGGTAGGTAGTTCTTTGAAGTAAACGGATTGGTCACCTACAGTGATTCTTTTACTATCACCTCCTAGCTTGTGTTAAAAAAATCCGTTTTCATATTTCAATTTCTTCCTTGAAGTAGTTATAAAATAATTTATTTTATTACTAGCTCCCATGGCTCCGCCCACGTTAAAAAGTTTTTCCGGGGTAAAAGTCCCGCTTTATATTTTCCTAGGATAAAAGTAGCTTATGTGTTTATCCAAGACATGATCTACGCGTGTGCCAATTTCATCGAAATCCGTTCAGTAGTTTTTGCATGAAAGAGTAACAAACAGACATCCAGTCTTACAAACTTTCGCGTTTATAATATTAGTAGGATTTAAAACGCAAGAAATCTATTATTAAAAAAAAGATACTGGAATCCACAACCATTTATAGTGTCGAATAATGAATTTTATTACACTTAACATAAGAAAGTAAAACAAGGTAACGTACTCACGTCCCATGCAGTAGCAATATAGCGAACGAATTACAAAAAATTTAAAAGACCTAACCTAACGAAACAACCTAAACGAACACATACATTTTCATAACAAACAGAGACGGCTCAAAGTCTCCACCTTGCTCAATACACCTCGCTCGTCGGGATATGGCTTGTGTTACATTTCGCACCATCGTCGCTGTTATTGATGCGAAAACCGATCTAACACGCTGTTCCATCTCGGCAACCAGCACGAACAATATAAAATCCTAGTATGTGGAAGGATCCAAAGCGATTTTCCGGATCACACGGTATTAACAATGAGCTATACTTTTCAAAAGCTTTTTTCACTTTTCAAAACGCATCAAACACAGGACATAAAGGATTTGCTTTTCCATTGTAAACAAGGAATTTATAACAGCTCTGGAATATCAATATCGGTAGGTAGAGCGATAAATCTTATGTCTGTTTTCGCTAACATAGAACTGTTGTACTGACAAGTTTATTTCCGGGGAAAGAGTGATGGAACAGCATCGATATGTATCTCCATCGGGACGCTTATATTGTGTTTTTGATACATGTGCGGACAATTTAATATAACTCTTGATGTACACACATTTTTGTGTATGAAGTTGTAATAATTCTATAATTTTTTTGCTAAGCATCTTACTAATCCACAGTTTTATCATAAATGCGAAATAATCTTTGTCTGTTTGATACGATTTCAAGGCCAAACTGCTGAACCGTATTTATTAAAATTTAGAGCGGAGTGAGCATGGACTATTTTTATACTGGAAAAGTATATAATATATAGCGGGAATTTTATCTTGGAAATCTTTTAAACACGGAAAGAACTGCGAGCAAACTTTAGTAACGTTGTAAACGCAAAAGCTGGTGAAGATGTTTAGATGCTTGTTAGAATGAAACGCAGAAATAGTTGAACGAAAATGAACGCTGTGCTTGATGAACACTAGACTTCTGCTCGCGGCTTCACCTGCGTAATAAAGTTTTTCCGGGATAAAAGTATATAGCGCTCAGGAGCAAAGTAGCTTCCTATTTATAGAATTTTCAAAATCGGTCTAGAAGTTTTTGATTTATTCATTATAAAAAAACAAATCTTTCCCCTTTATAATATTAGTATAGATAATGACCGTCTTTATTTTTTTCACTTGAGACTTACGATTCTTGCAATAACATTGAAAGCTCTCGTCTGTAACTTATAGCCGAAGCAGCATAACTTAGTTTTGCAACCCAATGCAAATCGGTGAAAATTTCTGGCCCATTTGCATGTCGACCATCGGACTAAAGTGCAAGATTGGAATTTTAAATGTCCCATCTTGGAAACATTTGTGATGTTTTATTTCCATTCTCTTATAATGCATTTGCTTAATGTGATTCTTAGAATTTCATTTCAAGAGGACGCACACAAAGAAATTACATTCAAAAGTAATTTAAGGTTTAAAAAATAATGTTTACTTTTCAATTGAAATAAAATTTTAAGTAATTTTGAAACTGGTTAACGAATTTGTATGCAAATACATCAAATAGAATGAAAATCTGATGCTTCGTCATTATTTTTAACTGTTTCTTTTATTTTCATTTATAATTTTTAATAACTCGCGTCAATAATATTTGAAAACATTTACACAAAGGAATAGACCAAGAAAGTCATTCTGCCTTGCGGTAATAAAGAACGTTTGTTAATTTAAGTATAATGTTAATTATCCTCAATCGTAGATGTGACTATTAAAGATAAGCCTGCCCTGAAGATTCTTGAATTGTCTGGATTGCCAGACGGACACTGACTGCATATCGCTTACAAACATTTCTATAGTTTGTGTATAAAAATACTCTTGGTATAAACTTTTTTCGTTAATACTTGGGCTTGAAATAATTCCATACGCTCTCTATACCGGAACGGTAAGAGAGAAGAACCATAACATTAACGAAAAACTATATTCATTTGCAAAGCTAAGCGATAATACTTACAATTTTAGTATTTCCGTAATTCATGCGCGCGCAATGTAAAGCGTACAAAGAACTGGGCGGCCGTCGCGCTGCGCCGGGACCGGCCCGCGGTCGTTAACCCGTCAGCTGATGTACGTGTTTCATTACGATTTTTTTGAAATATTGACCTTTTTTACTATGTTTTTCAGAATAATAGTTTGATTTATCTATCCATACGTGAAGCTGTACAGAAATTTGAGAAAATCCTACTAAAATTGTAACAATGCGATCGCGATTTTTTTAGTGCCATCACGTCAGGAATCACCAATACTATCACCTGTATTCGTTTCCGAAAGCGTTTCCCTTCCACCCGGTATATGGTGATAACAGATAATGAAAATAATAAAATGTAATTATTTGTTTTAAACGAGCGCAGATTATATTTTATAATCAGATTACATCCTTTTAAATAATCCATTATTTTTATTTTTTACAGCTTGTGTGAGGCTACATAGTGTAATCGCCGGAGAAATAACGGATTGCGAGTTTCTTCGTGCATGCAAACAAGTCGTTCCCCACATCTTTAAACATTATAAACCAATGTCCTCTGCCACGCCTTTCTGTTTGTCCTTACGGACAATTTATTCACGCCGGCGAATCCACTAGCAGAGCTAGTTATTCTTTAATTCGGACATATGAAAATTAATAGTGCGCCATTCCTAGTTGGGAATGGTACGAAGTCCCAAAACGAAGGCCCGTAGGTTCAAAACCCAAGGGACACACCGCTCGCTTCAAGGGTAAGGGAAAATATCGTGAGGAACCTATGGACACAAACATTCCTTTAAATAATGTAAAGGTAAGTTGGCCAGCATGGTGGAGTAAGCCTAAACCCTTTAGTAGTAGACCAGGACCGTACTGGCTGGCATTCAAACAATTATATTTTGTTTTGTATTATACATGTCGGAGCGTCGGGTAGTTTTGAAATAATAATCGTGCAAAACAGGTCGCGATGTCAAAGTATTAGTGGGGGTGACAGAGTATAAATAAGGCGCTCGCTATTTGAGGAGGACAGGAACGGCGTACACTAGTATTATTTTACCGCTCGGACTGCTCTTGCTCCCCTTTGTGGATATTACCGTCGTGGCGGATTTTTCGGAATCCTGCCCGTCGGTACTTGAAGCGAAGGAGGGCCACGCGATTTCCTGACGGACGTTTCGGCGTTCGTCTCGACAGTCGCGGCGGACTCGCTCCCAAACGAAGTCGCCACGATGAGCTCCCAACCGGGATGCTCATCAAACGGCCCTTATAAGGGCCACCCAAACGGCCCTTCTCAGGGCCACCCAAAAGGCTCTTCTCAGAGCCACCCAACACCACCGCCAACATCTGGAAGCCGCCAAGCCTCAAAGGCCGACACCACGGAGCTGCCTCAAAACCGCCTTCCGAAAGGCACCACACCAGGTCCCGTGAAAATTCACTCGCCGGCTCAGTACCACCCGTACCCGCCGCAAGGACGCACGCAACGACCATCTGAATCCAGCCACACAACAGGCTCAAGCAGAAGCGCAAGCTGTGAACGCATTGAAAACATACCGAAAGATCTCATCGGGTATCCCCCGTTTGTGGCTGCAATCAACGCAGTCATCATGCGTTTCTCCGAAGCCGAGAACCGCCCGCTCGCTGAAAAGAGCGCTACGCAATACGCACCGCCACAAGAGGCCCAAACACCCGCATCAACACAAAAATCATCATACTCCGAAGAACCGATGGATTACACGCCAGCAAGCGGTCGACGACCCAGAAGCCCAGACGATGACGACGACAACGATAGCGACACGGAAGCCGCACCCCAATTCGTATCTTATGCGGAGAGAACAAAGCGCGCAAGGGCATGCCCCTCGCCGCTTTCGTCACCGGCTTCTCCCGATCCCGAGCCGCCCACAAGACCACCTCTAACGACAACACCACGCACATCGACAATGCCCGCCCCCGCTGCAAGCAAAAACACCAGCGCGCAGCACCAACAACTGCAGCAACAGCAACCGAAGAAAATTAGATACCCGCCTCTGGTCGTAGAGCATCTACCCAACTACGCTCAACACACAAAAGAGTTGAAAAACCGTCTGGGTCACGCTCCCAACGTGGTACTACAGGGGAAGGGATTTAAATTCCTTCCCAAATCCGATACTGAATATCGCACGATTCAAAAATATTTATACGAAATCGAGAAAACCGACAAAATATCGTGGTTTTCATATTCGCTACCATCCGAACGCAGCGTAAAAGTAGCGATCAGAGGACTGCCCGCCGACACCGACACGAAGTCCATCGAGAGCGAACTAAGCTCTCTGGGCTTCACCCCAGAATACATCCGTCCAATAAAGGCGCGACAAGGCCGACCCGGATGCATATTTCTAGCAATCCTGAAGAGAACAACAAATATAGGCGAAATTTACAAGATCACAGAATTACAAGCTCTCACCTGCATCAAGGTTGAACTATGGCGCGGGAAAAAAGGTCCCGCACAGTGCCACAGATGCCAACAATTCCGGCACTCCAGCCACAACTGCCATCGCAAGCTAGCCTGCGTACGCTGTGGTGAAGAACACGCAGCGAAGGATTGCCCACGCCCGAAGGAGGAACCAGCAACCTGCGCAAACTGCGGCGGCGCTCACCCAGCGTGCTACCTATCCTGCCCAGTGTTCCGCAGGGAGACTCGGAACAAAACAGCGGGGACAATCGCCTTAACAGACAGACACCACCACTCCCAAACAGTAATAACAGAAGCAATTGAAGAGGAGAACGCACCAACCTCTCTCATGGCTCCTGCAAACAACCCCTTCACTCAAAACAGGGGCAAAGGGAAGCCGCGAAGAAAAACAACAAAACGCAAGAAAAATCCCACACCGCACCCAGCGAAAACAACGTCATCATCGACACCACTCTCAAGAGCCCCAACCGCACAACAACAACATCAACCGCAGCAGCAACATCGTACCAAGCGCACGATAGATTCCGACACACTCCTAGACATACTCATGGGTATATCTCGGCGAGTCAAAGACGGGGAAGATGTTGCCCCGTTCATCTTGGAATGCCTAGCCAAATACCATGGATAAACACCTACGCGTTATTCACTGGAACGCCAACGGTCTCACCAGAAAGATCACACTCCTACAGCATCTTCTAAAGGAACAAAACATTGACATAGTACTAATCAGTGAAACCCACCTGCAGCCTACGAGCAAATTCAAGCTAGCGGGCTACTTAATACACAGGGAAGATGAGATCTCACCCAGCGGCCAAGTGTACCGCGGTCTGGCTATAGCCATAAAAAGGCGCATCATCCACCAACCTCTACCGCCACAACAGCTCCGATCCATGTACGGACTTGGCATTGAGGTCAACATCGCAGGAAACCCGCTGCGAATTTTCGCAGCCTATAACCCGCCACAAACCGGCATTGATCTGACCGACGTCCACACATTGCTGGACTCACCGGACCCAACCATCATCGCAGGCGACCTCAACGCAAAACATCCATCATGGAACCCGGGAAGCACCGCCATCAATACCTCCGGCCGCAGGTTGTTCGACGACGCCGAGATCAACAACTACAACGTTGAAGGATCCGGCGCACCAACACACTACCCTGGGTCGAACTCTCAGGCAGCAAACGTCCTCGACATTGTTATCTACCGAGGCCTTCAAGTGCCACCGGTCCAGGACGTTTTAAGCGACGACCTACAATCGGACCACCTACCAGTTCTCGTCGTGGTTCCTGGGCTGACCGCACGAATAAACCCGCCGACCCCAAAATACACAATAGACTGGATCACCTTCACTAAAACCCTACAAGACTACACTCCAACCCAAAGAGTGGAAACAGCAAGTGACGTCGACAACCTAGCGTCAGACCTCACTTTACACTTACAGAAAGCCCTACAGGCCGCCAAGAGG
Source organism: Lapara coniferarum (assembly GCA_949316025.1). Classification (NCBI taxonomy): domain Eukaryota; kingdom Metazoa; phylum Arthropoda; class Insecta; order Lepidoptera; family Sphingidae; genus Lapara; species Lapara coniferarum. Next base: position 8,532,309 of record OX438925.1, read on the forward strand.
CCCATAACTGTAACTACGAAGATGCCGGATCTACCCCAACACATAAGGAATAAAATCACCGAAAAGAGAAGACTTCGCACCCAATGGCAGCACACTCGCTGCCCTCACCTGAGAACGAAAATAAACCAGCTCGCAGACATCATCAAGACTGAGCTAGAAACAAATAGTACCAACGCATGGGAAAAACACATCGACGAGACCACAGGCGACTGGCCCGCCATCCACAAACTTTGCCGGCAGTTATCCACCGCCCCAACCGCCATAAACCCGCTGCTCCACAACGACGGGAGACCTAGATATAAAGCGGAAGACCGGGCAGAGATATTCGCAGAACATCTGGAACGTCAATTTCAACCAAACCCCAGCACCGACACCAACCACGAACTTCACATCTCCGCTCACTTGAACGAATACTTCTCAGAACCAATCACGCCAACAGAGGACCCGATATTTTTCTCACCGGGCCTTGTTCAACGAACGATCAAGCAACTTAAGCCACGAAAGGCTCCTGGTATAGACGGCATCACAAATAGTGCCCTGCGTCACATACCGCACAAAACCGTGGCGGCGCTGACACGCCTATTCAACGGTATAATGCGCACCAGCCACTTCCCGAAAATCTGGAAGACCGGGAAAATTATTCTCCTTCCAAAACCTAACAAGAACACCCTCAAACCAGAGAGTTACCGTCCAATCTCCCTGCTGCCAACACAATCCAAAATATTTGAGAAATTACTCCTACGCCACCTGGTACCGCCTCTCACTCCACGCTGCGAACAATTCGGATTCCGCGCGGGACACAGCACCACACTTCAACTCACCAGAGTGATGCACTATCTCACGGTGGCCAGCAACAACCGCGAGGCAGCAGTGTCGGTATTCCTGGACATGGAGAAGGCGTTCGACCGCGTATGGCACCCCGGCCTTGTCTACAAGATCGCTACCTCAAGTGCCCCCCGAAGAATCACCAAACTCATTCAATCGTTCCTAGAGAACAGAAGTTTCCATGTGGCAGTAGAAAAAGCAACATCTACAGTGCGTCCAATCACAGCTGGCGTGCCTCAAGGAAGCTGCTTGTCACCGGTCCTGGCTCTATACGCGGACGACGTGGCCTACTACGCCGCATCCCCCTCGGGAAACTTCGCTACCCTAAGAGTACAACGAAACCTGAACCGCCTCCCGGACTGGCTCTTCAAATGGAGACTATCAGTGAACGTCGGGAAAACACAGGCCATGGTGTCGAGAAGCACCAAAAGACACACCAAACCAGCGAAACCCCTCCAGCTATTTGGACAGGAAATCCCATGGGCGCCCTCTGTCAAATACCTCGGAGTGACAATCGACAAAAACTTACACTTAAATAAACACGCGAGAACGATTGCTCGTCAAACCTCCTGGACGGCGGCGAAACTCCGCCCCATCTTGACGTCAAAACTACCTCTACGCGCGAAGCTCTGCATATATAAGACGTATCTTCGCACGCGCCTCACATACGCTGCCCCCGCCTGGTTCGCCCTCGCAGGAACAACCGCAAAGAAGCAAATGAAGACAATTCAAAGCAAAGCGCTCCGCACCGCCTTGGACGCCCGCAAGTATATAAAGAATGAGACTATCAGGAGAGATATGAAAATGGAAAGTCTAGACGAATTCATCAGCCGTCTGGCAAACAGAATGTTCGAGCGCGCTGACGCCTCGCTCTGGGCCCACCTCAACAATGTGGCACCCCAACACACCCGCCCTCCGGACGCGAAGGCACTCCCACGAGACCTCATCGCAAATCCAGATACCTAAACACACCCGGTACATCACCTCACCCGGTGTAGAAACAGCACCGTAAGCAATAGAAGCATCACCACCTGCAGCTTGCTGCAAACTCCAATGACCGACTCGTTTTCACGAGCCGCGAAGAAAACCACATCCAGAGGGCCCCGCCCTGAAAATGTTTCCGCCGCTTACCCCTAGGGGTGGGCGTGTGAAGACCCAGTACGAGTACGAGGAGGACAGTATTAGTTTGGTCGTCGTTCAGTGTTCAACTAGTTGTCAATAGTCGCTATGGTAACTTAGTGGTTACTATGCTAGTCCTGACAAAGTGATAACCGAGTCATGAGTTCCAGAAATAAAGGTCGATTATGACCAATGCAAAGTATTCGCCACGTTTTATTGGCCCCTGTGAAATCCTCCCCGACATACATTTATTGATTCGGCTGGTATTTTAAATTCATATTTTGATTCTGCTCTGCTCGGCAGGTAAAAAAAGGGGTACAAAGTATCCCATAAAATTCAGAGACAATATGTCTTCCTATCAGACAAAGCATTTTAGAAATGGCAATCACAAATGAGGCCTCGGTGGCGTAGTTGTATTATGGTACGACTGCGATGTTGAGGTCTCGGCTTAGATCCCCGGGTCGGGCAAAGTGATAGAAGTTTTCTATTCAGTATCAGCTCGGAGTCTGAAATTTGTGCCCGATATGGGGATAGGCTCGCCCCCTATCACATCATGGGACGGAATAACGTCGAAAAGTGGGTGCACTAGTTGCGCCTCTGCTTATCCTTCAGGGATAAACGGCGTGTGTGTGTGTGGATTCACAAATGCTGGTAGCCGTACACAAGGTGTTATAGCCATCCAAAGTGGCCTACGTCAGTGTCGTGTTAGGATTAGTCTTTATAGGTATCCGGTTCAAACAAGCTGGCATACATTGCCTTTTTGCCGTATGACTTTTTTTATCTATATCTGTCTATGCTGGTGGCAATATATTGAAAAATTAAAGACAATCTGCTAAGACCGTTCTATTTTACATCGATAAGCATTTAAGGTCAGTGCCGGATTAGCCCATAAGCAAATTAAGCAATTGCTTAGGGCATCACGTTTTGGGGGGCACCAGAAACAGCACAAAAAAATGCTAGCACATAAAAGTAAAGCTGTTTGAAAATCCGCACGATTTAAGACTGATGTTAGTTTACTTATGGTAGGGGGCCCCACAGGCGTGAATTGCTTAGGGCATCAAGTTGTCTTAATACTGTCTTAATACTTACGTCACCTGGGTCCCCATTGAAAATCAGCGCTGCAGTAACAGTCAGTCTGATGCTGCAGCAAGAAGCTGAATGGGGGTTCCCGTTGTTGGCACAATACATATAACTATGTTGTTTTGTTTGTATTTAGTTTTTTCTTCTTTTTTATATATGTTATACTGTTATTGTACCAATAATAAACATATTTTCTTTCTTTCTTTTCTTTCTTAATCCGGCACTGTTTAAGGTACCTACCTAATTGCATTATCTCTAAAATTTTCAGCACCCGGAGTGTAATATTATTTAGTTTCTTCTTCTTATGCAGCCTTTAGAATTCCGCTGCTAAACATAGGCCTCCAAAGATTTCCAAACCAACCGGTCATATTTCATTTTTATCATGAGCAATATTTTGAATTAAGGTCAGTCATTAAACTTTTGCATTACATTAGCATAAGGTGAAAAACACTATTGTTAGAGACCTTTCCAAAGTTATCTACGTAGAAATTACAATCACTGGCGTGGCGTTGAATTAAAAAAAAAAACAAAAGAATATAATATTTAGGTTCCGTTTAACATTTTCCATTAATTTTGAACACCTGTGTAAACTCAATGTGCTATCTGCTGGAGAACCTTGTAAATATAACAAATAAACAGTAAAGTGATTTTTGGTTGCCGCCGGCTACCGTTACTTCAGAAGAAACGTAGTAAATAACTGATATAATATTATATTGTTAGAAACTGAAGCGATTTGGATTTAAATAAAAACGATTTATCACAGATTTTACATAAACATTTATCACTGATTTTACACAAATACATTTAACAGAAATACTTTTCAAAGATATCTGCAACAAACTGACCAGTATGAAAGTCAAAGATAAACTTACTCCACTGCCACTGACATGAATGCGAGACTGAGCGCGAAAGAGAGCGAATGAGAGCGAATATCGATATGGCATCCTTTTTATACACCCAACTACCATTTCCACGATTCATTTGACATTTAGACTGAATTTAGTAACAGGTCAGTACGTTCCAAATACCGTTACAAATTACTGAATCCTAACAATATATAAACGAAGGAAATACGATTTTATTTTGTATTTTATAAATTAAACACGAATGTTCTATATTATTTACTCGGGTAAACATCTTAGAGCAGTACTGAGATAGGATTAAGTACACTGAACGAAAACTTATCACAGCATTTACAATGTTTATTGATAAAAATAACTAATGCCCTTTAGTCTCGACTTTCCATCTCGACAACGCGTAACTAACCAAACAAAAAAGAAACTATGCTTTTAAACATTTTAAAAATTGAAGTCGCTTGACTGTGGAGAGGCACCAAACTATTTAAAATGCCGCAAGACGTCTGAAAACGAGCCACCGAAAACTTGCCATAAATAGTTTTGGATAACTTCCAAGTCCATTCAAGTAGTTGGTAGAGGCTCTTATTAGACTATTTTGAACATGAAAGCGTTTTATGATACATAACTTGATGTGGTAATCTTAAGTTAATATCACAGAGTGTGAGAAAGTTTTTAAATAATAAAAATTACTGGGCGGTTTCAGGTAATATTTTTATGAGGTTTTAACACAAACTTTTTATGATTAATAAATGCAACTCAATTTCGCTCTGAAATGCGATATCAGCTGAGATGCTGTCAAATTAAGGTCAGCATCTTAAGATAGTCGCTACAATAAGCCCATATTTACATCAGTTTTAATGACATCTTAAGTTGCAAGATTATGTGGCGGATTTTGACAGCTAAGTTTTGTTTGTCTAATAGCGCTTACTCGGCTGAGAATAAGCTCTTAAATGACAGCTTAAGTTTGGTTTATTCAATAGCTATAATACATTCAATCTCTACTTGAGATTTGTCAAACGTTTGTGTATTCTATCGTCTGTATCATGCGGAGTGCTCTGAAGAACTGTTCAACCTTCCTTCCTTCCCATCCTCACTTTTCTTCAACAGAACCACGCGTGCTGGCTTACGGGACCATAGCTTCGTGGTCTCCTCCATCCCGGCCCGTACCAAAAGGTACGGTTATTCCTTCTTTTGCCGTACCATTAAGCTGTGGAACAGTTTGCCGGCACACGTATTCCCTCTGTCTTACAACATGGGGTCTTTCAAACGGAGCGTGAAGAAGCAATTAGCAGGCCGGCATCGTTGTGCCGACCGTTAGGGGATAATCTTGTCCCTTGACGTCGTCGTCTTGGCTGTGAAACTCTTTACACATTGAATCGGTTTATATATTAAAATAAAAACAAACAATAGCTCGAAACTAACAATTATAAAAAATAGAATTCGCCATTTGATTAAGCTTGCGTTTCCTGATATGGCCAATTACCTTTTTCCTTTACTACAGGAAATACCGTAACGAAGTAAACAAACATAACTATAACTACTGTGCTATGACTAAGTGATTTGTTCCGGTTTTGATAAATGTTCCGTGTATCTGATCCTTATGACGGATATTATGTCGTGATAAATTATTGAGACAATAGTAATTATAATTCCTATGATATTGATACATACGATGTTATTGTCAGGAATAATCAAGACATTTTGTGGAATATGACTAATACCCAATATTTTTATACCAGTTGTATTATTTTTATATTAATTATACGCTTTAATAAATAATTTTAAAATAAGTTCGAGAGAGATTATTAACAAGTAAACTGCATAAATCCTACTAATATTATAAAGGCGAAAGTTTGCAAGAATGTATGGGTGTATGGATGTTTGTTCCCCTTTCACGCAAAAACTACTGAACGGATTTCGATGAAATTTGGCACACGGGTAGATCATGTTTTGGATTAACACATAGGCTACTTTTTATCCCGAGAAAATATAAACCGGGGGTTTTTATCCCGGAAAAACTTATTAATGCGGGCGGAGCCCCGGGCAAAAGCTAGTTCCATAATAAAGAAGAAGTAGTTGTCTTTACAATACTTACCATGTATAATAATAAATTTCGGAAAAAATCATCCATCCTTTTAAAAAGTAGCCTATGTGTTAATCCAGGACATGATCTACCCGAGTGCCAAATTTCATCGAAATGCGTTCAGTAGTTTTTTGCATGAAAGAGGAACACACATCCATACATCCAGACATTCTTACAAACTTTCGCCTTTATAATATTAGTAGGATTAGTGCACACACATACTACGATGAATATCAAAGTCCCCCCTTGAAATTTAATAGTTCACGTCATCATGGAAGGCATTATAACGCCATATACTAATAAACTAAATATATTATTATTCCTAAACAAAATAGCGCATGAAAAAACCCGATTAACTGTTGGAAGGTATATAAATCATTTGCTCAACGCCTTTCCCTCCACGCGGACACGTGGGAGACTGTCACGCACATCCGGCCCGCCCGCCGTGGCCCATCGTTATTTATCACCATATTTTGTTATGTAAATATTCTAACTATACAATAGAATTAAAAAATGATAAGGTTGAAATGCTGTCTGAATATTCAGGTCAGAATTCGTTTGTTCGTGACGATTTGGAAACTGAAAATGGATAGTCATAAAAGATTCAAGGTCTGAAATGTGGCAGCTATCAATTGCGTCTGTTCGAGCGAGTACAACTTCCTATGTTCAAGTTTTAAGGACACAGATGGACGGTAGTATAGTTGGTCGGTTTTACGCTGGTGTTGACACAGGTGGCTTTGAGGTCTCAAACCAAACTAGGGGAGGCCGGGGCCACAATTAACAAAAAAAGGATTTTTAGTTGTAGATTAGTGATTATTCAATAGCCATATTTGATTATTATGTTATACGATGATTTAATTATTCAGGTATCGTATAATTATCTCAAATTAAACAAAACAGAAACGATGTCGTAAATAGGACTCTTTTTCACAAAAGAGTCAGTTGTTAATTCTTACCTCACGTTTGGGGCTAGAATTAACAGGTCGAGGGTAAGTATTAACAGAAGGGGCAACAATTAACATAATGATATGCTGACTCATATAGAGGAAAACAAATATATGTATGACACATTTCTTTATTAGGTAATTAATACAGACTTGTATGGGATATGCTTTCTTATAAACTAACTGATGGAAAACGTCGGGCGACCGACGGGCCGAGTCCCTAACCTATGTACACCGCACGGCATACCAACTAAAACTCCGCGGTGGCCATCTTCGGCGCATTAGGGACGGCTGCGGGCTTCCTCCGACTCACGTCTAAGTTGTCGTCCGCAACCGCCCCTGCGGCTATGGTTGCCTCTTGTTCGGCAATGAAACCTAACCGGATTTTTTTGTTACCCATTTCTCAGTAGAAATGGGTTACAAAAAGCGGTTAAAGAAAGCGGGTGCGCCAGTGTACACCCGCTTACTTTTTTTTCACGAAATTGAAGAGTGAAACGTAGCAAAGCTCAAATTCTTTTGCTACATCTCTGTACTTTCTGTTCTTCTCCAACACTTCTAGCGCAGCCAACTCGTAGACCTCTTGGGATGTAGTGCCCCGCGTAGGTTTTCGTTTATACGTTCGCATAATGTCATAAAACAAAACATTTTAAAATAACTATACACAAACATTCAGATACCCTGTTAATCCTCACATCCGGGGCAGCTATTAACACGTTAAAACAAACCCCGCAAATTTGTTAATTGTAGCCCCAAAGGTTCATTTAAAGAATTAAATAACATACTAAAATATTGATCAATAATTTTGTCAATTAAGCAAAGTAGAATTATTAAGTATAAAATATGCTGCCAGAGAATAATGAATATTATCATAGCACTGTATATTTTTTGTAGAAATCAAAAAATTGTAAACTTTAAAATGTTCTTTACCTGCGTAAAAATGTCACCCGGCACACAACTCACTTGTATGGCGAGCGGGCCGCAACTGACCGATCCTGTGGCATTCAGCTTGGTCTAGTTGACGAATTAAAACTCGCGTTGGAGGTGTAGTGTGTATAGTTTTAGAGAATTTCGCTTGTTAATACTTACCTCCGTTAATTGTAGCCCCGTCCTCCCCTACATTTTGAAGGTGAGAGCCGCTAGGCATCACCGTGTCAACAAAAGAGTACTATGGTTTGGTCGGCAAACGCGTCGTAGCTTAGCGCGCAGTAGCTTCGTTAAACTACTGCACTGCACAACCAAAAAAAATTGAATTATTTTTTTAACATAAGTCCATACAAGTACAGTAGACGAAGATAGGACTACCATACATGATATGCAAGGAAGAAAAAATTAAATATAGTACCTTCTTTTCAAGTATAAAGTACAATGTTACATTATTAAGACAAATTCAGTTTTATCGTACTTCAAATAATGAATATAGTTTAGACACTACTATGATGACTGTTGCATTAAGTATGACGCTGTCTGATGGAAATTAGGTGCGCGGTTGATCAATACGTAAATTAAACAATTAACATAGATTAATCGAAGATTATGTACATTGTGCAATAGTATGCAAAATTAGGGCGAAATTACATTCACGAATGTATTCTAGTGAAAATTATAAACATTATCACAATACCTACGGTTGGTCTTTTTGGCTGTTCCAAATAAATTTAATTTAACCGTAATAATTGTAATGCTACCATAGACCTCATAATTCCATAATCTATGAATGCTATAATAAAGTCGACACAAATCGTGCCTTAGCATTTAAATATGTCGTTTAATTTGGCAATTTTATCTATGACATATCTAGTAAGTCACCATTATTGTGTAGGTAAACTGGCCGTTCAGGCTGCGTTTTTGACGTAAAAAGAAAAATATAAAAAAAGAAAAGAAAGAAAATGTTTATTGTCATATCTGGTGCATGCAATACATAGTAGAAGTGGGCAAAATTATAATATTTAAATTAGTGCAGCTTCGCACGCCTGCGATATGACAAAAGGTGGCCAGCTCAGCACAATGCTGTGTTGCGACGTGAGCCTCAACACAGCGCTGGTTTTCAGTGGCCACCTAAAGTGACGCAACGGAAGCCAACTTAACACAAAAGACAAAAATAACAAAATTGATTGATTGATATAATAATACCTGCCTGCAATTTGCCGTACTCTCACTTTCTCCCTATACAATTGAGAGGATTTTTACCTTATCACATCACGCTGGTCTAGTGTGAGTTGGCAAATTATACTTATAGAATTTCTTAAGAAGAATATCAGCTATCTAAGTTTCCTTAGGTTGCATTCCTTAAACTTTCAAGCAAGATATTAGTGACAAACATATACACCAAAATACACACACTCACGCCTGTTAGGTCCCCGAAGGGATAGGCAAAGGCGCAAGTAGTGCACCCACGTTTCGCCGTTATTCCGTCCCATGATGTGATAGGGGGCGAGCCTATCGCAAAATACCAAGCGTCTTTAACATACTAAACCCATTATAAGAACTCAATTTCTATATCAAGCGACCTAGAAAGAACTAGCTACTAAAAATAACCTAAACTAAAATCGATTAACTATAAAATTCTGTAGCGGGTAGTTACCTCTCATTAAATGTATGCTGACATTGAGAATGGGTAGTTAAGTCGTTTTTGCAGGTAAGCGATAGTATAAGGCACGTGGAATGAGAAATAGAAGCTATTCCGTAGATAGCTTAACTTTCTATTTACATTATCATTGTGTATGAGCTCTTTTGTTCCATTATGTTCTTTTAATATTCATTTTTGCTCCTTTTTTGTTTTGTTGTTGGATCTTGAGTTTGTTATTCACGAATAGTATGAATACGCGTTTTTTATTTTATTATCTTTTAACCAAATAGTAGATTATTTTTTAATAGTTTTTAAGGAATGCGTAATAAAATAAAACCATACCATGATTATTTTATTTACATTTGTATCTTAATAGGTACAGAGTTATATATCAGAAGAATAAGATTAATAAGTTTTTATATACTCTGTATCTTAAAGTTTAAGGATGTCTCTGAAGCTTAAACAATTTTTCTTAATCTATACTACTATTATAAAGCTGAAGAGTTTGTATGTTTGTTTGAACGCGCTAATCTCAGGAACTACTGAACCGATTTTGAAAATTCTTTCACTAATAGGAAGCTACATAACTCCTGAGTGCTATAGGCTTCTTATTATCCCAGGAAAATATTTTTGTCCCGGAAAAACTTTTTCACGCGGGCGGAGCACTACTAGTTCTATATAAGAAGCTCCATTTCATGAGTACCTACTATAGGCCACTACTATTATAGGTCCTATACAGGAAATGGACAGTAACACAAGCCAACTTGCGAACTAAATGTTGTTTTTTTTTCATTATTGCATGTAAATGACGAGACGAGCAAGCCACTCGCCTGGTGGTAAGCGATACGATCGCCCATAGAGAGTATTAACACCGCACAGAACTTTTGATTACAAAGTACTGCGTGTTACTCCACTGCGCTCGTCACCATAAGACATAAATAAAATAAATAAAATACTTTATTCATCACGTAGGCGAACATAGTTGCACTTATGATAAGTCGAGACACATTTAATTAATTATTATTAGTCACTTATATAACTACAGTCATTTTTATTAGGAGTAAAATAAATGATGAAAAATAAAAAGTAAGAAGCCAGCTCGGGCTGGCAAGAAAAGCAATATAAAGCAAGAGATAATTTTGTTAACAAAAAAAAATAACAATAATAGTAATGATAATGGGAGGAACGCGTCGCGATCCTCACCGGTGAGGACACTACAGGCCCTAGCCTAGCTAACCTACCATAAGATGTCAAGACTCATAATAACCAGTAATTGCGCTGGCTATAGTGTCTTTCAAACGGGAGCACAACAGTGCATACACACTGCTGCTTGGCGGTAGAAAAAGACATTGCTGTGGGACCTACACAGATGGCCCCTCGCGAACAGTCCTACCACCAGTATACAGTTCTTAAAGTAATAAAATGATTTTTTATGGCTTTTAATGACGAGAATAATATGCCGTTCACCTGATAGTAAGCGATACGACCACCCATAAATAGTGGCAAAACCATCCATCACCTTGAGATACAAAGTACTGTGTGGCATTCCACTGCGCTCGTCATCCTGAGACATAAGATGTTAAGTCTCATTATGTCCTGTAGTTACACTGGCTACAATGTCCTTCAAATCGAAACACAACAGTGAATGCAGAATGCTGCTTGATAAAATTATAAAATTAATTGGTTTTACCCATTGTTTTAATTTATGTCTTCCATGTGTTTTATATACAAACAATAATAACTTTATTACCCTAATCGAAATAATCATGTCTTACTCACAAACAGAATTATAATCGTATTTGATACACATTATCCTGTAATATCCTTAGACACACAAGAAATTTATTAGTCAAACATAACGTAACTTATATCGCTATTGCATAAGATTATCTTAACTACCTAGTTCCTTTCAAATATGGTGACTATAGTTATTCATTTGAGGCTTACTATGTGTAACTAACTTTAGTTATAATCTCTTTATACCTACTTTAACAAAGCAGTAGACCCGGTGTGTCTGTACATTGAAAGAAATGTCATAAAAAAGAAAGGGGGTGACTAAAGAAGAGTAATTATGGCTCTCTGTCTGTTTTTCTGTTTGTTTGTTACTGCACAACTCCGAAACCACTGAAAGGATTTCGATGAAATTTAGTATGGAGATACTTTGAGACCCTGGGAAGGATAAAGGATACTTTTGTTCCGGAAAAATATGAAGCGGGACTTTCATCCCGGAAAACTTTTTATTCGGGCTGACCCGCGAGCTATTAATTATATAATTATACGCTACTACTACTACTACTACGCGAGTTAGTTATATAATTATACGCTAGTCATAATATGTAGACACACCAGGATCTACTGTTTTATTATGTATAGGTATTAATCATTGGTTATTATTTTATATACTGTACGATATCCTAGTTGGGAATGGAACGGGGTGCTGAGACGAATGTCTGGTCTAAACCTAAGGCACCCCTAAGCTTTTCAACTTACATTATATCTCTTATCAATTATCGCTTCACCAGCGAAGTAAACATTGAGATGAAACCTATACATCTTTTTTTTTTGTTGACGCGGAGAATCTGACTTATTACTACCGCCCAGTGTTCAAGGGGAACGACTGAGCGGTTATGTTGGGTTCACCGTGCCTTACGACCCAACGTTGAGCCGCCCGGAGAGATGGAAAACGTCGGGCGACCACCGGGCCGAGTCCCTAACCTATGTACACCGCACGGCATACCAACTAAAACTCCGCGGTGTCCATCTTCGGCGCATTAGGGACGGCTGCGGGCTTCCTCCGACTCACGTCTAAGTTGTCGTCCGCAACCGCCCCTGAAACCTACACATCTGAGAATTCATTATAAGAATTCCGAGGGTATGCCAAGTGTGCCAACCCGGACTAGGCCTGCGTGGTTGTCTAAGTTCTAAACCCTCTCAGTAGTAGGAGCCGTAGGCCTCTCAGGACTCCCATTTTTAACTGTGGGCAGTATACAAACACACATACTCACCTTTTATTCCCGAGAGGGTAGGCAGAGGCGCCACTAGTGTACCCACTTTTCGCCGTGCGTATTCCGTGCCATGATGTGATAAGGGGCGAGCCTACCGTATTATTATTTAAGGGTTAATTTGTCGTAAGCGCAATCTTTGTATTTTAGAACTGGAAATATTTTTTTCCATCCATACATATATTTAAAATTTATGTCTGTTAAAACAAGGAAACTGCAGCGAGAAATTGTTTTTTGGTGAACCTAAATGACAAAGTTGAAATAATTTTGTCGTTTAGGTCAAGTTTTACATCAAACTTTACACTTAACACGTAAATTTTAAAAGTATCAGCGTAGAAAGCATAGTAATGATGAAGTCGGTTAAGAAACACTATCCAGATCGGATTATTAGTTTTTGGGAAAGTCGCGGACATACAAACTTACATACATGCATATATACCGAACTACGTGTCGAATACCGATCCTTTTTGAAGTTGGTTAATAGAGGAAAATGTGTGGATATTTTTTAGGTTCTCCAGTGAAGTGGAAGTTTCTCCCATACGAGTTACATTATTTGAAATTTCCATCGTCGAAATTTTATAATGCCTAGTGCTTACACATTCTCAAATAACTTGCAGACAGCATGAGCACTGCATGTCAAACAATATTTATCTTACAATTATGACTAATCAGTTATAAATGAGATAAACCTTGGAGTTGGTAAATAATAAGGTTTAAATTTAATAGTATTTAACATTTAGATCGTAATTATCTCTTTACCCTTATCTTGTACGTTGAGTCGAGACATGTTTTTGCGTTGTCAAAGTTCTATTTAGGTTTATTGAAGATTGATACATCATTTCGTTAATGAGTACTATTACTAATTAATCTTTGTGATTTTTATATACAGTCGATAAGACACTTGGACAGTATAAAAATCGCCGGTAAGCACGGGCTGTCACGGTCGGGTATAAATTAGATTTATTGGTTTACTATCTGTTGCTCGCGGTTTCGGCCGCGTTAAAAGCTTTTTCCGCTACAAAAGTACCTAAACACTAAGACACCAGCGCCATCCATTTAAAAATCAGATTTTAAATGCCGTTATTTTCCATGGAGCAAATTAATAATTGGCGTCGTGGTGTATATTATGGACTCTTGTAGCGGGCACGCAGGCAAAGCCGAGAAAAACACCTAGTCTATAATATTAGTAAGAGTAAAATAAGATAACTCTTTGTAAAACAAATGTAGATCAGAATAAACATGGTATAATATTCACTTAATAGAGTAATCTGCAATCTTCCCACCGGTTGCCAGTAAGATTCATTCTTCCGCAGGACGCAGCAGACGGCAATGGCAGACGGCAGACGGTATGTGCCGCGACGGCAGACGGCACTATTATGCAGTATTAAATTGTATGAGACCGATCCCGCACACGACGGCAAATGACGCGCGGCAGGTGACATCCTACCGGGCTTTAAGGTTCTATATTTGAACATTTAAAAAAACACTAGTAATTCTAACGCATGAATAATGAATCAAACAAAACACAAAAAAATTGTTCGTTTAAATATTCATTTTTTGTTCGCATTTTGTTGTTTTAATGTTTTAAGGTTGTCCAATGTGAATAACATTGTAATAGGCACAAGCTAAACAATTCGTCACACACACCCGTTCATCAAAAATTTACGTTTAAAGGCCCACACACCGAGTAACGACAGCATATTACGCGAAGCGTCACGTCAGAGCTTTTCATTACGTAATTTTTCGCACGTGTATTAAATTTTTGAAGTTAATTGCAGCTCATATGCTGCAAAGATATAAAAAAAAAAAAAAACAGTTTGAATATTTGTCTTGATAAGTGATATAATAAAATAACTAAATGCTGCAAGTTTTAATTACCTTAATTAAATTTTCGCCTTAAAACATACAAGATTTAAATGAACTCGATTGAATTAGGCATTTTAATGCTGTCTCTTTGTGTAATTTTCTGCAACAATAAATTAATATCTTTGGATTTTACATTTTTGTAGCAATGCGTGTCTTAGTATGGAATTGGCACTCAATCAAAATATTTGCTTCCTCTTAACGAAATTGTTTAATACGTTCACCTGTTTCGTCGTAAACAGGTTACTAAAACATGAAGTTCAAGGATACGTCTACTTCGGAGTCAGGTACCATATTGATCTACGCCATTCTAACTCACAACTATTAAGAAAGCTGTGCTCACAATGTCGTCTGCGTACACTTAGATAATAGATTTATTTCAGTCTAGTTTCTAGCTCATACACCTTCTCGTAACACAAATGACAGAACATGCGCGACGCATGTAGCCTGGCCCCGCTAAAAAAAAACTAGTCGAAGCTGCCTAGTGTAGTTTCACCCGAACCATTTGGAGCGACTTTTGACGCCTCTATAACTCAAAATCTATTTAACGTATATACATGAAATTTGGTTTATGTATACAAAGTTATCTGCTTTGTGTAAATAATTCAACTGCTCAAATTTAAGAAGCTATACTTTTAAATATCATACATTGTCGTAGCAGAAAAAGAAAGAAATATTAGTTTGAATTTATTTTAAAATGGAGTGTGTTCTTATAAATAAGTAGCGGCCCCGACAGACGTTGTCCTGCCCTAAAAAGGAAATAAAATCCTAGAACCCGAGTACAGCGCTACCTACCGGATAGAATTGTAATCTAAACCATTCTGGAATCCACGTGAAGACACGCAAAAAAAATTCATTAAAATCGGTCCAGCCGTTTTTTCGCGCAATTTTCTTAATTTTTTCTTTCATAAGAACCTTCTCCTGACAATAATAAACACATCAAAAAAAGAAATAACGAAATCAGTCCAGCCGTTCACGCGTGATGCCGTGACCAGGAAAATAGGGATTCATTTTTACATAATAGATTTTCAGGATTATATACAGGGCTTGGCAACCATTTAGATTTCAATTCTTTTGTCGGTGAAGTCGACAAGCACGCATATTCTTAATATTGGACTTGGCTTCCACATTTCACATTTATGTTTTTGATGGGATAACCAT
Organism: Lapara coniferarum; assembly: GCA_949316025.1. Classification (NCBI taxonomy): domain Eukaryota; kingdom Metazoa; phylum Arthropoda; class Insecta; order Lepidoptera; family Sphingidae; genus Lapara; species Lapara coniferarum. The sequence goes on from OX438925.1 coordinate 8,547,809, forward strand.
TTACTCTATACATTACATATAATAAAGATTAATACCACACCGCACCAGCCCTGTATTATATATTTCCCACTGCTGAGCACGGGCCTCCTCTACTACTGAGAGGGTTTAGGCCTTAGTCCACCACATTGGCTTTGTGCGGGTTGGCAGATCTCACATACCTTTGAAATTCTTATAAAGAACTTCTCAGGTATGAAGGTATAATAATAAGGGATAAAAGATGGTTATTGTGGGTTATCCCTAAGAGATAGATATATACTATCGCGGACTTTTTTGTAGAACTTTTTAAAGTGTACTATACTGTAGAGTGTAGAGTGTAGTACATTAAGTACATAAAGATCCAAGCGTACATAGGGACATGACGACATAGGGACATAAGGACAGACATCGGGAAGCGACTTTGTTTTATACTATGTAGTGAAGATATGTTAAGGGAATAAATTATTTGTTTATCTCGGTTAGGGCATCACCGACTGTCCTTATTTATTAATTGCCAACTTCCAAAAAAGGAGGAGGTCCTTGATTTGAGTTTGTGTGTGTGTTTTTTATTTATTTGAACTTCATACATAGGCCTAAGTAAAAGCGAATTTAATCACGAAGACATTCTATACCAGTCAAGCTGGGGTAGGGAAAGGAAAAAACATAGTTGCACGAAAATTAATGAACCCCTTGTCGATACAGTTAAAATATTAATATGTAAACAATACGTAAATAAATACATTAATATATATTATAATATGTAATATTAATAAAATTCATACATATATACTTTTTTCTAGCTGTTCATTTTTACAATCTTCTAAAATTTCTAGAATTCCGTGCCATAATATAATCTCTTCCAATGTAGCAAATGAAAGAATCTTGTTCATAACTGTACCTGTAGGTCACGTGACAAGAATATCACCCAGCGTAATTATCCTTAAAATAATTATTTTCCTACAATATGGATTTTTTTAAGGTTAATTATTTTATTCTACCTTACACTTTTTCTTTTATTTAAATTATTACCTTTTAAATTACATGTATAATAGTCGCATAGAGACCCACGTAAGTACCTAGTGTTTAGATTCAAATAAGTTGGCATAATAGGAAAGTTGACTACATTTTTTTAATACATTTATCAAAAAATTCAAAAATTTATGCATTCCTAAATCTATCTTAAAAAGAATTTTCAAAATTGCCGCAATAATTACTAAGTTATAAAGGTTTGAAATTTGGTGGAAGGGTTAGTTGTCAAATAACAGTAATATCCAAGGGTAATAGCAGACGGTGTCGTCACCGAGTGTCACCGGCCATAACGCTGCGGTGTGCGAAAAAGATAGCGCGATTCCTCTCCACGTTCCCACTTTTGTATTTTTCTGCATAATAAGCTGTCACTAAACTAATGAGACTAGAGATAACAGGTTAGCAGTATTATATTAATATTATATTTCTAGCGTAGAATAGGTAACTAAAAGTGGATCTATTTATGTTTGTTATAAGTATAAATCTATTCAAATTTCGTGACCTTGTGTGATCATCGATGAAATGATAAATAATGTAAATTATAAGAACTACGCTAGATGATTTTCTGCATAGATTTCTACTAGTTAGATTGTTATTTTACTAATGAGTTGAAAATATTTTTGCAATATAGACTGAACGTTCATGTTTGTCTATAGTAACAACGTTCAGAAATTTATATCACAAGAGACATTTTAAATGTGGTCTCATATTAAAAAATACTGGACATGCATGAGTTGGACTCGCGTAGCGAGGGTTCCGACAAATTTGTGGATAAGGTGTCTTAAGCATGTAAGTTCAATAGTTTGCCAAAATTAAGTAATCAAATTAAAAAAGGTAAATTCGTTTTGTTTTTAAAGTAGGTACAGTCAACCACATAAGTAGCTGAACAAATGCAAAACTATAAAACACATTAACACATTCATTTCAATCGAAATATTTTTTTATTATGTAAAATAAAGAAAACATTTTGAAGTTTATTTCATTGAAGAAAAAACGATTGTTGATACAGACACAAAAGTTTAAAGGCGATTTAAAAATTTGAATTTGTTCAGTTATTTTTTTGGCTGACTGTACATCTTTTCTGTTTTCAGATTTTTTCACTGGTGTGTTCATGAGTGGTCGTGCTTACTTACCATTGGATGATCCTATTTACGTCGTTCACCATGTGTACTAAAAAAAGAAATGTAGAAAAAATACGAGACAATATTTTTAAATTTTTTTTACAAAACAAATTTCCGCTCAGCAGAAAGCTTTTCGCATAAATGATTGATCGTCAGGTAGCAAAATACGGATATAATGATTCAAAAGGACATTTTTCGTTCTCTTCCTGGGAAACCCCGCGAGGTTATTCCGTAATCAAAGGCGATTAAGTTCCTCGCATTGAATAAGTATCGCACCTGTGCCTTGTCTTAGTTTTAACAATGCGGAGCTCGTGTAAAGTCGCCCAGAGCGGAGCGGTTTTGGCAACACTTAGGTAAGCCACTTCATCGAATCGTTATCAATGTTCCGATCGCGTGTTTGTGTTCTGTGTTAATCGATAGTGATTATGTGCATTTATGGATTGTTTGGCTTACAAGATTATTTATTCTTATTAATTTTGTCGATAATATTTGTGTGCTCTATAATTTAAATCCTTTTGTTGTTAATCATCTACTCTGTGTAAGGAATTTGAGTGCAAATAATAGTACTAGCCAAAAATAAGCTAAATTGTGTTTATGCTGCCAGATATAATTAAGAATTTTAATGTACAGCTTGTATGTGGGAGGGAGTAATTCAACCGTTTCTGTTGCATATTTAATTTATCCGTTGTGCAATATTACCAATACTTGTTACAATGTAATAAATTAAACAAAGCCTTTAATTTTAATCCGGAATGAAACTAGAAACCTGTCGCACGCATTATTTATGATCAAATAAGGCATCGACGCGGTCAATTAACCATTCATTTATCGGTGTTTGAACATACAATGAATAGTGCAAAAATGTCTGTCTGTGTTAAATGTTTGCTGTTACTCATCTAATTTTATGTTAAGAAGTTTGATTCACAAAAGTTTATTTTTGATGTAATGTCTTTTTTCTGCCTTCAGTTATCCAGCCTAAGAGTCAGGGTTCACTTTTATATTTAAACTTTTCAAGTTTGTCCGATCTTGAGCGTCGTCTTCTTTCTTTGACTCGTCAAGCCCCGCGACGAACGCCGGCGTCCGAGCATATAGGGTTTCCGCATGCATGTATATAATATAAGCGGGGCTTGACGGGTTAAGGGCACAAGTTGAACGGAGTGAGGTCAAGATAATATGTCGACTGACGAGAGAATGATTGTCCTTTGCCAGTCAAAGCAATGCCCATTTGTTTGAACTGGATATATACAAGATGATCCCGGAACGCTCTACACTTATGTGGGTCATATCGCCGGTTTTAAAACCTCATGGACGGTGTACGATAGCCGGGTACGGGGAGGATAATTATTGGCACTGAAATCTGACTGCCTCGGTGGCGTAGTTGTATTATGGTACGACTTCAATGCTGAGGTCTCGGGTTCGATCCTCAGGTCGAGCGAAGTGATATTGAGTTTTTCTATTCAGTATCAGCTCGGAGTCTGGAATTTGCGCCCGATATGGCGATAGGCTCACCCCCTATCACATCATGGGACGGAATAACGGCAAAAAGTGGGTGCACTAGTTGCGCCTCTACCTACCCCTTCGGGGATAAAGGGCGTGAGAGTGTGTTTGTGAAATCTTTAGTTATCATGTCTGCCTGTAGGAATAGGGACAGGATTAACACTCTTTAGAAACTGTTGCGCTTTTACAGCGTTCCCTATAAGATTAGAAAGAGTTAGAAGGTAAATTATCTGATTACCAATTTAACCTTTAACATAATTTGTGACAGAATTAGAACTTTGATCTTGAATCCATTAAAAACGCACAGAAAGCATTAGAGATATATTCTCGCAGTAGTTACTAATTTGAATATCCTCAATAATATCAATAAAAATCAGTAAATTATTAATGTGCGCTCTACACGTGCATTCATTTGTATGTTATCATCGCAAGTATGATTGGTACGACTATGTTGATCGGTTACTGGAAGTTTATAACAACGGGGATTTTTATACCTAGTTTAACTAGCTTTTGTTCGAGGTATCGCCCGTATGAGGAAGTTTTTCCGGCATAAAAAAAACAACTATATATTTTCCCGGGAAAAAAAGTTGCACGTGTCCTTCCCAGGGTCCCGAACTATCTCCTTTCAAAATTTCATCGAAATCCATTTGGCAGTTTTTAAATTTATCGCGTTCAGACTGATAGACAAACAGACAGACACGGTGGAGGACTTTGTTTAATTTAAGCTTATAGGTATACATTATTGACTGCCACGGTGGCATAGTTGTATTACATACGCTGTATGATTCCGACTATTGCGCTGAGGTCCCGAGTTCGAAACCCAAGTCGGGCCAAAAACATTGTGTCTGTCATGAACTTGGTGGTGTGATACCCCCGTGCCCAGGAAAGCACGTAAGTAAAGCCCTTCTCCTGCGCTTGATCTCTCTCCGGTCATGTCGGATTGCCGTCTCACCAAACTACGAGGGTTTTTTGTACTAAATCTATTTTTTCTGTTTTTAGCCTGCTGTGCCTGGCACATGAGGCGAGTGTGCTGGACGATAGCTCTGGGTGGAGCAACTATACCTTCCCAGATGACTTTATGTTTGGTGTCTCGACGGCCGCATTTCAAATCGAAGGAGCATGGAACGAAGACGGTATTTTTTATTGTCAACCCTCTTGTAACAATTTATGTGGCTTTATTTTAAAACTATACTTGTTTTGTTTTTATATTTTTTTCTAAAACGCCATATAGATTTAGTGTAAAAAAATTGTTTCAATACGTATTCAAAATGGCCTATATCGTAATTATTAGCAACCGTAATTTTAAACCGACATTTTGTGGTCCCGGTTATAATATTTACAATTTATTCAAATCTATGTGTTATCTCTATTTCTTATGCCCATATTCCAGAGTGACCAAGTAAGAGATGAAGATAAAGTTTATGTTTTTCCACAGGTAAAGGTGAGAGTATGTGGGACACGTATCTTCATGAGCATCCAGAATTCACAGTAGATCGGTTGAATGGAGATGTCGCCAGCGATTCTTATCACAGATATATGGAAGACATCCAAATGATCAAAGATCTTGGCGTGAACTTCTATAGATTATCGATATCGTGGCCCCGGTGCGTAGAATGAAAAATAAACTTATATATTAGGTTATTTGTTGAAAGGAGTGTTATTCCACATCACATTTGCTACAAATCGTTTTACCAAATGACATGAAATCTCTTCTAATATAACAATCGTTCTCACAGCTTGCTCCCTAATGGCACTGACAATAACATTAACAATGCGGGTGCGAAGTATTACCGAACTCTCTTCGAAGAACTAATAAAAGCCAATATAACTCCCGTGGTGACGCTCTTTCATTGGGATTTGCCGACTGCCCTCATGGACCTTGGGGGTTGGAGTAACCCTTTGATGGTGGACTACTTCGTTGACTACGCAAGAGTCGCTTTTAATTTATATGGAGATATAATTAAGACTTGGACCACTATGAACGAACCTCATCAACACTGTTATAATGTAAGTTGTTTAATCTTTTTCATCTTTTTTTCTTTCTCCCACTTCTTCTTCCACTGTTAGAGTGTAAGTTGTTAAATCTTCTTCATCTCTCTTTCTCCCTCCTAATTCTTCTATGTCTTTATTACAAATAGTATTAAAGCAGTCTTAAATAATACCGGTAATATACATATACTTTATAGTGTGAATCGCATCAAACTTTTGCAATGCGTATTTTTCCTATAGTGGAACTAAAATTAGAAGTTTTAAAATAATATGTTGACAGTTATTATACTTTTAATTTTCACCACATAATAATTATAACACCTTTGGAATAAATTGAACAATATTGAAAATAGTATTTGAAGGTTACGCATGTTATTAATTTCTGCTTCAATAAATAATACATTTTTGTGTTATACAAATTGTACTGTAAACTTCTTGATTTTTATACAAAATATTTTGAATAAACCCAATTTGTTTTATAGTTCATAGGTGTCCTACTAACAAAATACCTACATTTATAAAAATACAAGTTTTATATTTACCGACGAACCATTTAGTAGAACCAGCAATTATTATTATAATTGCAGGTAGCAATTATAATTGCTACCTGCATTTATTATTCTGTTGTTATGTATGATCCGAATATGGAAACCCTAATAACTTCTAAATAGTATAAAAAATCTGATACAGACGCACAATGGAAAGTTTGTTTATCAAGAGGCGGAATATTTATTAATGTTTACGTCATTTTAACGCAAATCCCCAAACCCTGGAAATCTTATGACGTCTTTGATATTTTGTGGGATTTTTTTACACCCAAAAAACCTTTTTATATTTTGTATAATAATCTTTATAAGGCTTCTTTTGAACGATGAAATGACTCATAATATTTACGAAAGTGAAATTAATTATTTTCTTGATACAAATATATCAAAAGTAATAGTGATAATTTGATAGAAGTTTATATTAAAATGACATTTAAAATTAATTTAAAATTTTTCGTATCTTAGGGTTACGGCAATACTATTTTCGTGCCAGCTTTAAATTCTAGTGGAGTGGCAGAATACTTGTGTTCTCACTATATTTTATTGGCGCATGCAAAGGCGTACCGCCTTTATGATACAGAATTCAGACCATATCAAAGAGGTTTGTATAAAACAAGTTATTTTTAACTAAATTGAAAGGAAAAGTTAATGGATATAAAACAGAACTACTTAGCTACTTTCTTTTAATTTTAAATAATTAATGAACTCAATTTTATATAATAACTAAGGTCTGTTTTATCCATCTTATAACGTTATGTAATAACGAAACAACTAATCCTAAATTGAAGTATACACATTTATTGATTTTAGGAAAAATTGGAATAACGTTAGATGCCTTTTGGGGCGAACCAAAAGATGCTAATAAGCAAGAAGATCATGAAGCAGTTGAAACATATCTACAGATGCATGTAAGTTGATTATAATTTGTTTATCAAAAAAAGTAGACAATCCGGTTTTAGGTATGCTAGATTTTTACGACATAAAACTAATAGATATTGAATAAGGCCAGAATGTATTTAAACGACAGGCTATTCAAAGTTTTAATTTAAAATATTCATTGTCATATTTTATATAAGTTATAATTTGTTTTGAACAACGCGTTGGGTTTTGTAAAGCAATTACATAAAATCGGCAAAGTATTTACTACGATAAATTGTATGGAAAATTTACAAGTACGTATATAAAACATAATACAATATATTACTTGCAGTTTGGCCTGTATGCACATCCCATATTTTCTATGGAAGGCGATTACCCACTTCTCGTAAGGGAGCGAATCGACAGCTTTAGTGATTATCAGGGATTTGCAAGATCCCGATTACCCTACTTTACAAAAGAAGAAGTAAGTACACAACAACTTTGTTATTTCTAGCCCAAAGTACTTCTCTCTTGAGATTGAAGCACAGCAACTGAAATTAGCAGCTGAACATATTCGCTTCTTCTGTGACTTGGCAACATACAGGATTTCACTTATACATAATGATTATATGCTTACAACATGGTACCAATTTAGAGTTCTTTTAATGTAAGATCAAACGAACTTAATCCTATTATTGTTGGATACACTTCTAGAATTTCGAGTAAAAAAATTGAGGTTCATAACAATCAGACTGAACGCTTGACTTCGCGGAAAAAAGTAGTCACTGTGTTTTTTTCCTCGATACCCATACTCACGTCTTTTATCCCCAAAAGCGTAGGCAGAGACGTCAAAAGTAGGTAAACTAGCTAGTTTACCTACTTTTTGCCGTGCGTATTCCATCCCATGATGTGATAGCGGCCGAGCCTATCGATTCAGATGAGACTGTGTTTCTTCGATGAAAAGCTTATACTTATGTCCATGCTTATATGTTGACTGCCTCGGTGGCGTAGTTGTATTGCGTACGCGTTACGAGTACGATTTGCGCGCTGAGGTCCTGGGTTCGAATCCCGGGTCGAGGCAAAAACATTGTGACTGGTTTTTTCCATCTTAAAAATTACTCAATTGCAGCTCGGAGTCAGGAACATGGCGGTGTGATACCCCCGTGCCTCGGAAAGCACGTACAGCCGTTGGTCTTGCGCCTGATCTCTCTCCGGTCATGTCGGATTGCTATCTCACCGGAATATGAGAGTGAAGGAATAGCGAGTGCCCCTGTGTATTGCGCACACACATATGCACTGTAATATCTCCTGCGTACCTAGTTGAATTCCGTTGAGATAGGCCGCTGTAGCCGAAACTGGATAGGAGGATTACGTTATTTTTATACGTCCAATACTGTCATTGGTCGACTGTCAAATCCATTTAGCGGATTATGTTTTATATACCATTAAATATCTTCTCACAATTTCACATTTATTATATGAATGGTATACTAGGATATCATACAACCACGTAGTACTACTATAGAACTCTTCGTGTATACTTCGTAATTGTTTATTTTACAGGTAAAGGCTCTACACGGTAGTTCGGATTTTTTCGGCCTGAATCATTATACAACATACCTTATGTCGCCATCAACCATGGAGCCAGGTTGGAAGGTGCCATCTTGGGAACACGACACCAGAGTGAAGTTAGAACAGAATCCTAAATGGCTAAAACCTGGAGCTGATTGGTTAACGGTATTGTTATTGATTTCCTGTTTAAAAAAATAGAGTGGTATTACAACTTGGCTTTTAAAAAAAATCATCAACTTCCTGATCAGAAATAGAATTTCAATCTAAAAACTGATTATGTTCATTATAAATAATACGAGAGTCATTCAATATATTGATTGTATTATCACATAATTGACAATTAATATTTACAACACAATTATCGTTTATTGAATGCCACATTTATTTTCCAGGTTTATCCACCTGGTTTTCGAAAGCTTCTAAACTGGATAACGGATAACTACGGCAACAAAGTTCCTATAATAGTCACTGAGAATGGCATGTGTGATCATGGGCAAGTGAAGGATTACGAAAGAGTTTCCTACTACAACAAATATCTCTATCAATTGCTACTGGCCATGCATATGGACGGTTGCAATGTCAAGGGCTACTTCGCTTGGACTCTGATGGATGATTTTGAGTGGACTGACGGTTACACGTAAGTAATATATTATAATATCCCACTGCTGGCCGCAGACCTCCTGAACTACTGAGAGAGTTTAAGTCCAACAGCTCGCTGACCTGGTCTGAGTTGGCAGACTACATATACTATATGAATTAATTAATTCGTAATTCTTATTAAGAATTCTCATGTGTGTAAGTTTATACATATATGTATTTTATTTTCCGTGATGAAATATAAAAACTACCTAAGTATATTAGATATACAATTTTGTCTAGACTAATATAGGAAGACAAAAATAAATATAATTAATTAAACATGCAAAACTATTTCTTCTTTGCAAACGACTTTAAAATGAATAAACTCGTTCACATATTTTCGTGTTAAAATATTGTGTGCAAAAAATTTAAATACAACATTGGTGAAAGGAAATTCAAGTCATGAGACTTGGTTTTTTGAAATATGTACATACATATAAGTGTTTGCAAACAAAGAAACACATGGTTCATAATATACATGACTAGTGAACGTGAACTTGACCTTGCTTATGATATTATTGGCTTAATAAGAATATACTAACAAGAACTTCATATCTATCTGTTATATACAGGAGCAGGTTTCGATATCTAAAATTGTTGTCAGTATTGAGCAACGATTTAAACTGGTTATAATAAATATAATAAATAATTTTGCTAATATCATAAATACGTAAGTTTTTGAAAATTTTGTATGTTTGTTAGAAACAAATTCATGAACAGCTAAATGAATTCATATGTAATTTGGCACGCCGATAAATCATGTCCTAGATTAACATAAGCTATTTTTTATTCCGGTAACTTACTCTCGTAATTTAAATGAATGGATGGATGGGGAAATAATTGATTGTTTAATCTTATTTTTAAATAGATTACGTTGGCGTCGTTTAAATGGTGTTACAGCCCAGTACGGTGGTTTAGGGACTTTTATTTTTTTATTGAGTAACACTTTATTTACATCGAGTATAAAGGCGGACTTAATGCCGAAGGCATTTTCTAATAGTCAACCTTTGGGTGGTGCAGAGACAAAGAAGGTAGGTGTACACAATGTAAGAAAGTAGTGGACAAAATATTAATATAATAAACTATGTTTTGCCCGCGGCTCCACCCGCGTTAAAAAGTTTTTCCGGGATAAAAGTCCCGCTTTATATTTTCCCAGGATAAAAAGTAGCCTATGTGTTAAGCCAGAACATGTTCTACCCGTTTGCCAAATTTCATCGAAATCCGTTAGGTAGTTTTTGCGTGAAAGAGGAACAAACATCCATACATCCAGACATTCTTACAAACTTTCGCCTTTATAATTTTAATAGGATAATAAAATACTTTTGTATTAGGGATGTGTTTTAACGCGGGCGAAGTTATGAGCAACACCAAGTTTACAAATCATTCGATAAACTTAGTTTAGGTATTAAGATTAATTTAGATTATCTGAATAATAATAAAGCTTTGTCATATTTACGACTGCGTTATTAGAACAGTACGAAATATTTACGTCCAATATTTAATCAAAAACAAATATTTGTAGATTAAATCCGGTTGCATAGTTTATGCCACTAATATCAAATCCTAAAGACCATGCTTATTGTTATTGATATTTAATCCTACTAAAACAATAAGTGTAAAATTTTCTGAAATTGTTAGGATGTTTAATTATCAAACTTAGGCCCCGTTTTTTCAACTGTAGTTATCTTTTTGTCAGAGTCTTATTAAGCTGGACGCACTTCAGCACCTGGAGCACTCGAAACTCTGTGAGCGCATCCAGGGTAATAAGACCTTTTTTATCGCGTGGAAAAAACGTCTTATCGCTACCACCATTCTGGGGTGAGTGGAATGGTTATGTTGGTTTCACTGTTCTTACGACCCAATGTCGACGCTCGGGAGTATAGCATCATCTAAGCGAGCATTGGAAGAAGTCTCTAAACCTATATACATCCTACACCAGCGTACCAACCAAAACCCGCGGTGGCTTTCTACGGGCGCATGTGGTACGGCCCCAGGGTATCCTGTTGCACTAAGATAGCTGCTCGGAACCGTTCCTGCGCGATGCCGCATTGCAGCCCTTCTCTAAACGAGGAGGCTAAGATGCCCCTAAACTCTAAAGAACGCATTTGGCGTCTATGACAGCGGGAGACCGACCACCCGCATTGTCGTCCACCTCGGAGTCACTTAATGGAGTAAACAAACCCCCACTGCTCGCCCCGCGACTGTCTCCAAGCCCCATTTAGTCGCATTTTACGACAGACATGGGATGCCTTGGCGGAATTCTCTAGATGCCCCTGGACCACAGGGCATAGAGTAATAAGACCCTGACAAAAAGATAGCTACAGTTGAAAAACCCGGTCGTAGTTGCGTCCTGCAGAATGGTTGATCGAATAATACACATAAAGTGTCACAAACAATACACGACTACGTTTTATCCCAGGAAAGCACACTCGGACTATAATTCCGTGAAAGTTCACGAAGGAACCCCGAGCAGAAACTAGAATCCTATATTTCATGTAGGAGAATGAAGTTATTTACTTCCTTTATTTAGTTTGTTATCCAAGAGTTAGTAGATATCTAGTAAAATGTACCTGAAGTAATTTGATAGCAGATGATTTCTGGAATTTCCCATGTGTTAGGTGATAGGATTACCAAAACCATTGAATATTGTAATAATTGAAGTGTTTTAATTATTTAAAACAAATTAAAAATATACTGCCTCAGTGGTGTAGTTGTATTATGGTACGAATGCAATGCAATGGTCGCGGGTTCGATCCCCGGGTCGGGCAAAGTGATATTGAGTTTTTCTACTCAGTATCAGCCCGAAGTTTGGAATTTGTGCCCGATATGGCGATAGGCTCGCCCCTATCATATCATGGAAAGTGGGTGCACTAGTTGCGCCTCTGCCTACCCCTTCGGGGATTAAAGGCGTGTGTGTGTAAATTAATGTCGTAATACTTTAATGCATGGGATTTTATAGAAAGGCAGATAACGATTGATACCAGGAAAAGGGACTCCGGACTAGGGATGAGATAACCTTGGGTCTCTGGAAATCTCTCCCACTATACAAGACGCAACAACCAACTGTCACTTCCCGCTATATTTCTGCGAGACACTGGTTCTTCTGGTTAACCGGTCCATTGACAAATGTCTACAACGTAGATTACTTTAGGAATAAAAGGAATTCGTATCACATATTTAGCTCATACATAAAATATGCATACCTACGTCTGATAAGGACCGGTTTTCTGGTAAATAAATAAAGTACACAATATGTTCCATATTGTGTACTTCGTAGAGAAAAATGTTACACATGGCCGATTAGTTTCCCAATAATTAGTAACGAGTAATTAAAGAAAACATATGATTAGCCAATATTAGCACGTGCATTGTTGCCAATTAATATTAAGGCTATACGCACATTGCGATGGCCTGGAGTGCGACTGTCGGCAAAATTTCGACTGTATAAGTCATAAGGGCTCAAATTAAGCGATCTATCTAGTCATCGCTTTCTGTATTTATTTACAAATTACGAGATTTTACGCGCTGCATGCTAATTAGTATTAAATGCTACTAGCAAACGCAGCGTCGACCGTCTACCTGAAAGGTGGACTGACGACTTTTTTATTTATCTACATCGAATGACGAGACGAGCATGCCGTTCACCTGATGGTAAGCGATACGAATCAATTACAAAGTACTGTGTGGCATTCCACTACGCTCGTCATCCTGAGACATAAGATGTTAAGTCTCATTATGTCCAGTAGTTACACTGGCTACAATGTCCTAAAAACTGAAACACAAGAGTGCATGCACACTGCTGCTTGGCGGTAGACTATCTCTACAGCCAACCATTGACATTGCGGTGGTACCCACCCAGACGGACTCTTACATATGACAGACGTACCACCAGTGATAAAGGTCGCAGCCCGCAGGGACATCTTGGATGCAGTCCGCTTTTGACAGGTCCGTCTGGAAAAGCTTTAAGGGAGGCCTATGTTCAGCAGTGGACGTCATGTGGCTGATGATGATGATGGTAATTGTACCAGTGTGCGTGCGACCTAATGCACAACTTTGTAATGCGGCTTTGTATATTAGCGTAGTAATTGCAACTAATAAGAATCATTGACGTGCTTGAAATAGCATTAATGTAAAAGCAAATTATTTACACTATATACCCATAATGTAATGACATAATGACGTTGAATAAACATTAGTCGTTTTGATATTACTGTTACTATTTTAGATGCTAGTAGGTACGATTATTAATATTTTTAAAATGAATCCTTTTTTGCAGGGCGAAGTTTGGTCTCTTCAGTGTTGATTTTGACAGCCCTAACAGGACAAGAACGCCGAAATTGTCAGCGAAAAATTACCGTGGAATTGTTAAATCTAGAAGAATTAACTTCGATAGTTTCAAAACTCCGATAAGTAGTTATTTATAACGTTATAAATTGTTTACCAAAATTTGTAAATAGTATTGTTAATGTTGAATTAATTCTAATTTATAAAATTATTGTAAATAAATAATGTTTCCTACTTGATTATGAAATTGCTTTCTATCATTCTTTTATCACACTTAGCTTACGGGGGTTTTTATACATTTACTATTATTATGAATAACATACTGCAAGTTACGGGATATTGTCATCCGAGGGATACTTATTATGATTTAGTACATAACTTCGAAAACACAAAGATCGTGCTACAGGATGGAACCCGTGACCCTTGTCTCGACATACGTCGTCTTTTCCCCTAGGTTATACCTACATGATTTTTTCCAATACATAACTAGAGATGGTACCCATAAACTGCGCATATAATATTATCAAAATGTATCCTGATAGTGGGTGTAAACATTTAAAGAATAATGTTCAAAAATGTTCTAAATCCAAAAACCGACATAAAAAATAGTAGCATAATAATATTATAACTGTTAATTGTCATACACGATTTCACAGCCATTTACCGGTGAGCATAAAGCAACTGTTGCAAAATCTAGTTAAATCATTTGCCCTATCTCGATTCTGACATATTTACATTAAAGTCGAGGCCGACTACCTACGAAGTACGCTGTATTAACCCAATCTAGTACGGTTCCTCGAATTACAAAGTTCCCTTGTAGAATGACTTGTTGTTTTATACTAACTTAACATGAAACTTAACGCCCTATATCTAAGCCCTGTTAAAGGAAACGCGGGGCGTCGTGCGGCGCGTTTGGCGTGGAGTCTCGCGGCGCACCGGGAGATTTTTCTGTTTATAGAGAGGCGCCGCGTGCAGCGGCCCGCGTCATCGCACGCGTGAACACAATCACAATATGGCAATATACGATGTTAAATAGAGGATTTACTCATTTATCTACAAGGTTCAAACCTGTCCTTCAATTAAAACGTTCGTAACTGCAAAAAGACGGATATGCCCCCGTAGACGGAATAGGGTGCGCTGGCTACAAATAAAGTAAGCGTCCACATTTTCATCGAATAGAGGAATTCTATTCGATGAAAACGTTGACTTACACGTCTATAAATGTTTAGAGATTTTATCAATTGTATAACAAAGGTAAGTACGGTAAGTACTGTCCAATTTTCATCGTATCCATTTAAAAGACCAGCTATTACTAGAAATTAATTAATTTTGCACTAGGTATCAAAATTTCTGTATTACTGTATAAATCCTTTTGAATAAAATATTAGACTGGCCGGTAGGCTTACGTTTCTATTGGATCGGACTCCCTGGTGACCTTACTTGCTTTACTATTCTACAAGTTAGATTAAACACAGAACCTTAAGACTATTGTGGTGTTCATAAACACGAATAAATTATAACAATAGAAATACCCCCCTCAATGAATGTGTTAATTAAAAGTAATCTCTCTTGCCAAAGGCGCTAAGCGCTTAGGTATTCTTGGAATTCGTTCATTATATTAAATTTCATATGATAGGTACAGTATTATTGTAAGCCTGAAGTCTGTGCGATAGCTGATGACATAATGTTATTATATATACTTTTGTCTAGAATATGAGATATCTAATATTAGTAATGCGGTATGTGCCATTGTTTAATAAACGAATTAAAATTATGGGCACAGTATTAAAAAACAGCAACATAAGCGATTAAAGAATAAGCAGTTTGTTGTGCACCATACCTCGATTTCTACTTTATTTGCATCAGAATGGTACACAACTGAACGTACCTGCATCACACTGAAATAATAAGCCTTTTTATTAAACGTAAGTATAGTCTTAATTTAATTTTTTTTTTTGTTTTAGTTTAAATTTTTACGTATTTTGCGCGGCTAAGATTCCTTATTATTCAATTAGTAGTACGGGACTACGTAAATAAGATTTTTATCTATACGTAGGCTCTATTGCTGCTGCAAATACAAATAAATCCAATGAAAGAGAACTAAATTTGTCGATGAAAATCGAACTATGTAATACCTATATAATAATAATATAATACCTGTATTTTATATACTGCCCACTGCTGAGCACGGGACTCCTCTACTGAGAGGGTTTAGGCCTTAGTCTACCCCGCTGGCCTAGTGCGGATTGGCGGACTTCACATACTCTCGAAATTTTTATGGATAATTGTCAGGTATACAGGGTCATTTTGTAATCGAATACATAAATTTAACTGCGATAAAATCAATTTGAAAGAAACACCATGCAGTTAATTAATTTAACCATAAGTGTAAAATAAAGAAGTACATTTTTCAAACAAAATAAAGAACAAAAAAGGTCTTTTAATTTTAGACATCCTATTGCCACTACTAGTATACGAGAGATCGTCGGAGCGTCAACGTCACTGAGGTCTGTGTGTTTCATTGATAATATGCTCACGCACACGCGAACAAGAGATGCACACACGGAGCGCAACGATAAGACATCGCGCCATCGTAACCAAGAAGCTTTATTCCAAACCGAAAAGATGAGGTCGCTATTA
This sequence comes from Lapara coniferarum, assembly GCA_949316025.1. Classification (NCBI taxonomy): domain Eukaryota; kingdom Metazoa; phylum Arthropoda; class Insecta; order Lepidoptera; family Sphingidae; genus Lapara; species Lapara coniferarum. Next base: position 8,563,956 of record OX438925.1, read on the forward strand.
TTACCTATGCTTCTGTGTCAGGTCACATAGGTCAATCAAAACAACAATCACTTACTAGATTCTGTCAGAGCCAGTTATGTCTCCTTTAGAAGACTGAAATCATTGAAGCATCTTCGATAATGGTCACAGTCCGTACACCACACGTAGCTTATCAAAAAGCCTCACAACCCTATGATTCCATCAACTATCACACGATACATCAGCAAGAATCGCACGCTCAAGCCGTCAAATTCGTCGATTGATTTCGTGAAACCGACTATGATGCTACCGTTATGATACGAGTGTCAACGAGGTTCTTGAAGATTGGAATTTTGAACATTTACTCAGTAATCCCTAAAAGTACAAAAGACATTTCAACGACCTTCAAGGAAACATTAACACTTTATTCACGAGCTTTGTAAATGTAAATCATAGTTTACCACAACAGAAACTTAAAAATTAACACAATAGAATAATAATTACAATTAGAGAACATTTGATCGTGTGCGCATAAAAGCCGACAAAGGACTACTAAACTAATAGGTTTTTACCTACACATGGCTCGCGTCTCCCGAAGCGATGTCAGAGACAAGGTCACTCGGATCGATACAAAACGATATAATAATAAAATTACAATAGGTACCGGTAAGTACATAGGGAGCATCGGCCTAACATTCAGTACGTAAATCGACATACGCCACGTCGTGTTGCTGCCGGGCGACTGGCGGGCAACGCGCGCGCAGGCCCCCGCGCCCCACGGCGCATGCGCCTGGAGGAGCCAGTGCGGGGCCATATTTTAGGCCGCGCGGGATAGGCATAATGTCCACGAATCCCGGACCGCGAATCTCGATGTATTTCGAAACGTTACACATTTTGATAAATATCACTTGTACTTATTGCTATTACCTGGAATTGTCGTAATTTACTAGTAGGGTAAAAAACGTTAATTTTTACCACTTCATAGAATACACGCACACTTTTGTCAAGAATAAGTAACATTTACGTACGTATAGTAATGGCTGAACTTAATTTAAAATAACCAGGATATTCAATTGACTAATAACCAAAATTATTGTAAGTAGGTAAAACATAGGTATTTAGAAGGATTTTTGTGCACTTGGTCGAGTCACTTTATAAGTGGTTAGTAAATAACGCCAGTTTTAGGTATTATTACTCAGGCAGGAACTATTAAAAATTACGATTGTTATTGCGGTGCGGAGATACTGGGGTACTCTGTCAGAGATGTCCGGGAATAAACCCATATTTCGCCCAAATGTCCGGGATTCTTGCCGTGTTTGTCCGGCGTCGGCAATTTAGGTAATGGCAGCCCTATACAAAGAACATGCCGACAAGTGCGCCGTGCGCCCGCTGGCGCGCGCGATCGTTGGCCCCGCCAGCTGATGTTTGTGTTACACGTGCTCCCACAGGGATACCAAGCTTTGGTACTATTACCTTATTCTGCAATATCTTGCAATTTTAGTTTTACATTGTTCTATGCTATTTTAACCGTACCACAATGCATATTGAAATTAAATGATGTTAGAGCTCTGGTATGCTTTATTGCTTAAAGTAATGTTATTTTTACAATACAAAGATATTGCTGCGTATTCGTTTAAGTAGACTTTTCATTAGCATAATTGCCCTAGTTATTTTATTATTTAATACACTTATTTAAGTGTGTTAGAAATCCATGTGATAAATAAACTAATATCCGATTCTTTGAAAAGCTGTGTCATTTTAGCAAACTTGTCGGTAAAAATGTTTATACTGGCAACACAGCGTGTTTGAGTGCGTGTTTGTAATGAATGGCGTGCGAAAGAGACACAACATGTTGGTATCTGCACGTTAGTTTCAATGTGTTAGTAACAAGATCAACGACTCTGACGCGATACAAAATGTAGCTAGAGATTAGAAGGTACAGAAGGCATAATAAGGCGTTTGGTAGTATAAAGTATTTACGTAAACCTATTTTAGGCATGACGTCCAGAAATATTGATGTTAAAATGAAAATAAACGTTGAAATATCATACGGAATCAAAAAATATGATATCAATAGATTAAAATCCTGTAACTTTTTTAATAGTGACTGCGAGTTGTTAAGTACCTACCTATTTCGGTAGGTAAACTTATTTATTAACGAAAACAAAGTTTATTATTAAAGAATTAATACTTTTCTTTACAGCATAACACTTAAAAAACAATTAGTTCCTTTTCACACAATAACATGACAACTTTTTATTTCATGTTGATATTTATAACGTATTAGTTAGGGAGTAGGGACTGCTCTAGTAGCAATTTAATTATTTTATTTCAAATTCCACGTCTCAAGCGGTACTGCTGCAGCTATGTGAGTGAATGTATTGCAAGTGAATTTGTGAGTTGCCCTTCTTAATCCTATAGGTTTTGTAATAACATCGTCAGCTGTGACGTGATTCACTGAATAAAGTCAAGCGCGCTGAAACACAGCGTGATCAAAAAACTATAAAACTATAATCGGGATTATTGGCGAAAGTATGCGTTACCCATGGATAATATTTTGCACGATGTTAGCAGAGGTCACGCTGAATATGTGGTTTCATTTAGTAACGCAATGTTGAAATGACACTGTATAGGTTTCCTCACGATGTTTTCCTTCACCGTTAAAGCGAACGATAATTGATAAACAATACACACGTGACTTCGAAAAGTCAGAGGTTGGGTTTTGGGTTTTGAACCTCCGGACATTGCCTCGGCATTGCCGTTCTATTCCCAACTAGGCTATCGTCCACTTGTTCTTTGTTTATTTCGCTTGGTAACTTACATAATATATTTTATGAATTACATGCATTTATATTTGGACAAGGAAGCTTTGAATTATATTTAAATGTATGTATATTTGGAATACCAAAATTATAATATTGAATGTGGCAAATAAAGATAATCAAACCAAACTTGTTTGTTTCAAATTATTCAAAACTATTGTAGTATACAGTGTCATTTCAACATTGCGTTACTAAATGAAACCACATATTCAGCGTGACCTCTGCTAACATCGTGCAAAATATTATCCATGGGTAACGCATACTTTCGCCAATAATCCCGATTATAGTTTTATAGTTTTTTGATCACGCTGTGTTTTAGCGCGCTTGACTTTATTCAATGAATCACGTCACAGCTGACGATGTTATTACAAAACCTATAGGATTAAGAAGGGCAACTCACAAATTCACTTGCAATACATTCACTCACATAGCTGCAGCAGTACCGCTTGAGACGTGGAATTTGAAATAAAATAATTAAATTGCTACTAGAGCAGTCCCTACTCCCTAACTAATACGTTATAAATATCAACATGAAATAAAAAATTGTCATGTTATTGTATGAAAAGGAACTAATTATTTTTTAAGTGTTATGCTGTAAAGAAAAGTATTAATTCTTTAATAATAAACTTTGTTTTCGTTAATAAATAAGTTTACCTACCGAAATAGGTAGGTACTAAACAACTCGCAGTCGGGGTATTAAAAAAAGTTACAGGATTTTAATCTATTGATATCATATTTTTTAGATTCCGTATGATATTTCAACGTTCATTTTAATTTTAACATCAATATTTCTGGACGTCATGCCTAAAATAGGTTTACGTAAATACTTTATACTACCAAAGGCCTTATTATGCCTTCTGTACCTTCTAATCTCTAGCTACATTTTGTATCGCGTCAGAGTCGTTGATCTTGTTACTAACACATTGAAACTAACGTGCAGATACCAACATGTTGTGTCTCTTTCGCACGCCATTCATTATAAACACGCACTCAAACACGCTGTGTTGCCAGTATAAACATTTTAACCGACAAGTTTGCTAAAATGACACAGCTTTTCAAAGAATCGGATATTAGTTTATTTATCACATGGATTTCTAACACACTTAAATAAGTGTATTAAATAATAAAATAACTAGGGTAATTATGCTAATGAAAAGTCTACTTTAACGAATACGCAGCAATATCTTTGTATTGTAAAAATAACATTACTTTAAGCAATAAAGCATACCAGAGCTCTAACATCATTTAATTTCAATATGCATTGTGGTACGATTTAAATAGCATAGAACAATGTAAAACTAAAATTGCAAAATATTGCAGAATAAGGTAATAGTACCAAAGCTTGGTATCCCTGTGGGAGCACGTGTAACACGAACATCAGCTGGCGGGGCCAACGATCGCGCGCGCCAGCGGGCACACGGCGCACTTGTCGGCATGTTCTTTGTATAGGGCTGCCATTACCTAAATTGCCGACGCCGGACAAACACGGCAAGAATCCCGGACATTTGGGCGAAATATGGGTTTATTCCCGGACACCTCTGACAGAGTACCCCAGTATCTCCGCACCGCAATAACAATCGCAATTTTTAATTGTTCCTGCCTGAGTAATAATACCTAAAACTGGCGTTATTTACTAACCACTTATAAAGTGACTCGACCAAGTGCATAAAAATCCTTCTAAATACCTATGTTTTACCTACTTACAATAATTTTGGTCATTAGTCAATTGAATATCCTGGTTATCTTAAATTAAGTTCAGTCATTACTCACTATTGGAAGCTTTAGAAGTGGTAAAAATTAAACGTTTTTTACCCTACTAGTAAATTACGACAATTCCAGGTAATAGCAATAAATGAGTACAAGTGATATTTATCAAAATTTGTAACGTGTCGAAATACATCGAGATTCGCGGTCCGGGATTCGTGGACTTCATGCCTATAGCCCCGCACTGGCTCCTTCAGGCGCATGCGCCGCGGGAAAGCGGGGGACGGCGCGCGCGTCGCCCGCTAGTCGCCACTCGGCCACAGTACTCGGCACTCGTCATTTTGCTAGCGGCCACTCGCCCGGCAGCAACACGACGTGGCGTATGTTGATTTATGTACCGAATGTTAGGCCGATGCGCCCTATGTACTTACTCGTAACTACTGTAATTTTATTATTATATCGTTTTGTATCGATCCGTGTGACCTTGCCTTTGACATCGCTTCGGGAGACGCGAGCCATGTGTAGGTTTTTAGTTTAATCATTTGTCGGCTTTTATGCGCACACGATCAAATGTTCTCTAATTATAATTATTATTCGATTGTGTTAATTTTTAAGTTTCTGTTGTGGTAAACTATGATTTACATTTACAAAGCTCGTGAATAAAGTGTTAATGTTTCCGAGAAGGTCGTTGAAATGTCTTTTGTACTTTTAGGGATTACTGAGTAAATGTTCAAAATTCCAATTTTCCAGAACCTCGCTGACACTCGTATCATAACGGTAGCATCATAGTCGGTTTCACGAAATCGATCGACGAATTTGACGGCTTGAGCGTGCGATTCTTGCTGATGTATCGTGTGATAGTTCTTAGGTTAGATAGAATCTTAGGGTTGTGAGGCTTTTTGATAAGCTACGTGCGGTGTACGGACTGTGACCATTATCGAAGATGCCACAATGATTTCAGTCTTCTGAAGGAGACATAACTGGCTCTGACAGAATCTAGTAAGTGACTGTTGTTTAGATTGACCTATGTGACCTGACACACAAGCATTGGTAATAATAGCGACCTCTTCTTTTCGGTTTGGAATAAAGCTTCTTGGTTACGATGGCGCGATGTGACAGCTTATCGTTGCGCTCCGTGTGTGCATCTCTTGTTCGCGTGTGCGTGAGCATATTATCAATGATACACACACACCCCTCAGTGCGATGTTGACGCTCCGACGATTTCTCGTTTACTAGTAGTGGCAATAGGATGTCTAAAATTAAAAGACCATTTTTGTTATTTATTTTGTTTGAAAAATGTACTTCTTTATTTTACACTTATGGTTAAATTAATTAACTGCATGGTGTTTCTTTCAAATTGATTTTATCGCAGTTAAATTTATGTATTCGGTTACAAAATGACCCTGTATATAACCGCTCCCCACTCATGTGTAGCATTTATTATCAGTAACTCCATAAAGTTTGTGTATAGTAGGGTCGTAAATATTATATTAGAATTTCCAAAAACAATTAGAAACCTACATACACATTCACTCCTTTTATCCCTAAAAGAGTAGGCAGGGGCGCAACTAGTGCACCCACATTTCGCCGTAATTATTCCGTCCCATGATGCGATAGGTTCTGGTCTGATACTAAGTAAAAAAAACCAATATCACTTTGCCCGACTCGGGAATCGAACCCTAGACCTCAGTATTGCAGTCGTTATACAGCGACGCCACCGGCACCGGGGCAGTTACAATATAAAATTTTATAAACAAGTAATGGGAACACAAAAAATATCTATATGTAAATCTACAATGAATACATAAAGCATAGCATGGCAGACTAAGGCCTAACCCCTCTCAGTAGGAGAGGAGACTCGTGCTCAGAAGTAGGCAGTATATAATACAAGTCTGATTGCATTGCATTGCAAATAAAGCCTTACCCAAAAAAAAAGAAGCAACATATACTTTTACACCTTTTTAATAACAGCGCAAATTAGTCATCTGACGCACGGAACTTTGGAGGCAAGGTTATACACACCTTTCTGGTTTATCAAAGTGACACGTCAATAGCGATATACAAAAAATCTTGCAGTCATTGGGCTTTTTGTTAATATCGTGACCCGGAATCGAATGTAGCTGTTAATTAAATGCAGCTTTAGTTATCTCAAATTGGCATCATTGGATTGCGGAACGTTTCTAACCGGTTACACGCCAAATGTTGTGCATTTGTAAA